>ML685789.1:10715419-10736221 GCA_007922175.1 Pelusios castaneus
AGTATCATTATAAATGGCAATTTCCTTATTCAAAAAGTTTTGCAGTCAACACGGGGAAATTCCTTTTTAGACCTTGTCTTAACAGATGAAGAGGAACTGATCACAGAACTAAAGATTAATGGTAGCGTAGGTATTCCTAATCATGACTTGATCATATTTACAATACGTAAGCAGATTAAGTTCAAACCAGCAATACATGTCCTTATTGCTTTTATAGAGCCAATATCCCCAAGCTAAAAATAATTTTGAGCTAAGTCAACTGAGAGGAAGAATTTAATCAGAAAAATGTGAATGATAGTTGGGAATCTTTTAAAAATACCTCAACAGGTGCATCAAAAGCTACTATCAAGAAAGAACAAAGTACAGGTTAAAAAAAATCAACCTGATTTAGAGGGAAGTAAAAAGACAGCTATAAAAATTTAGTAAAATGTAACAAAAGGAAGAGAAGAGACACTGATAGTAACAAAAATTAGGAACTGCAGAAAATTGAAAAGGGAAGCCAAGGGACACAAGGGGAAAAAAAAAAAATCAATGACCAGCATTGTTAAGGACAATAAGAAGTTTTAAAAAAATATATTAGGAACAAAAGAATCCTGACAATGGCATTAGTCTATTACTAGATGGAAATGGCATAATTATCAATAATAATGCAGAAAAGGCAGAAGTATTCAATGATTATTTCTGTTCTTCTTTGGCATAAAAATAGATGGCAAAGTCTCACAATATAGAAATACTCTTTTCACTCCATTGGTTTCTCAGGAGGATGTTAAATAGCAACCACTAAAAGGTAAACATTTTTAAATCATACATCTAGATAACTTGCATTCAAGAGTTTTAAGAGCTCTATCAGAGGATTTCGCTGGACGTTAATGATGATTTTCAATAATTCATGGAGCACTGAGCAATTCCGGATGACTGGAAGAAAACTAATGTGACAATTTTTAAAAAGGTAAAACAGGATGACTCATGCAATTATAGGCCTATCAGCTGACATCAATCCCAGACATGGTAATGGTGCATCTGAAGGACTGGATCAATAAAGAATTAAAGGAGGGTAGTATAATTAATGCAAATCTACATGTGTTTATGGAAAACAGATCCTGTCTTTCTAACTTGAGATCTTTTTTTAAGTGAGTTTACAAATTCAGTTAATAAAGGTAATAGTGTTGATATATTAAGACTTCTATATGGTGTTTAACTTGATTAACAAACTGGGATATAAACGTAACATGGAACATTAAATGAATTACAAATTAGTCAACTGATAGGTCTCAAAGTGTAACTATAAATGAGAATCATTGCTGACTGTGTATGAATCCAGTGGGGTCCCACAGGGATCGGTTCTTGTCCCTATAATGTTTAACATTTTTACCAATGACCTGAAAGAAAACAAAATCCTCCACTGATAAAGTTTGCAGAAGACTCGAAAATTGGCAGAGTTGTAAATAATAAAGAGGACTCTTTACTGGTTCAAAGCAATCTGGATCGCTTGGTAAACTGTGAACAACTAAACAAGATAAGTTTGAATAGGGCAACATGTAAATGCATACAACTCACAACAAAGAGTGTAGGTCATACTTACAGAATCGGAGACTATCGTGGGAGGCAAGGACACTGAAAAAAATGTTGGGGTTGTGGTAGATAATCAGTTGATCATGAATTGATCAGTTGAACAGTGGGATGCTGTGGCCAAAAGTGCTAATGCGATCCTGAGATGCACCAACAGGACAATTTCAAGTAGGAGAAGAGAGGTTATTTTATTTCTGTATTTTTGGCATGGGTGCAACAGCTGCTGGAACACTGTATCAAGTTCTGGTGCCCACAATTCAAAAAAGATGCTAATAAACTGAAGAGGTTCAGAGAAGAGCCACACAAAGTATAAAAGTATTGGAAAACAAGCCATATAGGATGCGTCTAAACTTGTAAATTAAGTCGACTTAAGCTTGCTAAAGTCGACTTAATTTACTCTGCGTCTACACTACATTTTCCTTAAGTCGACTTAAGCAAGCTGCTTAAGTTGACTAAAGGAAAATTAAGTCAACTTTGTAAAACCTCGTTTTAAGTCGACTTTTGGCTTAAGTAGACTTTAGAAAGTCGACTTAAGCAAATGTAGACCTGGAGTAGCCCTAAGTCGACTCTAAGTCGACTTAGGGCTCTCCAGGACTCCTCCACTGCCCTCCCTGCCAGTGGGGGTGGCACAGGGAGAGCCTGGCATGCCCCCCACACGGCAGGGCAGAGCCCTGCCCACCCTGCCCCTATGCCCTGCCCACCCTGCCCCTATGCCCTGCCAGGGTCCCTGTCCCCCTTTGCCCCATTGTACCAAGGTACAATGGGGCAAAGGCTGAGCCCCCTGGCACTTGGCAAGGGGTGCCCCCCCTGCCACCATGGACCAGTCCCAGGTCCACCTAGCCCCTACAAGTCGACCTAGGCATCCAGTGTGGACGCTCTAGGGCGACTTTGTAGGTTCCCCCCAAAGTCGACTTAAAATTTAAGTGTAGACATGCTAAGTCGACTTAAATTCACAAGTGTAGACATACCACAGTGACAGACTCAAAGAGCTAAATCTCTTTAGCTTAACAAAGAGAAGGTTAAGAGGTAACTTGATTACCTATAAGTAACTACATAGGGAAGAAATACTTAATAATGGGCTCTTTAATCTTGCAGTGAAAGATATAATATGATCTAATGGCTGGTAGCTGAAGCTAGGTAAATTCAGACTGGCAATAAGGAATAAATTTATACCTGTGAAAGTAACTGACTATTGGAACAATTTACCAAAGGTCATGGTGGATTCCCCATCACTGACAATTTTTAAATGAAGATTGGATGGTTTTTGAAAAAAAAGATATGCTCTGGGAATTATTTTGGGGAAGTTCTATGGCCTGTTTTATATAGCAGGTCAGAATAGTTTATCACAATGGTCCCTTCTGGACTTGGTACCTATGAATGATGACATGTAGTTTGTGCAGCCTGCAATCACAAAAGCAATGAGCTACGGTCTTAACTGACCTCTCCAAAATAACATTCTTATTCCTTTCCTGAGTTGATTTAGTTAATTTAGAACTTTGTAACATATATAAGTGGGGTTTTTTTCTAATTATAAAACTGATTAAGATCCAAATGTCAAATGCAATACAGTAAGCAAAAAGAACAATTATATTTTTGCTAACTTCATTCACCTATAGTAAGTAGTCTTAGGTATTATTCTCAAATACAGAATATACAAATCTTCAAAACAAATTAAGATTGTCAAGTTGAATGTCCTTTTAAACTCAGTAATAGTTTAATAATCAGTAATTTCATATGCTATCAGTGATATTAAATCACTCCACAATAAACAGCAAATTAATGTCAAGCCTGATTTTCAGAGATGTTGGAGCACTTGCAGTTTCAGGTTTATGAATACATTATATAAATAAAAGTTCAGTATTCTGTAAATTTTCCAAAGCTTGCTCTGAACAACGACAAGCTGTCTATGAGAAAACCAGATGATAAAGGATATAAAATGGGAAAATTGGCAAAAAGACTGCTGAGAGGCAATACTCAACTAAAGTATTAGTTAGTCTGTTCTAGGGCCAAATACTTGAAAAATAAGATACTTCTAAACAGACAGTACATATACATTTGTTGTAAGGTTGCAGTACATCTGGCAAATGCATGTGTTAGTTTTCAAACAATTTTTAGAATATGTTCTTTACAATGCAGTTGCAGAGAATTACAGTTGAAACTGGAAGTCTTATTACTGATTTCAGAGACAACAATCAGGTCAAGGTGTCATCTTTTTTTTTTTTTAAATGTACAAGTCAATTCTTACTTTCTTCCCTGATGAAACTCATTGTCTCACTGATTTCAACAGTCTTACCATTTATCTCAAAATGAGCAAAGTAATTTATAAAACTACTACAGTCTGATTTGTTTGCTAAACATTTTAAAATCACATTTTAAAGAAAAGATGGTATTTCTTATTATAAAATTAAAAGCTAAAAAATTCTAAAAGCAATCCTATGCAACAGTGCCACCACCTGGAATAAAACAACATAGCATTAAATGTGGGAATTACCATAATGAGCTGTTGTCTGAAGCTTAGTTAAAATGTCCTGACTGAAGATTTAGAGAAAAAGAAACCATAACTAGGTCAATTTCTACATTTTTCAGCTTTCCAGTATTTCCAAGACACTTACTTGCATAATGGAATAGTCTGAGCTTCCTAATTCTTACCCTTTATGTCATTAATTATGCTTAGAAAACAAACCCCCAAAGACTGCTTGTGGCCAAAATGTTAATCTGTACTCAAAAGTAGGCCCAGTTTGTATGAAATATTAACTTACTCTTTTTCCTTCTTTACAAGGCAATGAAGTTGAGAGTTGTGCATTAAGATAGATTATATGTACCCACTCATTATGAAAGCAACTGTTTCTGTGCAGAATTTCTCTCTTACCCGCCCATCGTTTCCAGGGCTGGGGAAAAGGTTCCCTATCAGTCAGAGCTCCTCTATAAGGCAATTTAAAACAAAACTAACATATGCTAACAATTGTTTATATATACACATATAAATATAGGGGTGTTTTAATCACATTTTATATTATTTTCAAAAATAAAACACTACATATACAGGGGTTTAAAAGTTAACATTCAAAGTAAAGCAAGCTCCCCACTGCAAAGAGTTTATCACCACCAAAATTAATTTTTGTTGAGAAGATTGCACCCCTTTTTACCCCTCCTTGAATTCATAGAGAGTATGATACAACACTGATGACTATTGGTTCCTGATCAGCACACACTAAGGTGAGGGCACCACATCTGCTATGAACTGCACTGCAGCATGCAGATTCCATGTATATGTATGCAATTCTTGATAATCCTATCTCAAACTCATGCCGTTATAAAGTTTAAATAATGTGAAATAATGAAGGAAATATTACTTGACTTTATCCCCACTTAGGGGGTTAGTTTTTTCATACTGTATGCTGTCTATGAAAGCTTCAGGGTGTCCAACCTTTTCTGGTGAGGGGCCACATTGCAATTCTTTTCTCACTTGGGGGGGCCAGCGAGCAAATTTTGAATAGATAAGGCATAGAAATTGATCATATTATTAATAAAATTTAAACAGTCAAAAAATAAACACCAGTTTACAAACTCCGTTTGGTTCTGTAAAAGCAGGGGTGGCAAAGAAAAGGGGTGGTAGGGCAAAAGAGGGCAGGGGTGGGGAGAGCATGGGGACAAAGGCTAGGGTGACAAGAGGGGGGGGGATGACTGGCAGGGAAGAATGTGGGGGCGGGGCAGGGCAGGGCAGGGCAAGAAAGGGAAGGGGAGAGGTGGCGTGGCTGGCAGGAGAGAATGTGGGGAAAAGGGAAGGAGTGCAGTTCCCCCTCTCCACTCAGCACCGCCCCTGCAGCTCCTGGTGCCCCTCCCTACCAGCAGCTCTCGGCGCTGCACATTGGGAGCACCGGGTTCCCCCCTCCTCCTTAGCACCTCACAGGGCCCAGCCCCTCCACTCCCGGGCCCTTCACACGCTATAGCTCCCCCCCACCATTGCCCGCACGGAGTGTCACCCGGCTCCTGCCTCCCTCCAAGCACAGAGGGGCACCCTGCTCCCCAGACACCCCGCCCCCCAGCATGAAGCAGCACCCGGCCTCCCCCCCGCATGAAGCAGCTCTGGCTCTCTGGCCCTTCCCTCCCCCACAATGGAGCAGAACTGACCCCCATTTTCCCCAAGCACAGAGGGGCACCAGGCTGCAACGCTCCCCCCCTCCCCCAGCACAGGTCAGCACCAGCCCCTCCCTCCAAATGGAGCAGCAGCAGCTCTCTGGCCCCTCCCTCCCCTGCAATAGAGCAGCACCCGCCCCCTTCCCTCTGTTCCAAGCAGACATAGGGGCTGCCAGCTCCCCATCCAGCCCTCCCCCCATGATGGAGTGGCACCCAGCCCCTCCTGCCTCACAGATCCCCCTCACTGTTGGCACCTTGACTGCAGATGCCTGCCTCTTCAGCTGAGCCCCTCCTCCATTCCCAGCAGGGAGCTGCTCCCATGGCACTTCCACCTGCAGCTCCTCAGCTGCAGCTCCCCTCTCTTGGCAATCGCGCCCCCCCTCCCACTCCCACTGGCTCCCCAACCTTCCCTCACTTCCCACCAGCTCCCCAACATGCCCACTGCACCCCGACCCCTCTCATTCCCTGACCCCTCCCATTCCCCACTCCTAGGCGGCCAGCTTCCCAATCCTCCCACACTCCCCGCCGGCTCCCCGGCACCCCCACCCACTCCCTGTGGCTCCCTGACACCCCTCGCCATGCTCCCCAACCCCTCCCATTCCCCCGCTCCCAGGCAGCTGACTCCCCAACCCTCCCAGTCCACCTCCACTTACCTGGCCGGAGCAGCAGGAGCGTGTGCCGAGTTGCTTCCTGGCCAGACCTCTCCCACCCTGAGCCACATGCCTCTGAGCATGCTCAGGGCGGGAGATTTGAAAAGTTAAAGTCCCCAGCCTAGTCCCAGCTCCCAGGCGTCCCGCGGGCCAGATTCCAGTCCCTGGCGGGCCGGATTCTGGCTCACGAGCCATAGGTTGGACAAGCCTGTAGAGCAACACGAGTAAGATCTTTCACTGACTATAACTGTCAACCCATTTCTCAAACGCTCCTCCTCTACCTCTAGATTTTTAACAAGCAGCACATTCCCCGAAAAATGAACACATGCATAATAATTTCACCATCACTTCTTCCTGTTTGACTGGATATGTAAAGAATGCAAAAAGATTTTAAATTTGTGCTAAACATGAATTAATTAATTAATTATAATCCTTAGCTCTTCCATGGCTACTTAATCTAAGAAAGAAACCTAGTTTTTCAGTCTGTTTTACCAGACTGGTAGCTGTTGCAAAGGAAAGTACTCTTTATTATTTTGTTTATTTAAAGTTAAAAGAGAAACAACAAAATAAAACTTACCTTTTTAAAAACTTTTCCTGATGGCTGGATTTCATCTTCTTCTTTTAAGATTTCACGTGTTCCTAAGAGTTTTTTATCCTTAAATTTAGTTTTAGCATACTTGAAGACTTTGTCGAGTGTATCACATCCAGGATATAAAACTGAAGCTAAGCAATGCAAACTGTTAACAGACCTGTATGGACTACCAGCTTTGTTTTTTACAGGTTTCGCTTTAATTTGCTTTGATTTTGCTATGGTCTGTCTTGAGCCAGATAGTATGTACCAAGGAATGTATGTTATAAATGAGTACACCAATATTATAAAATTAATGAACTGCAAAAGAACAGGATTGATAGTATGCTTTAGCTTCATTTTGTCTACTTGTGATGGTTGTAGATCACACGCGAGAGTTTGACAAATCTATTGATTACATGTAGATCAGCAAAGACCTGAAAGAGTTAAAAAAAAAGACCATTTACAATCGTAATTTAAAAAATATGTATGTATGCATTTAAGATAAAATCCTCCTAAGTCCCTTGCACAAAGGTCAAACATCACATAAGGGACCAGGAGCAGTAGCAACAATCCTTTCTTCCCTTCCCATTTATGACTTGCAGCATTTAATTTGATTTCTCTGGGAATTATGCAGAAATCTAAATACTCGCTCAAAATTTAAAATGCCTTACTACACAATATTATTTTTCAGTACAATATTTTAATTTAATCAAATTTCCAGTTTCAATTTTCAAACAAACAAATGCACCCACAAAAGCTGAAGGCACTCCACCCAGTCACATCAGAATATCTTAAGATTCCTTGCATAGCTATTAACCTGAAATCTTCAACTCCTTCACCTTTGAACTATCAGATTCCTTACAAGTCTGTGGGAAAAACAGTAACATCCATTGTTCCTCATTGAGTGATTGGTAAATCCATCAAATTATGCTACCCAATTCCCTATAAAACCCCTATATGCAGATTGGCATGAATTGGGCCATTACATAGCTCTATTCCAGGATGCAAAGGAAACTATACAATTCCTCTGAATGGGACAGTGTGTACAATGGAACTATATTGTTTCCTCTACATGAGGGTATTCCATAATCGAAAGCATTTTACTCTTGGTATTTGTATACTCTTTTACTATACACATGACATAATCATCCCTTGGAGACATGACAGAAGAATTAAGTCATGGTTAGAATTTTTGTTCTGTCGGTATGGATACAGTTATATACTGTCCTCCTTGATGGTGCCTGAAATTTCCATCAATAAAATCCCCATGGTTCTTAATTCTCTTCCAGTGGGCATGCACATCAGTATCGAGAGTGTCTAACACCTGAACACTTAGCTCATGCCTAAATCCCGGGAGGCTCTTCAAAGCAGGCATTGCTTTGGCTTTCTTAACTGTGGGGCCCATTTCAGTAGTAGATTTCAGAGGACAACTACCAGATGGGACATCTCAAAAAATCGGTGGTGTCTTTATAATCTTTAGCCAAGTTGTAAAAGTATTCACTAAGGACATGGGATATGGGGCAAGGACTTGAGCATCCCGCCCCATGAGCCAACACCCCACCCACCAGTTCATTCTCACTATCTGCTACCATGCTCACAAGGCTATTTTATTATTCAAACAAAGTGGAATAGGTTCAATAGCAGACAGAGAGAGAGAGACACCCCACAGCACAGTAGTTAGGGCATTCATCTGCAATAAAAGATACCCAAATAGAAGTCGCTGACGCACCTTAGGCAATGAAAAGATTTCAACATACATGTGAGTGCCCAAACTACTGGACTAAAAGTTTAAAGGAGGCAACCACCTCCACAACTTTTTGGAAGAAAAGGCTTAAGCATCTAACTCCAGGAGAAGGTTCAGAACTATGAATCTCAAGGTGAAACACACACCTACGGGCTTGTCCACACAATTCTTGCATCCATACCAAAGGGGTGTAAATTTTAGTCTGCATTAGCATGTCACACACTAACTGGCCAATATTGAATCTGCTGATGAACACTGTACGTTCACTAGTGCATGTTAATATAGTCTCATTTCAAACAGTACTATGTTAACATGCACCAAGGAACTTTTGGGCTCAGCAATAGATTCCAGTCAGGCCAGTTAATGCGTGACACACTAGCACAGACCCCTTTGATGCAGACTAAAGCACTGTGTAGATAAGCCCTCAGTCTTTTTCACGGACAGGGCTCAGGACCCATTCTTTTCCTTAGCATTTCCTATAGCCTTCTTTAGACAGCGCCCTGTTCATCTTGCTGGTTTTTGTGGATCGCATTCTTAAGTGCCCAACTCTCCCCTTGTATTGTCCAGAGTGCCTGGGCACCTAAAACAGGGCTGTACATTACACTAAGTGACAGGGTGCCTAAAGTTAACAGTAGCCACTGTAAAAACTATGCAAAAATAATTAGTGGGGATTTCTTTATTTTACAGAGACAAGATAATTCTCTCTACATATTGTTTGTAACTATTTCTACAATTACAACAAAAGACGGTAAGGTTGCTGCAGAAAAGGTGGCCCAATTTTGGACTTTGCTTTCTTTGCTCATTGCTCAATATGCTCGTTTATGTTTTTAAAATGTATGGAAAACTTTGTTCTTCTAGCACATGTTATTCATTATTTTATAGGATTAACAAGAGAAATTATGTTGGAGTAGATTCCTTTACTAGCAAGAGGAGGAAATTGCATTTTCCTATCTCTGGAACTCTGGATTTCTTTGTTGATAAATTAATTGCCTTTCATCTGTAGGGTCAGACTAATTTCATTTTAACTGTCGTGTTTTTCATTTCTTATACTACAGAACCAAACTTCTGAATATTGGCCTCTCCCTTAATAAACTGATATAGTTAAAACAAAGAAGACCCCAACCAACATTAAAACTCTAGTGTCCAAGGCACTATACATACACAAAGTAAAAGATAAATCCTTATGCTGGAGTTTACATAAAGAACAGGAGAAAGAAGCAGAAAACTGAGAATAGTAGCACATTTGTTTTTCAATTCACAAATCAAACACAAAGTAAACAGGTGTGGATACATTAAACAACCTTAAATAAGTTAAAGGGCAAGTTAACTAATGATTTGTGGTTTTAAGATATCATTGAAGGGTACTTAATTCAGACAATCATATGCATAACCAACAAGCTACTGTATAAGTAGTGTTCTGGAAGTATCCCTTTATTGGGATTAACAGTAGCATAGGCTATGCTGTTTTAAAGTTCAATCAAGCCTTCACATGACAATAAATGTTTTTCAGGAAGTTATAATAGCACCATAAAATTAAAAATTTCTCAGTTTCCATATTTCAGACCAGAAACACTTTATTTTCCCTGTTAAATTGAGGACCTGAATTGCACATACAAACAGGAGTTGTGAGGGGAAACAGTTTACTTTCAGCTATAACAAGGGGAAAAAAACAAGCAAGTGATTTGATACTTTTTAAAAATTCTGACTCAAACATGTTTATAGTATTATGATAAATGTTTACAATTTGGGGGCATTTTACAACTGAGAGGCTGTCCAAAGAAGTTAACTCTGGGTTTATACTTTTTCTGGATTGTTTCCAATGTCTTCTTGAGTAGTAGTTTTTCTGTTTAATCTGGAACTTAATCCAAGAGTCTTATTTCTATATAACAGAGACCCTTCCAATTTCATGGCCATAAAAAAAAAAAATGCATCACAAATGTGAAATTGGCCCTTCCACATAAAATCTGATCCCCCGCTCACCCATATCTTGCTAGGAGCACCCCTGCTGGGGAATCCCAGCTGCTTGTCCTGGCTGGACTAAGGTGCTCTCAGCAGTACGGAGATCAGTTTCACCTCCAGTATCTCTCCCAGTTGCAGGAAGCTCGGGGGCTGAACAGCAGTCCCAGAGGTTCCTGCAGCCAGAGGCAGCTTCCAATATCTTGTGAGCTGATGGGAGCACCCCAGCCTGACCAGCACTAGTAGCTAATGGCTCCCACCAATATTGGCATTACAGTAGTAGAACTGTTCTGGAACTAGATCCTGAACATTAAGTATGATACACAAGATAGCTCAGTATCATCAGGCTAAGTCTTTTAGGAAAAAAAGTCTAGTAATCAATGCAAGAACGCAGCAGAAAAGTTAAAGAGGTAAGTGTGTTTACATGCACGTGCACATGTGCGCACACACAATCACTATACAGCTGTACATGAGACACCTCATTACTGCTTCATCAAGGGGGGGGGGGAAGAGGGAGAGAGAAAGTGTGTGCGCGCATGCACACGCACAAGAAATCCTCTCTGTTACCCCCTTCACTCCTCCAAATCAATGCAAGTCAGGCATTCTGGATCTTAGGGATATAGGACTGGCAGTTTCCACTGCTGATCCTTCCTTCTTAGACTATAATCTCTGATTTGACCTGATGATGTACTTACCATGCTAATACTATTCTAGCCTTTACTTTCAAAAGTAAACTTTTGTTAAATGGGAAAGAAAGAAATCCTTACAAAAATGTGTTTACTAACTGGCCTGCTTATCTTGTGACAACAGCTACATTGGAATAAATGAACATAGAGTGTCAAGAAAAAGAAACCTTATGCAACTTTTCATCATGGCAGGTAAAGATATGAAAGCCGCTGCTGGATGCTTCAGTCTCAGCTTATCCCACAGGAGCTGTCACAGGCAAGTGTGTTGAAATCTAGAAAAGAAAAACCCGATTAAGTATGCCAATTATAAAATTATAATATGCTGTAACTGTTGTACTTTCACCCAAATAACTTCTGTAACTTAAGGTCTGTAATTATCAAGCAATGATATTTATTACATAACAGCAGTTGAGTAATCAGATTTTTTTCAAAATTTAACAAGATTTAATAGTGGAAGTTTTATGTGGGTAAAAACAAAAGTATTCAAACATTATTAGTTTGTTTGACTCAAAGTTAATTGCCAGATGTGATAACACAATGGCAATACCAATTACAATCAGTTCTACAGAGAGACTTGAAGAATCAGAAAGACAGGAATGTTCTTCTCAGGAGTTGACTGTTGGTTTGGAGGCTGCAGTCCGTGTGACTTAATTTGAAATTAAAAAACAAAGGATCACTTTTCTCTGTTTAAGAAATTGCAAGTGTCACTGAACTTATTTTTTTTTAAAGTTTCAGACAATTACACTGAAAGTTTATTCTATTTTTAGTAAGTAAATCGTACTCTTCTCAATTCTTGTGGATCTCTACTCTAGCACCAGTTTTGCTGCATGCATAGGAGGATGAGAAGACCAGAGGGCCAAGATGATTCACTGCAAATTATACACAGCAAACGCTCAAGGATTCCTGGTGTTAATTTGTATGATGCCTACTACAAGGGATCAGGCTGCCTCATTCAGGTCCTTAGATGATGGTTAGTTGTTTTTAAAACATAACCTTAGGGGGAAAGAATCAGAGATGAATGGTAACAGAAGAGCTGATAACTAGCTAAGAAAATTGTGAGGCAATTTTGAATTCATTTGGCATGAATGCCACACTTTTATGAGATAAAAGATTTTGTTCAACTGTTTTAAAGAACTGAAACAATGAAAGGCCAATAGTTGTTACAGGAATCTTTTTTTGTTGGCAAAAACTAATAAAACGGTTAAGAGCATCAGACAGAAAAATGTGCATCCCCTCCTCTTAAAATTTTTTTTTAAAGAAAATGCTATAGTAGTTTGGTGAATCCCTATATATTTCTTCAAACCCTGGCACAGATCCTTAGCTGGAGTATGACGACTTCAATGGAGCTACACCAAATTACATCAGTCAATAATCTGATTTACCATATTCCCAACTGTCCAAATTGAAGTGGGATCCCAGACCCATTTGTTTACAGTAAAGTTGGTCAAAATTTTTCTGACTGAACATTCTTCCATTGGAAAATGCCAATTCAACAAAATGTGAATGTTCTGTGGGAACATGTTCATTTCATCAGATCTTCCAGTGGAGACCAGTCTGGTTGTCTACCAGCTTGCCTGACTAGCTGGCTGCCACAAAGCAGGAGCCTTGCAGCTCCAAGGAGCGAGGGCAGGGCTTCTTGGCTCCTTGCCATGGAGGGAGACAGCTAACAGTCCTGTAGCAGTGGGAGCCCTGGCTGAAACCTGGGATCTCTGGGCTTCCAGTGCTGCAGCAGCAAGCCAAGAAGCATGGCTATGATGTCCTTGGGGAGCCTCGTCAATTTTGTTTTGAAAAGATTACGTGAAATGTTGTTGTTGAGTTTTCTAAAATGAAACTTTGGAATTCCCATTCCCTGGAAACATTTGAAATTGAGGTTTTCTTCTGATTGGGGAATGATTTATTATTCATTCATTCATTCATTCTTAGACATTTCAGAAGTATTAATACAATTGTCCAAATTCTAAAGGGGGAGCCGTGTTAGTCTGTTGTAGAAAAACAGAGTCCTGTGGCACTTTTAAAGACTAACAGATTTATTAATCGCATGAGCTTTTGTGGGAGAAAATCCCACTTCGCCTTCAAAGCATCTGACGAAGTGGGATTTTCTCCCATGAAAGCTCATGCGATAAATAAATCTGTTAGTCTTTACAATTGTACAAGCCTGTTAAGACCTTCTCTAGACTACTGTGTACAGTTGTGGTCCCCTGTTTTCAAGAAATATGAATTCACAATGGAACAGCTGCAGTTGCAGAGGATGGCTTCTGGGATGATTAAAGGAATGGAGAGCCTGTCTCATGAGATTAAGTTCCAAAGGGGTAGCCGTGTTAGTCTATTGCAGAGAAATAAACAGAGTCCTGTGGCACTTTTAAAGACTACAGATTTATTTATTGCATGAGCTTTTGTGGGAGAAAAATCCACTTCATCAGACACTTTGAAGATGGGAAAAGAAATTGTCTGTTTAGCCTAGTGAAACAAAGGCTGAGAGGGGATACAAATACTTTCTATAAATACATCAGGGAGGAAAAAGAGATATTTAAGGTAAAGGAAGATGTTGACACAAGAACAAATGGAGTGACTTAGTTGTGAATAAATTTAGGCTTGAAATTAAAACATTTTGAACCATCAAAGGAATAAGGATGTGGAATGGCATCCCAGCAGCAGTTATGGGTATACAATCTAACTAGTTTTAAGATAACATCCTGAAAAATTTATAATGGGATTGTAGGACAGGCTTTAGCTTGGTAATCCCTGGAATCGCCTCTAGTTCTACATGTTATGTTCTTAAAAAATCCCATGCTTCAAGGCTTCAGCTGAACACCTGCAAGGGACAGGGAGGATTTCTCTAACACTCCCCACACCCAGCGCCTCCAAGGACATATTCTGATTTGTTTTTCAGTACCATCCCATTCTCAGGTGCCTGGCTGGCGGATCTTGCTCACATGTTCAGGCTTTAACTCATTGCCATACTGGAATTCAAGAAAGAATTCTTCCCAAGGTCAAATTGGCAGAGACCTTGGGGTTTTTCACCTTCCTCTGTAGCTGGGAGTGAAGGTGGCTTGCAAGGACCAACAGGATCTCTCTCAATAAATCAATTCACTGCCACTACAGAGGCCTCAGGCATTAGTGTACATCCATCCTGCTTTTCCCTGCCTGTAGCACAACAACAGTCAAATTCTAGTTGTTGGGCTTGGTGTGGGACTGGCTGGGTGGTCTTTAGGTCCTGTAATACACAAGTCAGACTGGATGATCTGGTGGTCCTTCTGGCCTTAATTCTATGACTAAATACAAGAGTCTGTTTTGACTGAGTAATGCACATATTACACAAGAATTGGAGAGATTCAGGTGGGATACAAAGAAAAAAAAATCCTTTAGTTGCTCAATGTGCCAAATTGGATTAAAAAATTATTACTGCTTGAGGCACTTGCCATAACAGCTATGGTTTGCCTTAGAATGCAACAGGATTTATCCCTAGTGAATGCTATGTTACATCACCCTCGAAGAGACATGTATCACAATATCTGAGTTCACAAAACCCATTGTAACATAATAAAAATAGTCATAGTTCCCAGTCACCTACAAAGTCACGAGAGTCAAGAGTTTTGGAACAATAATAACCATATGCAGTCACATATGCAGATTGCTATCTTACTGGCTCCGTGACAATCAAAATTAGCCGCCTTGTTTTTTTTAAAAAAAAAAAACAAAAAAAAAACAACCTCTCCACTGAAATCTCATTTCCCTTCTTCTTTTAGAATTATGTACATTGTTGCATTTCAGTCCATAGCCACTAAGGAAATATTTCCTGCTATTGCTGAGAAAGAGACTGTAAAATCATTTATGCATGATTACTGTTTCAGTAAACATCAAGGTGTTATTTATTATCCCTAAAGGTAAATATTAATCCCTGTTTTAACCTTAATCCCAGGCTAACTATTTGTAATGAATTTAGTCAGCAAATTTAAATATTTTTCCTATATGTGAATTATATGTAAACATTGTTACAGATTAGTTTACTATCTGTATCTGTGGAAATTTTTTTTTGTACAAAAGAATTTCAGCATATGCATGGTTTACTGTTAGCTGAAAGTATTCAGTAAATTGTACCATTAGTTACCTAACCCACAAAGTTCTGTTTCTATAACTTGATTAGATGACCTAACACAAACCCACAGAAAGATTTCAAGACGGCCACACAAGCATAAATTGATGCCGATATACATTTGCATGAATATTCATAATGCTTTCAAATTCAATGAACCCTGTGATCAAAAATTCATGTTTTTATAACATTCTCAGAAAGCATATACAAAGATGTTCAGCATATAGGTTTTATTTGAATACTTTATTTATTCTCATTGGCCTATTTTTAAACAATTAACCAAGATATTCAAGTAAATATATGCACTTTCATCACCCCCCTTTTTAGGCAGTGACCTATTTCAGTCTCCTGTATTTCAGCTGAAATTCCCCATACTAGCTCTTTGTGAAAACATTTCTCAGTTGATTTCCAACAAATATTTATTACCAAAGGTGATGTAGTAATAGGCAAGATAACTTAAATACTATAATTTATATTAGTAATACCCATATTTAAATGATTACTCTACACCACTCAAACCTGTTTTACTCAACTCTAATTATTAAATTCACATATTAAGAGTAGCCACATTAAGAAGTGTCAATGTTTTAACACTTAGAATGATAGTTTCCAAGTGGATCGACACCTGAAAAATTGAGTTTGACATTTTGAGATGGGATAGGGATTGAGGGATAACTGTAGACACTTGCCAGAGGATTATGGGAAGGTTCAGCAGCTCGAGTTTTTTTGTTCTGAGAAATGAGGGGACTCAAAATTGCATTGGGCATACTTTTCCAAGATTATAAGGTATAACCACCATCCCATTAGCTAATGCGAGTCTTAAACCTAGTTTCAGCCAACAAGTGAAATTTACCGGGTTTTGTGAGCTTCTAAAAATGTGTTGTTACTCAAACTCCTGGCTTTAAATGCCGCTTTTGGGGTTTGAAATACACCCTTGCATAGCTCAGTTTACTGTCTTTCTGGTAAAAGTCTCACATACTCTCTATTTCCCATACGAGTAAGGAACGGATACAATGACTTTACGAGGGAAATTGCATCAACACAGCGAGGTGGGAAGAATCTGAATTCTTCGATGTAAGCAGGTCTGGGCTGAAATAGCAGCTAAAGGGTGTGTTCAAGAGAGCCCAAACCAGAGCGTCACAAAACGAGAGCTGCCTGACACACTGTTTTAAAGACGAGAAAGCCCGAAATGAAAACGTTTCCCTGTGACACAGCAACACCTTCCTGCCCAGGAAACGGGGGCATGCACCCGCCTCTGTCCGACCGGAAACGAGCCCCGGCCGCAGTCCTCAGCTGCGCTCGGAGGGCAATTGGCGGCAGGGAAGAGGAGCAGAGCGCGGCCCTAGGACCCCTACCTGCTGTCCCCACACACCCCCGCGAGGTCCGGCGGGCAGCTCCTCCTGCCATTCACTTACTGGGGATCGGGGTTAAAAGCGGCTCTAAGCCGGGCAGCGTCGCCCTAGCAACGGGAAATCTGCTTTGTGACGCGCGCACACGCGCCCGCTTTCCCGGCCCCCACCAGTGAGCAGACAAAGGCAGCTGGCCGCCTTACGCCGGGACCGGCTCTCACTTTCTCGGGGAGTCCTAGCGCCTCAATCATTGCCCTGAAATGCGGGCTTTAGCTCCCGGCTCCTAGACACACACAACCCCGGTTTCTCTCTCCCTTTCCCCCATGGCTTTTGCTCTGGGCACCACCAATTACAAATAGAGAAACGGGCATTTCACGACCGGGGAAAGGTAATAAACGTCTGACAGAAACACAGCAAAACAGCCTCCAACATTAAGCACGGCTTAAAATTTATTCTCCAGCTGAGTAAGATTTCGGGCAGGCCTGCTGTTCTGTACAGCTGCTTTCTGTGCTAACTTTTAGAAATCTTTCCTGATGCTTCTGTCAGTGTTGCAAGATACCCTAAGCTATCATGGAGCTTAGGGAGCAGGCAGACTGCCAAAGCCACCTTCAATCAACAACAAATGCCTAAAATAATTTCATCTGACCATACCTGAGGTATTAAGATGTATCAAAAACCTTTCAGTAAGGAGAGTTAGCTCTGAAGGGCAGGAAAGCCTCATGTAGGTATCACTGTGAATGTGACTGGCAGTTAGGAAGCTATCTTGCTTTCACCATCCCTGCCAATTTGAAAATTTGGCAGGTCTCAGAAATTTTTCTCTGCAACCTTCTCAACCTTTCCTTTCTCATTGTAAGGTCTGAACTAAATACATGGCTAGAAGACTTTCCACTCCCTCTCCATGAAATTGTTATTAGTTTACACAGGAAAAGGTACGGATATGAGAGAAAAGTTACTATGCACTTCAAATTTGTTTTTCCTAAAGTTATTAAAACAGATCTTGCATAAATACTCCGCTAGTTGAGGAAGAACATTTAAGGAATATATTACTAATTTACGTAAAAATGTCTGTACCTGAATGTGTATTTCAGCAATCAACTATAATCTGTTTAATATTAAAATAAAAATATTACAGAAAAAAACAGCACTCCTATCACATGATCCCTACTTTCAGGAGTCAGCCCAATCATCTATCTGCAGCTGGTGCCAACAGAGCCCATTCTAACTCAGCCCTTCCAGCACATCTCATACAGAGAGAGAGACCATGAAAATGTGATTAGTAGAATCCTTATGGGTAACCAAAAGCTAGCATCACCACTCAGATCTTGGTAATAGATGCAGCCAGGTTGATAACATGCTGTAGCAAGAAAAAAAATGCAAACAAAAGAGTCAGGAAGCTCTACAGCAAACAACTGCCAAGAAAACATAAATAAAATCTATGCACTGTCTATCAGACTTTACCACATTTCTGCCTGAAGTAAAGTGCAGATCCTTTAGCCAAAGAAATAGAACAATTCATTCAGTCATTCAATCAGCATTTCTAATCTTCAAGGTTTCATTCTCTGGGTTTTTATGACAGTATTGATTACAAGAAAATAAAATGCTTTTATGTGACCAGAAATCCCAGCCTCATTTACATACCAGGCAAATAGTGATATATGGCAGTTTGGTTTCTACTCACACTCTGAGGATTAAGCTGTTTTTATGAAGCTTCATGTATGCCATATGCACTAGTAAATTTTTCATTACTGTATAATGTGTATCTCATACAGAAAGGGAACAGGCATTTTTTAATATCATCATCATAGCTATTAGATACAATGAGAGAAACACATGCATCCATAGGAACATATGAACTCCGACAGTGGATCCGATCTGAAGTCCATCCACTCCACTGTATCCAACACAGACCTGTAACATATGCTTCAGAGAATAATACAATACCTAGCTCTTATAGCACTTTTCCTCAGTAGATCTCAAATGCTTCACAATTTTTAAATGTGTTTAATCTCAATACCCCACAGGTGGGGAACTAAGGCACTAAGAAGCCTGCCCAAAGTCATACAGGAAGTTTATGGCAGAACAAGGAACTAAACTGGAGTCTCCCAGTTGCTAGACTAGAGCCCTAACTACTGAACCATCTTTCTTCTGACATAAGACCCATTCAGAAGGTAGCTCTCCATATTTGCTCATATTCTGATTTTTAATCACTAGCTTAAGCCCTGAAACACAGCGTGTAATATGCCTTCCAAAACATCACCATTTAAAACATCAATATACATGTCCCATCTTTTAAATCTTGCTTAGTTTTTGGCCTCAACATCCTGTAGCAATGAGCTCCACATTAATAATTCATATGGAGAAGTATTTCCTTTTACCAGTTTTAAATTTCTCACTTTTTAATTTCATTAAATGGGCCCTTGGTGTTATGTTATGAGACCAGGTCTCATCTGATCTACTTTCCTATACCGTTCATTGTTGTATATATATATTTTATCACGTTCCACTCTGGTTGATCACCTTGAGTTTACAGCATAAAAAACAAGTGAGAATTTTTTTGTGTATAGAAACAATAGCATTTGACCAACTTGTTCAGCTAAAACAGTGTTGACAAGAGGAAATTCATGGTCAGCTCAAATGTCACTAACCTAACTACTGATAAATAACTACTGAAACAGCGCTATTTCTAAGTATCAACAAGAACTTAAGAGCATTTCTGCAAGAAAGAAGATTTTGTGCTTATGGTACTGGACTGGGACTAAGAAGATCTGGATTCAATAACCAGCTCTTGCACATTCTGTATGTGTAACCCTGGGCAAGCCACTAAGGTCCTGGGTTCTCAAAACACATTTGGGTGTTGCTACAGTCAGTGTTGCAAGCTATAAATGACTAAGGCCTTGTACACACTACAAAGTTATTGCGCGATAAAGCCCTTTAATGCGCAATAACAAACAGAGCGTACACACACAACTTACAGTTATTCCGCGTTAAGTCCCTTCTTTTTGCGCAAAATGTAAACCACCTAAACGAGCGTGGTTGCTGCTAACGCGGAATAGTTGTTGCGCGATTGCCAGTGTGTGTACGCTTATCGCGCAATGTGAATATAACGGAAATGGCCCACAATTCAAATTCCATCCCTTCTGCACTTCCGCCTGTACTCTATCGTCGTGACGTCATTTTTCCCGACCTCCTCTTCTGTCCCGCGAATTTTTGAATTCACCACTCTCCCTTCTGCCTCGCTGTTCGGTGCTGCTGCCTCTGTGTGCTTCGCTCGCAATGTCGTCGCGCCGCAGCAAACGAGCTCCAGCCTGGACAGCAGCAGAGGTGATGGACTTGATCGGCATCTGGGGAGAGTCCGCCGTGCAGTCACAGTTACGTGGCAGCCGGAGGAATTTTGACATTTTCGGTCAAATATCCAAAGCCATGACCGAAAAGGGGTACGAGCGAGACACCCTGCAGTGCCGGGCAAAGGTGAAGGAGCTGCGGATAACATTTCACAGAGCCAGAGAGGCTAACCGGCGCTCTGGCTCCGCGCCAGCAACGTGCAAGTACTATAAGGAGCTGGAGGCGATCCTGGGCGGCGATCCCACAACCACCCCGAACTGCACGGTAGACACCTCGGAGACTGCACCCCAAACAGAGAAGGAAGCAGAAGGCGACGAGGCAATTGTGGACGAGGAATCAGAAGAAGAAGACTACGAGGACGGAGAGAACGGAGCCACTGACCCGGGGAGCCAGGAGTTATTTTCCACCCAGCCAGAAACAAGCTCCACTGATTCCTTCTCCACGCCTACCCAGGAATCATCAGAAGGCAGCTCTGGTAAGTCCCGTTCGCAATGTCCTCTATTCTAGGTGCTACAGCTCAGCGTAGACATGGTTTTTTTGCAAGGGGTTTTTGTTTTCGGTGTCCTCAGTTCTGTTCCTTACAGAACTGTAAAGGTGTTACTAGCATTACTTAAAAAGGTCATCGATGTATGCCTCGATTTCCAAGTAGTCGTTCCCTTTCAACTCACTGAACGCGTCATCCAAATATTTCCAGAGTCTTCTCTT
>ML685789.1:10756221-10767331 GCA_007922175.1 Pelusios castaneus
CAAGTGAATTGACCTCCCCCCTCCTCTATGTGCTGTTCCCCAGTGTTTTGAATCCTAACACCTACTTTGATTTGCTGTTACAGCCTGACCTGATGCTATGTCATACACTCCCCTGCATTTAATTTCCTCCCACTCTGTAACTTTCCTATCTTCAAAGCGTCTGACGAAGTGGGATTTTCTCCCACGAAAGCTCATGCGATTAATAAATCTGTTAGTCTTTAAAAGTGCCGCAAGACTCTGTTGTCTTTCTACAATAGACTAACACGGCTACCCCTTTGGAATTTGACTGTATAGGTGGTTAGGAGAGTAAAAACTTGTGCGCTGAGATGATAATGTTTCTCTTAGAATATAATCCAGAAATATTTTAGTGTGCCCATCACTTTCAGAATTTGCTTTTCATCAACAGAAAAAAAAAATCTGCAGTGAAATTTTGCACTGTTAAATTTTGCACTGTTAAATGCTAGGCAGTCTTGGTATGAATAGCAATATTGAGAAAGTCTATTTACATTTGTGTGGCATCAAACTCAAATTTTACTAATATCAGAAGGACGTATTAATTCATCTGTCTGTCTCTCTTTAAAAATCAACAGAAATGTGTGCTAGTTTATATAATATGAGTAAAGAAAAAGCAAAACTAATATTCATATCACCTCTTTTATAGTTTTCAAACTATTTCTTTTAAACAAGAGAGTGTTTCATATCACTTTAAGAGCTAGCTGACACAATTTACTTAGGGCTAGTCTACATTTAAAATTTACAGCAGCACCGCTGTAGTGATACAGCTTTGCTGCAGTCTTATGCCAGAGGGAGACCTCTCTCCCATCGACATAATAAAACCAACTAAAGCAGCAGCAGCTTGGTTATGCACAATATGTAATTGTATAATGTTGATTAAAAGTAATTTTAGTACATTTTATGTATGTTACATTAATCGTACTTGTACAGAGAAAAGAACAAGACTGGAGAATATGTACATACACGTTTCTTTTCCCTTATCTAAGTTAAAAATAACTAACAAAACTGAGTATTTTAGGAGTCTAGTTTACTTACGTTTGTTTTCTGCATAATGTAAATAGAACCCTAGTCTTCAAAACTGCAGGGTGCAATTGAGACTTGTATATATAATTCTCAAGAACTGTCTACACTTACTGCACAGCTGAGCCACTGTAGCACTCAGAGCATGTCTACACTTCAAACCTAAGTCAACTTATGTTAGGTCAACTTACAGCCACTGCAATAAACTGATGTCTGCACTACCATCCTCTCTGTTAGGAGTCCTCACCAAGAGTCAGGGCTCTCAGCTCCACACATTTTCCAAAGGAAAGCCCAGCTGTCCTCCAGGCTCTCGTTTTCAGCCACCCTCGCTTCTTACTACAGTTCCAAGCCAGGAGATGGTCCAACCACCTCCTCTTCAGAGAAGAGCTGATTCAGCAGCCTGGCCTTCTTGTCAACTTCACAGCTCCTGTGTGAAACTGACAAGTCAACAAACAGCTGCTGTGAGAGACACTGCTCTAAATACATGGTCATAAACCTTATGCCTCTCATAGAAATAGAGTTATCATGTTGGTGTACATCAGTGGAAAGGCGGCTGTAGTGTGAATACTGACACAATTAGATCAACATAAGGCAATTTATGTTGACCTGTGTAGTGTAGACCAGCCCTTAGTGAAAACACTATACATGACAACAGGAAAACTTGTAGGTACCCCACTTTCCCCAGAAATGGTAACTATGTCAACAGAAGAAGCCCTCCCATTGACAGACCGCTGTCTACACAGGGCATTAGATTAGTATAACTGCATCACTCAAGGGGTGTGGATTTTCTACACTCCTGTGCACCATAATTATTCCCCCATAAACTGGTAGTTTAGACCACATCTCACCCCTGCCTCACTATTTCAGTACACTGGTGTTAGCTACATTAGGACACAATGTAATTGGGACTGAGACTTATTCTGAAGCAAAGAGTATTTCTAGGCTGCAGTCCTACATCTGTGACAAGGTAGCACAGATACTTCTTACATTGAAAGAATGTGTATTTCTGTCAATGTAGATAATCCACCTCTCTGTGAAGCAGTAACTAGGTCAACTGAAGAATTCCTATCAACTGAGTTGCATCTACAGCAGGGGTTAGGTCAATTTAACTATGTTAGCACAGGTTACCAGGTTTTTCACATCTCTAATTGTGCTGCAGCTATGTGGATCTAATTTTTAGGTGTCAACTAAGCTTAAGTTATTGTCTCTTTAAAGAGTGTCACACATGTCATTAGGCCAATTGCATGTGAGAAGAAGTATCTGAAGCTTCATTTCCTAGGAATGTTATTTTGCATGGACGGATCAGGGGAGGAAACTGAAAGGGTAACTTGGAGCTCTTACAGCAAGCAGCTCCTAAGAGAAAAGGAAGCCATTCATGATTCCAGATGGCTAACCCAAGCCCAAACTCCTACTTATTTGCCCTCCACAGATACCATAGCCTAATTTTACCAGTTCCCCATATACAACCAGTATCAACACCCCCACCCAGCCTCTCTCCTTTCCTGCCACCAACCCACCGCACAGACCACTCTTCTCCTCCCAGCGCAACCTTTCTTGTTTCCCCCTCAAACATCACTCTACGCCTATCCAGTGCCCTGCCCCCCCCCCCACACTCACTCCCCGCCCCCGCATCCTCGCTCGCCCCCTCCCACAAGAGCCACGAGCCCCAGCCCCCCGAGCCAATGCACCCGAGCGAAGCAGGCAGCAGCTCCCGTCCGCCGGGGTCGCGGGCCGCCCTCCCGCGCCTTGCAGATCCCCGCTCCAGGCCGCGACACGCGGGCCCAGCCTAGGGCCTGCCCGCCCAATACCTGCCGGCTCCGCTGGCTCCCTCCTCCTCCCCCCAGCCCCGCGTACCGGAGCTGCGGAGCCAATCCGGACCCCGGAATCCCCCCCACTTACCACACGCACCTCGCGCAGTACCACCCCGCAGCTGCAGCAGGGCATGCTCATTCCATATGCATGAGCGGCAGCGTCGCTCTCTGATTGGCCGGAACGGGGTGGCGCGCTAGGGGCCGGCTCTGTAACGTTCTAAACTGCTGCCACGCACCGGCCGGGGTGGGGGGCGCGCGCGCGAGAGGCGCAGAGGTTACTATCGGGCATTCGCTGCTGGGGTCACAGCTGCTGGGAGCAGGCGGCGGCGGCGGCGGCTGCTTGGAGCTAGCGGTGCAGCTGTTGCAGTCGCTCCCAAATTTCGGAGATTGGGGCGGGGAAATAAAGCGTAGTACGGGGCTGTGAGTTCGAGTATAATCTTCAGTGTGCTCTAAACACTCGCCTTTCGTATGCCTGCGTAATTTATCATGCCCATATTGTTGCAAACAAATATTATTTCAGTTTCGCCTTCTTCATTTAACGGTGCGATAGAAACATTGACCCTTTATTATCTAATAGCATAATCCCAAATCACTTCGTAATGTAAACCCAAATGCGAACTGCTGTAAAAACCTCACAGCTTTACAAGCAATTAAATTGTGTCATTTAGCTAATCTAAGGAAGGAATGTTGCTTCCTAACTGAGGGAGATTCATTCTGTGTTTACAGAGGCTGTGCTATTTTAAAAATAAGCAGTGTAACAAGGTTGCAATCAGAAGAACACTAAATTGAGCTGAATGGTTTTGTTTTTAACTGTTTAACCTGCATACATTATAATTTGAATATTTTATTTCACAGTACTTCCAGGGTAAGTGTGAAGTGACAGAGAATAAGCTTAATACTCTTTTTTTTTCTTCAGTTGTTGCTATTAATTTTTAGCAATGCACAGTCAAAAAACTCAAATTTCTGAAATCATCTTGGTTCTCCAGTCCAATACCCTTGTCTTCGGGGAGTCCAAGACCCTTTTTATCCTTGTGGTCCAGTTTGCAACATTAAGGACTTCTGGAGTGCCTAATCTCATTCCAGGCTTTTGGGTCAAATATTCTTGCTCTCCTCCTGAGTTTCAGGCACAAGAATGACATAAATTGACCTGGACTGCTTGCTTCATGGATTCTTTCTACTGACATGTGATTTGGAAAGATGTCAGTGTAGTTCACAAATCTCCTTCAGAAAGAGAGAGTAAAATAGTGCAAGATGGAAATAATATAATGGAAATTTCTGAGGTATAAGTAAATGAAAGATCAGAGGTCATCAGATGTGATAGCAGCACTACTGGGATATCAGATTGCAAATTCAAAAGTTCCATACTAATGGGGATAAAATAAAGGAACAATAGCTAAATAGGTGGCTGGAATGGAATGAACTGCATCCACCTCTTAAAAAGGAAGGAAACCATTTCCATTTCTTCAGAAGGAGGAAGTTCAAGTGATATTCCACCACAGGATTCACTTGCTTCAACACACACATTCCAAATTAAAGACTATTATGATCATCTAGTGACCTCCTGCAGAATGCAGGCCATAGGTCTGCACCCACCCACTCTGGAGTAGACCCCTAATTGAAGACTGAGTTATTGAGGTCCTCAAATAATGATTTGAAGACTTCAAGGTACAGAGAATCCACCAGCAAGTAACCCATACCCCATGCTGCAGTGGAAGGTGAAAAAACCCCAGGTATGCCGATGGCCTTGGGGGGGAAATTCATTCCTAATCCCAAATATGGCAATCAGTTAAACCCTGAGCATATGGGCAAGGCCCACCAGCCAGACCCCCAGAAAGAATTCTTGGTAGTAACTCAGAACCCACTCCATCTAACATCCCATCCCATATTGGGCATATATATTGCTAGCAGTCAAAGATCAGACAATTGCCAAATTAGGCTGTCCCATCATACCTGGCACCCCCTATGGAGCACTGCAAGTAGCACAGTTCTGAGTCAATGGAGAGCATTTCCAAGTGACTCAGCACACTGAAGGCACTGGGCACAAGGGGCACTGGCCCCAAGTCCCAGCAGCAGCACTCTGACTCCAGCTGGGGCTGCCAGAAGTGGTGGGATCCGACCCCGGCCATGGACCCGGGGCCTGGCTGCTAGAAGTGGCAGGATCTGGCCCTGACCCCAGCTGGGGACCTAGGGCCCAGCCTGGGTTTTCAGTGGCCAGATCCAGCCAGGGACCTAGGGCCTAGCTAGGGTCGGCAGCAGCTAGACCCGGGGCCCAGCTAGGGTTGGCCCCAGCCAGGGATCTGCCACCAGAAGTGGCTGGATCTGGCCCTGACCCTAGCTGAGGACCCCATGGCCAGATCTGCCCTGACCCCAGCTGGGGACCTGGGGCCCAGCCACTGGGAGTAGCGGGATCCAGCCACAACCCTGGCCAGGGACCTGGGACCTGGCCGCCAATGGCCTCAGGATCCAACCCTGACCTCGGCAGGGACCCCTGGGTGCAGCCAGGGTTGGCAGCTACAAGATCCCAGCCTTGACCTCGGCCAGGGCCCTGGACCCCCACCAGGGTTGGCAGCAACTGGTTCCAGCCCCGACCCTGGCTGGTGATCTGGAGCCAGCTGCCTTTTGGCAGCAGCAGTAGCCTGGTCTAGGCCCTGGAGGCCAGATTGGGCCAGGAGTCGGGCCCAAGCCTTTTTCAGGGCAGTGATGCCCCTGGCGAGGAGTAGGCGTTAAGCAGTCGCAGGGAGATACGCAAGTTATTTTAAGTAAAATAAAAGTGCCTGCAGTATAGACCAGGCAGAGTATTCACAGAGATTAAAAAAAAAAACCTAAACAAAACAAACAAATAAAAAAGCAGGCACTAGGCCTGGTTCAGCTGACTCAACTTCCTGGGGCTCAAGCTGCAGGGCTTTAAAAAAAAAATAGAATCACTTTCTAGGCATTCAAGCTCAAGTCCAAATGTCTACACAGAAATTTTTGAGCTCCATGGCCAAAGGCTCAGGGGACTGAAACAGATGACCTACTCCAGCAGCAGCCATGCTGTGGGTCTTTATTCCTGCATAGATTCACTGCTAATTTTAACAATCCCATGACTGAGCAGCCTAAAAGGTGCGTCAGTGGGGAATACCATCCTTGATACTCCAAATTTGAAGAGACCTTTGTTCATTTACTTGTGTCACCCAAAGTAATCAGCTCAAGAGAGGGAAAATGTTGACTATGATTTTACACTCCATAGGACTTTTCATCCAAGCTTCTCATTTTACGGGAATCACAACTCTCCTTAGAGTGTCTTTTCTTCTTGGGGTGGTGGTAGAATAAAAAGCATGTTCAAAATGTGAGAGTTATTTATGGTGGTGTCACTTCCTCTCAAAAAGGAAGGTCTTGCAATGTTTCCTGAAATGGTCAGGCGCTAGGTTCACCTAACTTCCTCTGGAAGATATTGATTACTTTGAAAATTAGGACCAGGGCCTAAGAAACTGATTGAAAGTCAGTGAAGAGATTTGAGCAGAGGCCTGATGTACTCATGGAGGCTTGAGCCATGGAAGAGGAGGGCAGTCACTTTCTGTACCAGTTGGAGTTTATGTATCATCTTCAAGTTCACCCTTTATATAAGAGTTACAGTAATGCAGCCTGGAAATGACAAATGCATAGCCAAGTCCTCATTTGGGACGAAGGGCTCTGGCTACGTCCACACTGGCAAGTTAGTTCGAATTTAGGAAGCTTAATTCGAACTAACTAAAGCCATGGCTACACTAGGCTTTAATTAGTTCAAATTAAGGGCTTCCTTAATTCGAACCAATAACTTTGAATAGGGTATTAGAAGTAAGGGTTAATTCAAACTAACTAGTTCTAATTAACCAATGTGGCCATGTTAGTTCGAATTAATTTCTTAGTTCAAACTAACCGGCCCATTGAAATCAATGGAGATCGCTAATTCGAACTAAGCAAGTGCCATGAATGGCACTTGCTTAGTTCGAACTAATTTTTTCTAGTTCGACTTAAGCTAATTCGAACTAACTTAAATTAGTTGGAAATAGTTAGTTCGAACTAACTAATTCGAACTAATTTTAGTAAGTGTAGACATAGCCAAAGAGAAGTGGCAGCCTGACAGTCCATTGCCTGATTACACAGTGTTTGCAGAGTAATGGGGTATGTGGGCAGTTTTATGTTTCTCAGTACAAAGGTAGTTTGACTTCCTTTTGTTAAAACATCAGAAACATTCCTAACTTGAACAGCATCTTGCAGACTATGCAGATCTTCCCAGAGAATCAAAGAACCATAACCAGCTTCCCCTCTCTCTATAGCAGGGAATCTAGGCCTCATGGAAGTGTCCTTTTTACAACATCTCTATACACAGAGCCTAATGACAGATCAGTTTGTTACTTTCCTGTCCGGAGGATTTTTTTGAAAAGTCTGAAACACTTACTATGGAGTCAGACAAACTTTTAAAAAATGTTCTGCTGATACTGTCAAACCATTTAGATTGAATACTACAATATAGTCATAATGTGAGATTTTAAAGGATGCTAGTCTTGACATTTAGAATTTTTCTGTATATTCATACCAGGTGTCTCAGCAGCTGCTAATACTACCATAAGAAGCAGACTCATTGCATCATTTTTGTGTACAGCTCAATGGAATAGTTACTTATAATACTGGTGATTCATTTTCCTGGCATCAGTGATTTTAAGTACCAAGAAGTGGGAGTTTCTCTAAATAAATGAGAACAGAATTGGGATTGGTGATTTGGGGGTAGTGATATCCTAAATCATTGTTCCTGTGATTGTCAGTCTTTCTTTTTCCAATCACTGGAGAATACTAATATTAGGCGGGAATACCTTGTATCTTGGTCAGAACTAAAGTTTCTGATAATATTTAAATGGTTCTAAGAACCTGGACATTTTCATGATAGGATACAATTGTTCCATGATGAATGTTTATAAAGAAACCAAAGGAAAAACCTGGGGATTTCTTACATTTGTAATAATCAGAATAATTACTTTTTAAAGTAATTGATTAACTGCATTTAAATGTAAAAATCTCAGGTGTACAAGAGATATATGCTAGTGCTTTGGGGAAACTCTGAAGCTTGCTTTACAAACTTAGCAAGAAAATAATGAGAGATGACCAGAGCTAGGTAACACGCTAAATATAAGCATGGTGCTATTATGAACCAAAAATGCACATGATATTGCAAAATGAAGGGAATAAGTACAGCTCTTCCATTATTTCTGAGTATGTAGGCAGGCAAGGTTATTTGTGAAAATGTTCATAAATCCTAACAGTTGCACAACTTTTAGCACAAATATTTATTGACTGAAAAAATTGTATCAGAAGAACATTATTCACTGTTCTTATTTCTTGTTATAAAAAGTCTCGGTCATCCAATCAAGGAGCAGAAACAACACTATGTGGCTTGGCTGGCCAGCCATAGAACCTCAGAAGCTAATAGCTCATGAACTATCTTTAGACTGCAAATTATACTGAGTACTTACAAACAACAAATACATTAAAGAAAGTCTGGAGACCAGTTTGCAAACAACTCACTCTCCAGAAAAGGGGACTAAATAACAAATGTTATTTGTAAAAAATAGTTTTGCTAGCTCTACATTAATACACTGTAGACATAAAAAACAAAACCAGGAGCCACATTATGAAACAGTAGAATGGGAGAATACGTGTGGAAAGTCCTCATCTAATTCATTATGAGCAGGGTTTGCTACATCTTGGTACAGAGAGAGATCTACAATTAGAACTAAATAAAAATCCAAGATCACAGATACTCAGATGAGAATCCTTAAGTAAAAAGCCAAAGAGGGACATAGTTGAACAAAATTAAACACTTAAAGAAAGTAAATATAACAACTAAAATCGCAGTTGACAGAAGGCATGTAGAGCATGGTGATATTATCTGAAATAACAGACAACTAAGAATGGATTGAGTAAGGCTAAGCTTCAAGCCTGGATAGGATTTTTATACAACTTGAAACTTCTGGAGAGATAATGACTGCCATTGGCAAATTTACTATACGACTCACTGGATAACTGGAGGATACAAATGATACAGCATTGCTCATATAATGTCTCACAGCACTGTGACAAGAAGTGTTTAAAAAATTTAACCCATACTAAATAAACATTTTAAAAGCAGAAGATGTGTCAGATGTCTTTAAATTCAAAAATCAATAGCTTTCACAAATGGATACACATACACTCACTACCAGACTACCAGGAGATTTTGATTTAAACCGTCAGCCTGCTATTATAAAATCCCATTCTTATTCAAGGAGTGAGTTTCCTATAATCTCCCAGTAACCTGACATTTTTAACTTTTAACTTCGTCATTTTGCAAATTTTAGAGGGCAAAGCTAATACTGAGTGGGTAGTATATGTCAGTCTGAAAGAGAATGAAGATTTATGGCAGTGGGGACAGGGTGGATTCCTGAATTTATTCATTTTCAGGAATTTTATTATCTGAGGGGAGAGGGAGGTTGTTTGTTTAAAGTGCAGAATTTTTATAAATAAAGCAATATAAATGGTTAGCTGGTCACTACTGAAGTACAAATTAAACTACTTTGCTTATTTGTTTGTTTTGGAAAGAAGTTTTTTGTCTGCAAATAAAGAAATGGATAAATCTGATTTAGAGAAAAAGAAACATTCTCACAATATGCCAAAGCTAATGGACTATTTACTATAAATTTCAGTAATACTTTTGACATAGTCTAACATGGTCAGGAATAGAGCTAATAACACCCCTGATTTTGACAGAGGAAGACATACTGACTATGTCTACACTTGCAAGTTAGGTCGACTTAAGAAGGCTTAAGTCGACCTAACTTAGTCCCTGTCCACACGAGGCTTTCATTAAGTCGACTTAAGAAATTCCTTAAGTCAACTTAATGGAAGCTTAGGTTGACTTAATAAGAACCGCCAGTTAGGTCGACCTAACCCTTAAGTCGACTCCTTAGGTCAACCTAAGCACAGTGTGGATGCTTAAGGCCTCTTTATTAGGTCAACCTAAGAGCAGTTAGGTTGACTTACTAAGTCCCCGTTCAGGGGAAGCACTTTGTTAAGTCGACCTAATAAGGTCGACCTTAGGTCAACTTAAAGTCGACCTTATTAGGTTGACCGAATTTTTTGTAGTGTAGACATAGCCAATGAGATTAATAATGTGTTCAAGAATTAAGTGTAGAGTTTAATAATCACTTGGCACCAAAAAGAATAGTTCATGTTAATAATGTTTTATTTAAAAGTTGTTAAGATCCTTAAATTCATCTCATATTCTCTAATACCACAGATATATTGCCAGATAAAAACAAATAAATGGAATGCCACCAATAGCAGTCGTACTCAAGCAGGGGTATTGGCACCCCTCAGGGTACACAGAACTCTTTCAAGGGGTACATCAACTCATCTAGGTATTTGCCTAGTTATACACAAGCACTATACAAAAAGCACTAGCGAAGTCAGTACAAACTAAAATTTCATACAGATGACTTATTTTTACTGCTTTTTATACTATACACTGAACTGTAAGTACAAAATTTATATTCTAATTGATTTATTTTATAATTATATGGTAAAATGAGAACAAAGCAATTTTTCAGCAACTGTGTGACACTTTTGTATTTTTATGTCTGATTTTGTAAGCAAGTAGCTTTTAACAGGTAAAACTTGGGGTATGCAAGACAAATCAGACTCTTGGAAAGGGTACAGTAGTCTGAAAAGGCTGAGAACTACTGATCTATAGAACAACAGTATAATAACCCAAAAGTACTGAACTTCCCATCCTAGGCAAGTATATACATTTTAAAGAGGTTGGTGCCTATAATAAATACCTTGAAAGCACACCATGGAATATTGCTATATTATAAGAAATTGCATCACCAAAGAGAATAGGAGGTAGCATTAAAAATAGGCTATAAAACTGTTCTTGAACATTTTGCATAAAAGCGTTATGTAGCTACCAAACCCAATACAACTTTATAGTTTGGTTGATACCATTAAAAACAAAGGAAGAATCAAAGGCATGAAACAAGCATTGAGCAGAGAAAGCAAGAGTGACAAACTTTGGACAAAAACATTTCTGTAGTATGCCCACCTTGAAACTCTGACTGAAATTTGTCAGACAGAAAATGCCTTTGTATGATGGATTGAGGTTGGGGGTGAAGTCCTGAATGAACAGAGTCTTGTGGCACTTTTAAAGACTAACAGATTTATTAATCGCATGAGCTTTCGTGGGAGAAAATCCCACTTCGTCAGACGCTTTG
>ML685789.1:10772331-10798206 GCA_007922175.1 Pelusios castaneus
TTTAAATCTCCCCAGCCCGGCCCAGCCTGCACAGCTGGGAGGGAGCAGCGGGGACCGAACGCGGCCCCGGCAGGGCAGATAGACCCCGGCAATGGAGCCTGATCCTGGCCCCGTGCCAGGAGGCCGACGCTGTCGGCAGAGCGGGGCGGGGTCGGCTCTGGGCCAGGAAGTCGAGGTGGCCGGTGGGTGGGAGAAGGAAAAAAAGGTGCCGGAACGCCGTTCCGGTGCGTTCCGGCAGAAAAAAAGCACTGGATAGGCCGCCCCATTTAAGGAAGCCGCACCCAATACGCAGTTTGTAAAATCGATGTATAAGCCGCGGCCTATCGTTGGGGAAATACGGTAATCTGGCATTTTTCACATAATTCTAAATTCTACCATTTTGGAGCACTAATCAGGTGCTTTGATTGATGCATCCTGATGATTCATTCAGACTGGGTTATGAATTCATTCACTAAACTGATTTTGAATATGGAATACTTCCTGAATCCTACAATATAAATATAATTTCACATTTGTAGCAGTAAATAATTAAATCATTTTGATCCTTCACACCACATAATTGGCTTGTTACAAAAGAAACAAAACATTTACAGGTTTATATAGAACATTTGGATGCTCATAGACTAAAGTTATGGAAAAGCTGATGTAAAAAAAATTGCAAATCATTTTATGTTGCGAGTTAGTGGTTTTGTCTGTAGCTGTCAATGTGCTCTATAGAGGATAATTCTCATTATCCCCTTCTGTGACAGGCTGCTCCCCAAATCCAGTCTGGTGTGCTGCTATGACCCCTCAAACACCACTCCTGAACCCAATTCACCCCGCTCTGCTGGGTGACCACTCACTCCTGAGTCAGTCCACACCAGCCACCAGCGTGTAATTGGTCCCAGGCAGTGGGTGTAAATCCACTAGCCACACAAGCGTTGATCCCCAAGCGAGCACACCCGGCCCCAGACACTACACTGGGAGCCACTGCCTTACCGGGATTGGGGCCCACTCCCAATCACCTTAGTCTCAAATCCGTCCACCTAATAAAGAAGTGGATTATGTCCAGCCTTTCACATCCACTCCCTTTAAAGATCACACAGTCTTGGATAAAACAACTACTACTTTATTGATCAGAGTACGATTTCAAGTGAGAACATGGCCAATCAAGGCAGAATCATACTTTAAATGAGTCAAGAGTAAATAAAAGGTACAAACCACATACTAATCTTACAACTCTACCTAAACTGACCTCAAAGTCCAAGTTTATGTGCATGGTGTTTGGCTGTTCAGTGTTTTATCAGCCATTCTGTGCCTGTTCCCAGGCAGGGCCCCGATCTTGCTTGGAATTGGTTGCAAGATGGTGTCTTCTCCAGCCAATCTCCCCTTCCAATCTCTGTGTCTTTGTTTTTACAAACTGCTGACAGCCCCTCCCCTCACTGTCCTGTTGTGTGAGTCTCTTCACTTCTTCCTGAGCCAGGGAGGGCATTAGCATCCCCTTTGACATGTTAAAACTCCAGCCACTGTGCTAGAGATAGTCCTGAGAGTCTGAACCCTGTAACATGCTTCACATCTGTACATGCATGTTGCTGTAGGAAACATGGCACCATGGTAATCATGTGGAATATGCTCTAAGCATTCACAAAGGTGTTGTCAGAGGCTCCCGGTGTGGTGCTCTGCTCTCTCCAATGTTAGTATCACTCGGCTGCGTGCATGTGTTCCCTCTAAGGGCTGCCCCAGCTCCTGCAGATAGCTGACACAGCAGGCCCGAAGAGAACCCCCAATGACCACAGAGTCTAGTAAGGTACGAAGGCACGTCGACCAGGTTTATTGTCACGATGGATACAGTAGCAGTTCCCCTGGAGTGCTCTAAGACTCGTCCAGAGGCACACTGCGGATACTGACCCTAGGACAATGGACTCGGCTCAGTCAGTGGCGGGATTTTCCACTGCCCCCTAGGCCAGACCCCTAACACACCCCAGACAAGGGAATGGAGCACCTACCTGCCCTAGGGATGCACGGATGAGCATCCTGTCACACCTTCCTACAGATAGAAAACTAAGAGCTTACATTCTCTTCCCCAGGATCATGCAGAGAATCTGTGGAAAAGCTGGGAATACAGCTCAGGTCTCCAGTCCTGACTGCTACTTCATACACCATACTGATCTCTGCTACATTGCCTGTAGTTACTTTATGATGGGCAACAGCTTTTTTCATTAATTCCCTTTAAGTACTTTTGTTCATCTATCTACTGAAAGCATTCTTATTTTGGGGACATACTGAGTAATCAGTAGCAAAAACAGTAAACATACTGTGTGTATGAATCTTGGCAATGAATAACTAAAAAGTTAAATATTTCTTTGCTTTTTTGTTGCTTTGCAGATTAATGTTTGACGCATTAACATATGCAAAAAATAGAGCTTACACTGTAGGGTAAATATTGGTAAGGTGCACATATTGTCATGATGGCTGGATTAGAGGAACAAGTTATGATATTAGCTATCATCACCATTTCAAAATTATAATAATTCATATGAGATATATCATGTCAGGTACCATTAGAAAGATAATTTGCTAAGTATGGTGATTTTGTTTGTGTGTCATATTTGCAATGAAAGCTATGGAAATGTTTGATGTATCTGGAGTTCAACTTGTGCTTTGTTCCTGAGCAACATGCCAGACAGGTTGACAGAAGCAATAAGCTGCTTACTGGCCAATTAAGGAAACTCATGGGCACAATGGGCTGCAAAAAAGAACCCAGGGGCTACACCTTATGAATCACTATGACTTACTCATGTGACCCAGGACTCCATCTTATTTCTGTAAATTTTCACAAGCAGTATGGCAAAGGTCAAGGGACATAAAAGGCAGCTGCACCATCCACATCCATTTTGTCTTAGGTATTCAGCCTTCACCCACCTCCAGATCAATTCATCTGCAACTGGAGCTATGAAACAAAGAAATGAGACCCATCCAAGTACCGGATGTACACCAGAGGGAACATACAAGCCTGCAAACTCCAAAATTCTACTGGAAATCTGATATATATGGACTCTCAAATCATTTGTATCTGATTGCTTTAACTCTAACATTTCTTTTATAGTTTGTCTCTTCCCTTTTATAATAATCTTTAGCTTATTATGTATTCTGTATTCAGATACAACATGGCTTGGGGTTGGGGAAAAATAGGTCAATGATTTCTAGGAGTCCTTGGGGAAGTTATCCCCACCTTATATAGAAAAAGTATAAAGGATTAGAAAGATAAAATTAAGGAATAGAGTTCATGCACGTAAATGGACCGTTTCCAATGCAATTGCTTATTCAGCCACACACTGTTGGTTATATCAACTAAAGCATTATATCAGTACTCTTCAAAACTCTTTAGTATATAAAGTCATGCCTAATTTCTCCATCTCATAGACTATTGAGATATAAAACAGAATGTAAATGAATGTATATAACAAATTACAAATAAATGTTTATGAATGTATGTAACAAATATTTTTACCAAATGCTCTTCTCAATCCTTCAGCTATCCTTGTACCTGGAGTGAGACCTGACCCATGAAACTGATCAGGAATAATATATGAATTCAATTTTGCCCAAAATTTCAGCATGTCTGAATTTAGGTTGCTTGTTTGGGATTACCGTAAAAGCCAAAGCCAAACCCAAAAGCTCAAATCCCAATCCACATTCACTAATTTATGGGGATGGAGAAAGAAGAAGAATTATGCCCATTTCAAACTGTTGAGAGCCCACAATGTTCATTTTGGACTTGTTTTAGAAACCGTAATGGTATTAGACCATGATATTATGGTGTCTTGGTAACTAACACAATGTTAAACACAATTCAGCACTCACTGTAGCCAAGGACTGCTATATTTAAGCACACATGATACAATGTTAAATATGATAATATCTGTATTCATTGAAGGTTTTTATAGACTAGGAAAACAGGTTTATATTTTTAAATGCATTAGCTAATACGTTTTTGTTAACACATTTTGAACCATGTCCACATTAGGTGCTAACACATTAGCTGGTCATGCTTGATTGTAGACTTCTCCCACTTAGTCATCCAACTAGCTGCACTTAACATACCTTAAAACTGTTCAATTGCATCTTTGGTAGGTGCAAAATCATGTCAGCTAATATGTTTTCAAACACAATCTATTTTCTAGTCTAAACAAAGCCTGAATATGTAAGTCAAGGTGAACATTGTGTTAGTAACAACAGCTCCTCAAGACCATGATCTAACACAATCTAAATTTCCTAGTGAAAAGTAATACTTTGAACTTCAAACAAAGGTGGTGTTAGTGTAGCAGAAAAGTCTGTGCTCTCGAGTAGTGGTTCCCGTCCTCTCTAGTAACATGGCACACTTCAATGAGACAAATAATTTCATGGTACACCCACTTTTTTCAGCTGAATTGATTGCATTTATTTAACTTACATTTATAGTTATGGTCTTACTAGAGAGGTTTACAATATAGTGCATACAACAAGCTAAAGAAGGATCAAATGCATTAATGTTTCAAATCCACCAGAAAAAAAATACACGTCATCTCAATTTTGTCCTTTGGCCACCTGCGTTTATAATGATCACATTTTAGAATCGCGAGACCAATACCTCTCTTTTAATTTGATGATTCATTTTCATTAATTTTATGGAGTTGTAATTTTGGTTGGATAGAATGTCTTACACTGATTTTCATTAACTTTGTATAAAATTTTATGGCACACTTGGACAGTTGTCACGGCACACCATTGTGCCACAGCACACTGGTTGAAAATCACTGCTCTAGAGTCTAGAATATATAATATAGTTTCTTAAAACAAGGTTTGGTTCAGCCCTTTTTTCAGTTGTTTTTAAACATATATCTGTATGCCACATACAATGTAATATCAGTTGTATAACATCTCCTTTGCAACCCTGTGTATAACTATCTTAATTTTCACAATTAAAAATATTTCATCACTATTTTCATAAACTTCTTGACTAAGCATCCACACTACCAATAGCTGCTAAGATAAGGGCTCATATTTTGGTGAGTTATGTTGGTATAGAATACAACTCATCCTCTCTGAAATGGCCTTCATTTCTCCAGATCCTAAAAAAACAAAACCAAAGAAATACCTGCAGATGTTTAGAAAAATTTTGAAAATATGAGCCAAGTAGAACCAATACAGCAGTCTGCTTGATTTTGCATACACTGTGAAACAATAGCTCTGAGATACATAGTGCCTTGTTCATTTCAGTGGATACTATCTCAGAAGCTATTGATGAAACTTTAGTAACAACATGGTTAACAAGTCCAATGATCAGCATATGAAAAAAGATGAAGTATTGTATTATGAGGCTCTACATGGTTTATACTAATAGTGTAATACTGTACGGTTCTACAGCTTGGTGGGTTTGGGAAAGAATCAACAGTTATTTTAATGCCAGTCATGAAGAAACCAAGCTTAAGGAACAAGCACAGCTCAAGGAGAATACATAATCATATTTAGAACAGCTGCACAATCAACAGAGAACAGAGTCTCACTCTGTTGTCCCAAGCGGTTGCACTTTAAAAGTACCACTGTCCTCTCCTCCGAATTCAACTCCTGGCTGAGTTTACAAGCACAAGTATTGGGTGAATTCCTTTTTTCTGAAAATACTTCAGAACAGACAATTGTATAAAAATATGAATTTTTCTAAGTTCATGTATTTCTTCACTCAGCTATTTCTCAGCCCAATACAGTGGAAGTAATGATCAACCAACCAGACGGCACTTAACACATGAAAAAAGCAGTTATTTTAGAATGATAAAACTCCAATTTACCTACAGTTTTTTTCATTCAGACAGATGTTCATGAAAGCTATTCTGCAAACAGTTGGGTAAAACAACTCATCATGTTACAGATTAACTCCTATCATTATTTCATGTTAGTAAAAATAATATCTGGCATGTACATATAGCATTTTCATCTTGAAGGAGCCCAAAGAACTATAAACCTGATCTTACAAAGTGTTGAGTGTCCTCACAGGACACGGAAGAATACCTCTCACAGAGTTGCCAATTTCAATTATTTTATCTTAAATACTGTGAGAAAGTGTGTTTTCTTCTTCTGGTGACATGTGAATATGAGTTTTTTTAACTTAAAAAGTAACCTTGAGATTACATGTTTATGGAGGAAAACTTGAAAACACAAATCTTACAGACTCAGAAACCAGCATATAATTGTTTTTTAAAATCCCAAATTTTTATTTTCTGGGGTTTGACTCACAATTTGAGTATTTGTGGTTGATTATGCTGTTCTCCAGTGGCACTCTTTATTTACAGGGCCAGGGATCAATTCAAACACACTCAAAATTCAGTTATTTTTGAAGTGACAGCTGTGCAGAAACACTTGGCAACACTATACAACAGACTAGGAGAGGAAGTGAAGAATACTATATCCCATTGAAATGTAGGAATAGCATAACTGCAATTGGCACTTTGCAAAAGGCAGCTTTGTATTTCATTCATACAAACCTGTCCTTTAAAAACGTATGCCCAAACACATGCTGGGCTAGAAAGGCCAAGGAATTAATTGGCATGAGGACGAAACTGTGATTATGGCATGGGAAAATAAATTTGACGTTGTATTACAAGAACTGGACACACCCTGGAAATTCATTGCTCAGGAGTTGGCAAGATACATCCTTTTCCCTTAAGTCATCAGATTGCATTACACTTCAGATGGAAGAAAACAAGGCTGCAAGATGGTTCTTGCTCCTCAACAATTCTCCAAAATAGCCTAATGAATGGAGGAGCGTTACGTGATAGTTTAGTTACTTAAGTTGACGTAGAGAAAATTCAAATTCCAAAGATACCAGTCATCCTGAAAGGTATCAATCGGTAGGAAGGGGCCTATTTAGATTGTAAACTCCTACTTAGATTGCAAGCTTGTTGTGGTACAGACCATCTTTCTGTTCGGTGTTTGTACACCACTTAGCACTATGGGGTTTGGTCTAAGGCTTGGTTTTAGGCAGTACTTTGCTAAAATTAATAAAACCCTCTTATCTTACAGCTGCAGGGCTTGATTTTAATCTCACAGCAATTTTACACCAGTGTGACTTGACTGACTTCATTGGATTTACTCTTAATTTACACAAGTGTGAATGAGCTGAAAATAAGGGTCCTACTTTTATTCCAGCTTTCTGTACTGCCTGGTATGCCAGTTGCAAATCATCTTGACTGGAATATCATTGCTATACGCTTTTGTTCTTCCTCAACACACATTGGCCCAAATTCCATATGACGACAGTGGCTCTCCTGACTGTCGGGTTGTCTTGACAATGTAATTTCATGGTCTCATCCACAAGGGGTGCAAAGAAGAAGGGAACCTCTAAGGAACAGAGCTCTAATCTTGGCAGGGCTTTCATCAGTGGATCATCTTTCTCACACAGTCTTTTTAACTGTCAGTTATTAGTTTTGCCCGTCACTGATACCTCTCCACTACTTTCCAGCCACTGTCAGCAACAGCAAGGAAGTAGGCAAAAAAAAACAAGTCAGCTTCTTCCCCTTCTTCCCCCTCCCATAGCACAAGCTGCCCAGAGACATTGGAGTCTAGAAACTTCTAAGTACCTGGCAGCCTCAACACACAGTGACTGGCCAAGACTAAATGGCTCCGGGAACCAAACTATAGGACCCCCTACACACAATTATATTCATAGGTGTCCTGATTCTTGGCCCATCAAAGGTTCCTCCACCCCTCCAGTATTCACTAATGGTGAGTAACCCCTCTTTTAGTTCAAGGCCTAGATCTTCCACTCCTGCTAGGACCTCCATGTCACTCACCAACATGACTCTTTTACTACCTCACCTCACTCTTTTCTACTCAGCTTGCATCACACCCATTCTGTCCCTTGCTCTTTTCATTCTGTTTCTCTCCCTCCTTCTTCATCTGTATCTCCTGTATTATGGACCTTGACCCTACAAATAAATGTGCCATTGCAATTAGAGTAGGAGTAAGGGTTAATGCCTGTATATCTATCTGCAGGATAATAACTTTAGATTGTAAACTTCTTCTGGGCAGAGAACATATCTGTATATATCTGTAAAGCCACATGCATGCTTGTGCTGTACAACCAAAAGGAGCTTTCACTAACACATATCTGCTCATTGTGTTCATTAGTCATGCCACATCTACCATAGATTGAAAATTCATTGGAAAAGTGACAGTGTCTTTACACATCTGTGACACAGAGGCCCATTGCTGGTTCCTTGCTCTGTATCAGCACTTGTTATAAAGCTTGACCTGCTCAGTGCATCCCAACACTGTTGTCATGAAATATACCCAAAAGGTGGCATATAATATATCAAATGGAAAACTAGTAACTCACAGATACGTCATGCTAGAATATTACGAATGTTTGGTCAACCCACAAGGACTTTATTGATATCTTGTGCAAATAAGTTTTTAAACACTGTTTGGCAAATAGTGCCTAAATGATACCTGCTCTAGACAAAGGAATGTAGTTCTGCCTGCTTGAATATGTCTACAGTGTAAATCAGGAAAGATGTGACCAAAGAGAAATCAAAACACATTTATATACAAGGCAGACAAAGCCATCAGGAAAGCAAGTGAAAAGATGACTACTTTTCTTGATGGCAATTGTGGACTGCATCCCTGGGAAGTCCTTCCTGCCTCTTGAAGCAGGTGAAGGAGCTTTGGGAAGTTGTAAATAGGGACAAAAGGCCATTTTGGCATCATTCAACAAGCACTTTGAGATCTGTGACAGGTCCTGGTCAGAAAGTCTGGTGAGCCATGCTAGAAGAGAGACTTGGTTGAAAACACTTCTTTGCAGGAAAAAAGAGTCTAATTTGTTAGATCAGGTTTTAGTCTTAGAAACATTTTTACTTTAGGTTGTGTGTAACCCTTTCTATCTTAATTCCTTGGTATCACTTAATCTTATATCCTTTTGTTAAATAAACTTATTTTACTTTCACTATAGACCAGTTCAGTGCACAGATTGAATGAAAGGGTGTTTTAATTCCAGCTAACCCAATAGATTGTAGTTTATTATCTTTTTAAAGCAGCAACAAACTGACTAACTTCTGAGAGTGTCCCAGAAGAGTTGGGTGTTGCTGGGAGACTATTTCAGGGCTGAGTGGGTGTTGGGGGTCACTCTGCAAATAGAAACTGGGTAGTGGAAGCCAAGGTGTGACCTGCGTGTTTGTATGTCAGCTGTTGGTGTTAGGACTGTGAGCCACAGCAGCATAACATTTAAGACACCCAAAGAAGCAAAACAGCTGGTGACTCAACTGGTTTGGGCTGGAGCAAAGCATCACAGCATAAACACTTATGATGGTGTAAAATTAATAATAATTTCTTTTCACTGCCCCACACAACACAGCCTTATATTTTTACACCGGGGTCTGTCCCAAGCAGGCAATCAGAACTGGCCATGCACCTGCTGAATTGGCGAGCAAGCCTGCATGTGCAGGAAATGTGATACATTTTAAAAAGAATCAGAAGCCTGATGCCCCATTTGTTTCATATTCATGTTCATCAACACTAATTATAATAATAATAAATCTCCTCCGTAGCAAGTTTAATTATCAAGTCTAAATGACTGTATCTACTGCCCCCAATGCTGTTATTGAATTCTCCCCTGCTTGGGCTGCTTCAGCTGAAATTAGACAGGGAGAATTGTTACCAACTAACGCTAGTTCTTCTTGGCTCAGAACAGCTCTTGCTGTTGGTTTTTGTTAATTCATTCAGTGGATGGCTGAGAGGATGGGTTAACAGGCCTTTGATTTGTCACAGCAATAATTTCCTGGCTCTCCAAGACTTGTGGCCAGCATTGGTAGGGGAATATTTTGGGGCGGCAGGGGGTGGGAACGGATGGTTCAGTGGAGGTATTGCTTCTCAGCTAACCACATTAAAGTCATATTTAAACAAAGGATTATTAGATTGGGCCAAGGCATGTTATAGCCAACATTTCTCTCTCCTGTGGGTTCCACTATAAGTGACACATAACTAACTGAAGGCTAAATTATATAGTTCTTAATCAAGCAAAATTGTCATTGACTTCAGTAGTTTTGCCCAATTAAGAAACTCAGAATTAGGTCCTAGGTATATGAAGAAAGCCAAGGATTTTGATCTATTCCAAGGACTATTTCCAGTTCAAAATATCAAATACTGAAGGAGGGGAAGGTCCATTTTCCAAAGTTGCTCTGCTTATTGTAATTATTGATATCTTTAGTGACGGAGGACTCACCTCATTGTTTGTATCCTCTGCTTAACAATTCCTGAATTCTTCTTTTACTTTTTTTTCTTATCCTCCAGCCCATCCCTTGAGTAATAACAACCAACAAAACACAATAGGACTATCTGTATATGAAAGTACTCATCAGTATGAGTAAGAGCTCCACAATCTGAACTATCCACATGGATTCTTGGCACACACACAACTGATCAGCATTTCCATCAGTGCAACACGTCTGTACCAATGCAGCCACACTGATGTAATTACAACATTGTCTACAATTTCAATGTAGCCAAGACCTGAGATACATGAATAGACTGGCAAATGAGAAAACACTTAAAGACACAGCTGAAGTTTATCCCACAGATAGAGAGCCTGGGCTGTGACAGTAGGGATAAAAGACAGACTAGTCAGAACTGGCAGGGGTAGGGTGGGGAATCAAATCAGTATTTTAAGTGTCTGTATACTAATGCAAGAAGTATGGGAAATAAGCAGAAAGAACTCAGAATGCTAGTAGCTAAACACAGTTATGGCATAGTTGGCATCACAGAGACTTGGTACAATAATACACATAACAGGAATATTAATATAGCAGAGTACAGCTTTTTAGGAAGGATAGTCAGGGCAAAAAGGGAGGCAGCGATGCCATGGATACAAAAATTTATATACTTGGATTGAGTTTGAGATGGAAGTAGGAGACAGACATGTTGAAAGTCTCTGGGTAAAGATAAAAGGAGTGAAAAACAAGGGTGATGTCATGGTAGGGGTCTACTACAGACCACCTAACCAGGAAGAGGAGGTGGATGAGTCTTTTTTCTACAATTAACAAAATCATCCAAAGCACAGGACTTGGTGGTGATGGGGGACTTCAACTACCCCGACATCTATTGGGAAAATAACACTGCAAGGTACACATTATCCGTCATGTTCTTGGAATGTATTGGATACAATTTTCTATTCCAAAAGTTGGAGAAAGCTACTAGGGGAAAGGCCGTTCTCGATTTGATTTTGACAAACAGAGAGGAACTGGTTGAGAATTTGAAGGTGGAAGGTAACTTAGGCGAAAGTGATCATGAAGTGGTAGAGTTCATGATTCTCAGGAATGGTAGGAGAGAGAACACCAAAATAAAGACAATGGATTTCAAGAAGGCAGATTTTAGCACACTCAGAGAGTTGGTAGGCAGGATCTCATGGGAAGCAGGCCTAAGACGAAAAACAAATAAAGACAGTTGGCAGTTTTTCAAAGAGACATTAAGGGCACAAGAGCAAAATATTCCACTGCATAGGAAGCAAAGAAAGTATGGAAAGAGACCATTGTAACTTAACCAGGAGATTTTCAGTAAACTAAAAACAAAGAAAGAGTCCACAAAAAGTGGAAACTAGGTCAAATTACAAAGGATGAGTAAACAAACAACACAATTATGTAGGGGAAAATCAGAAAGGCTAAGGCACAAACTGAGATCAAATTAGCTGAAGACATAAAGGGTAACAAGAAAATATTTTTCAAATACATTAGAAACCAGAGGAAGACCAAAGACAGCATAGGACCATTATTCAATAAAGAGGGAAAAACAATAGCAGAAAGCGTGGAAATGGCAGAGAACTAAATGATTTCTTTGTTTCGGTCTTCACTGTAAAGGTTGGTGGCGGTTGGATTCCTGATGTGGGAATGGGAGGAGGAGGGACAGTAAAAATAGGATAGGATCAGAAGCTAAAATAGAGAAAGAACAAGTAAGATGTCTTCAAGTCACCAGGGCCTGATGATATGCAACCTAGAATACTCAAGGAGCTGAATCAGGAGATATCTGAGCCATTGGCTATTATCTTTGAAAAACCAAGGAAGACCAGAGAGTTCCCAGAAGATTGGAAAAGAGCAAATATAGTGCCCATCTATAAAAAAGGAAATAAGGACAACCCAGGGAATTATAGACCAGTCAGCTTAACCTCTATGGAGCAAATTATTAAGGAATCAGTTTGTAAACATCTAGAAGAGAATAATGTGTTAAGTGATAGTCAGCATGGATTTGTCAAGAGCAAATCATGTCAAGCCAATATGACAGCTTTCTGTGAGGGGGTAACTAGCCTTGTGGATAGAGGGGAAGTTGTAGCTGTGGTATATCTAGACTTTAGTAAGGCTTTTGATATGGTCTCGCATCACTTTCTTATTTACAAACTATGGAAGTATAATCTAGATGGAGCTCCTATAAGATGGGTGCAAAACTGGTTGGATAACCACTCCGAGGGAGTAGTTTTCAACGGTTCACAGTCATGCTGGAAGGGCATAACAAGTGGGGTTCCATGGGATTGGTTCTGGGTCCAGTTCTGTTCAATATTTTCATCAGTGATTTAGATGATGGCATAGAGAGTACACTGATAAAGTTTTCAGATGATACCAAACTTGGAGAGGTTGCAAGTGCTCTTTAGGATAGGATCACAATTCAAAATGATTTGGATAAATTGGTGAAATGGTCTGAGGTAAATAGGATGAAATTCAATAAAGATAAATGGAAAGTACTCCAGTTAGGAAAGAACAATCCATTGCACACATACAAAATGGGCAACGACTGCCTAGGAAGGAGTACTGTGGAAAGGGATCTGGGAGTCATAGAGGACCACAAGCTAAATATGAGTCAACAGTGTAAATATGAGTCAAAAGGTACTGAAGTTAAGATGGCCTCTACCGTGTGCAGAGGAGAGATTAGGGTTACACTTTTCTATGAGCAATGCTTGTACTCTGCCATATCTTCCAGAGAAGTTTGTAGCTCCAAACAAACAAACAAGCAGTCATCTGTTTGGGATCCGGTTTCCGAGTACTTAAGTCTTCTAAGATGTGGGTTTTTGTGGATGCAGCCAATGTGTCTTCTATAACCTACTGACATCAACAAAATCATACACAATGACTTGATATCCATTTGCATCATTGGATTCATTAGCCATGCATGCCAATTTTTTAATGAGGCAAGAGATTTCTTTACCTTTTCAGCTGCTGTTGTACTGCATGCTTCTAAACCAATGGTTCCCAACCTATGGCTTGGGGGAGCGACTGCCTAAGAACCCAGGTGGAGCACATTTCTGCACAGCTAAAAGACCAGTGCAGACTCCTTGCTGCAGCCAAAGGAGATGGGAGATCAGCGCTCCCCTCCCCCTGGCTGTAGTAGTGAGCCATGCTCCTAGGTCCATGTGCTCTGGGATGCCTGCTGGAACCCGAGGGCGGGGATCTTCCAACCCCTCAGCTGCAGAAGGGAGCCACTGCCTAGGACAGTGGTTCTCCTCTCCTGTGTCCTGACACAAAACTGTGTCACGGCACAGCAGTGGGTGTGTTGTGAGCTAAGCCTGACCTGCCCCCACTGAGCTGCCGCAGCAGGGAACCGTGGGCTGTGGCACATGCAGCCTACTTGTGTTAACCCAGCAGGCTGCTCTGGTCACCTGTGCGCTGTGAGCTGGGGCCAGGCATTTTTAAATCTCTCGCCCCACTGCATGGCCCTGGGCTTGGCCAGGGAGTAGGTTCTGGTGGCTGTGGGGTACACCAGGAGGGAGTGGTGGTGAGATTGTGAGAGAGGGCCAGAGGAAACTGTTGGCAGGGCAGCCAGGAAGCTGGGAGAAGGGGAGAGATGTGGGATACAGGGCTAGGATGCAGGGCTGATGGGGTATGGGGCTAAGACATGGGGGGCGGGCCTTCCCAGCTGTGTCAGAACCCTGAAAAGGTTGAGAAGCCCTGGCCTAGGGACCTAGGTGGAGCGCACAGGGCTACAGGACATGTGTGCTTTCCCTGCTACAGCCAGGAAGATGAGAGATTAGTGAGAAGGCAGACTCCTCACTCCACCTGGCTGCAGTGGTGGGGGGGAAGCTTGCTGGTGGAGAATGGCGGCCCTTCAGGGTTGTAAAAATGATATCTGTGGCCTTTGAGCCAAAAAATGGTTGGGGAACCACTGTTCTAACCAGTCAGCTGAGGTTCTTGCAGAAGATAGCGGGCATTTGTTGATCTCATTCAGAACAAGTGTCTAACTTCAGGGTTAACAAGTGACAATGCTCTTAACATTGTCCTCCAGGTTGTAGTGTGTGGAATCTCTTGTTTATATAGAAAGTATGGTGCAACAGCCATGTTTGTTCACATGAATTGTGTTTGTCTACAGCATTCTTAAGAGCCTCATTAAGTACTTCTAAAATTGGCTATGATAGTAACTGGATAATAAGGCTTTCTGCATGCCAGTGCAGTCCGGACACATGGGGTGTTGCTGCCTTTTGACATAGTCTGTCAGTCCTAGCTTTGCTGATTGGTCTGGCAAACAAATTCCTCCAGTTTTACCAATTGCAGCAACGGGAAACTTTCCTCCTTACATTTTTTAAGTGCACAAGCGGCCTTTTTTTTTAAGCTTCAATAAATGGAAAATTTTGATCAACAAACATTTCAATTTGGAGACAATGTTTCTTCAATAGGTAGCTATATTTGTTCTTGAAATACACTTGATCCTTCAGATAACAGGTTGGTATATTATTGGCTTTGTGTATGTTGTTTATCTTAGTTGGTTTGACAACTGAGGGGTATTGGAGAAGTTTGATGGAGAAGGTAGGAGGGCTGGTGGAGTGTAGGGAGTCCCTGGATCCAGATCTGCACTTTTTCAAAGTTCAAAGGGGTTTGGATGAAGCGTTCCAATTCAGACTCATAGCTAATTCTTTCAGCAAAACCATTCATTCATTCATTCAAAATTTTCTTGAAAGTGGATCAAGGTTCATGAACCTTTTGGGGAACTTGGACTGAGTTTCACATTTGTAATGAAACCCAAAACCAGTGGCGTTTCAAATAGTTTTGTGTTCATAGTGAAGTTTCATCCAGCTCTACTTATAATACAAGCAGAGGTGCCCTTGGAGCACAAGATATATTTGTTCATATTAAAAAGATGGAACTAAGCCAAGAGCAATGATATTTGTTTCCATACCATCAGCTGACATAACTAATTTCCAATCTTAGTAATAATAAAATGAAGGTTTATTTCTAGTCTAGGCTTGAAGATAAACATTTTCATGCTGCACTCAGATTATTTTGAGATATTAGTTTCAAGCAATAAACTGGGTGGAACTTTGACTGCTTTATACAAGAACCAACGTATATTATAAAAATCCATCTTTCAAAAGCTGTAAAATTGGTTTGAGACCAGGAAGTGGAACAAGATTTCATTCTTTATCATATCAGTTGAACTATACACATGCATATGAAATTGCAAAAGCTTTTTCAGACTCATGAGCTTAATTATATCATCTTTATGATCATTTTCAGCTGTAGATCATTACTAAAATGTAAAGGGAAAACACTATAGAGCGCCTTTAAAGCACTAAGAACCCAGAAATATGCTCCAAATGTGTTTTTATCTTAATAATGAATATAAATGTGCCACAAGAGGAAGGTTGGAAAACCATGACATAGACTAAAATATCCTATTATATACACCCCCTGTATGCTATTTTAATATTACCACTTCGGTGTCTGACATCTTGAAATGATGCATTTCTAGTGAACACACAACTGACACACATTTTCCCCCCAGAAATGTAATTAAAAGATCTCTAAAGTCATAATGCCAAGGAGAAAACATCAGTTTTGGAATTTTGCTAGGAGCCATAGTACTTTAGGAACAAACCTGGGTGCCTTTCATGCTAGGAGGCAAAATTAAATAATATGGCACTCCCAACAGGTTCTGGCAACTGAATTACAAATGTGGATAATAGGCAAGTATGCTGTTTTCACTTGAACTCAGCGCCACAGCTTAAAGGAGCCAGGAAAAAAAACCATATATGCAGTTAGAACTAGTATGAAAATAAGCATGTAATGTCTTGCAGAGAGTGGCGATGGGATGTAGCACACGAACGATGTGGGGGTGGGGTCACATATTGTACTCCAAACAATTTTCATTTTTTAATGTAATAGATTAAAAACACAACTGTCCATCTACATTCACAGATGACAGCTGTTTTCCACTCTTGCTCCCAAATTAAGTAAAAACCAATTAGTCTTCCAGAATCCAGTGAAATCACCAAACACTGATTTCAGTGGCTTGGCTCATTCCAACCAAATCTTCATCTAAACTGGTTTCTGAAGGGGAGAAAATACTGGGGACCCTACGTGCTCAAATTCACAGATTCCAAGACCAGAACAGAGCACTGTGATCAGCTAGTCTGACCTCCTGAATACCATTAGCCATAAAACCTCCCCAAAATAATTCCTAGAGTCTCTAGGAATTATTTTGAGGAGGTTTTATGGCTGATGGTATTCAGGAGGTCAGACTAGATGATCACAGTAGAGTTCATCCCTGTTCCAGCACTCCTCTTCCCAGGTTACTGATAAAAATGTTTAAAAATGTAGGGCCAAGAATTAATCCCTGAAGAACCCATTAGAAACACAGTCTCTTGATGACCATTCTCCATTCACAATCATACCTTGAAACCTCCCAGTTAGCCAGGTTTTATGTTGTACAGTACCATGTCTGAAGTGAGATATTGAAAACAAAATAATCAAAAACAAAAGGATATGAAGAGAAGAAATTCTTTAATTGCCTATATATCAATTTTAGAAGCCTGGGTAACAAACAAAAGGAACAGGAATTGCTCATTTATGAACATAAATTCATTCTAATTAGTACTACTGAAATCTGGTGGGATGATTCACACAATTGGAATGTTAAAATCTGTGATTATAGCATATTTATGAAAGAGTAAGCAGGCAAAAGGGGAGAGGCAGTCCATGGCAATATCTGTTTCCAAGCCATTGATCGCTCCAAAGAAAAGGAACTTGAATGCTTACAGACCAATGGTCTAACAGATAAAACACAAGATGGGGTATTAGCTGGTGTCTGCTACGAAGCACCAAAATCACAGTAGGGAATAAGATGACCACCTCTTTATGCAGCTATCTATAATGCAAGGGGAGGGTGAGGGGGGAAGAAACCTGTGTGATCGTGGAGGACCTCAATTTGAGTGACATATGCTGAAGATATCATGATGCTGGTACTAAAGCATCCTTGAAATTTCTAACATTATAGATGACAATTTCCTAACTCAAAAAGTATTGCAGTCACCAGCAGGGAGTTCTCTTTTAGAACTTGTCCTAACAGATAAAGAAGAACTAATCAAAGAACTAAAAATTAATGGTAGTTTAGATGCAATGATCACTACCTGATCACGTTCAAAATGTGCAAGTGGAATGCCAGTCCAGCAATATATGCTTGGTGCTTTAACAGGGCCAACCTCACACAGGCAAAAATAGATATGAGCCAAGTCAGCAGGGAGGAAGAATTTAATGAGAAAAATGTGAATGATGATTGGGAAATCATTTAAAAACACCTTGCTAGACACACCCAAAAAAGCCTCCATCCCCCAATTTAGGATGAAGGTCATGTTGGTTAAAAAAAATGGTTCTGATTGTAAACAAATATAAATCAGAAGTTAGTGATAAGGGAAACCAAGAGACACAAGAAGAGATCAGTGGCCTGCAGAGTTAAGGAAAATACGAAGGAGCTTTTAAAATGCATTTTAAATGAGTTTCTTTAAGTATGTTTAGCTACCCAATGATATAAATATGAGATACAAGTACCTCGCTGAGAGATAAACCTATGTCAGCAGTTCCCTGTTGCTGCTCCAGAGATGGGGATCAGCAGCTGAACCACAGGTAGAACAGGGATTCTAAAAGAGGTAGGAGATATATTGAAAAATTACAGCAGCCTCATCTTTGTGAGTGGGATCTTTATTCTGGCAGTAGTACAAACCGAAATAGTGCATGCTTGGGAAGTTCACTTTGTATTTGTAAACAGAATGGTTGTGCTCATTCCAGGAAGGTCTTGTGACCTACAGCATCATTGCAAGCTGGAGTCAACACCATTGCAAAGCAGTTATTTGATGTAGTAGTGTTACTTATGTGGCACAAAAATTCAGTGGAACATTAGCAGCAAATGTAAAGGAAAATATGGACAACTGACATTCACACTGATTTCAGACACTATGGCTATGTCTACCCTTGTTAATTTAAGTCGATTTAGCATGTCTACACTTACATTTTAAGTCGACTTTGGGGGGGCCCTACAAAGTCGACCTAGAGCGTCCACACTGGATGCCTAGGTCGACTTGTAGGGGCTAGTTAGACCTGGGACTGGTCCACGGTGGCAGGGGGGGCACCCCTTGCCAAGTGTCAGGGGGCTCAGCCTTTGCCCCATTGTACCTGGGTACAATGGGGCAAAAGGGGACAGGGACCCTGGCAGGGCATAGAGGCAGGGTGGGCAGGGCTGTGCCCTGCCCTGTGGGGGGGGGCATGCCAGGCTCTCCCTGTGCCAGCCACCCTGGCAGGGAGGGCAGTGGGGGAGTCCTAGAGAGCCCTAAGTCGACTTAGAGGTTTAACAAAGTCAACTTAATTTTCCTTAAGTCGATTTAAGCAACTTGTTTAAGTCGACTTAAGGAAAGTGTAGTGTAGACGCAGAGTAAATTCAGTTGACTTAAGCAAGCTTAAGTCGACTTAATTTACAAGTGTAGATGCACCCTAGGTCCCTAATTATACAGCACAAATATCCACCCAGTTAAGATACTGGCACACAGCACAGGCAATCATGCTCTACATCTAATGAAGAAACAGAAAGATTGCAGATGCCACGGGCAGGAAAAAAATAATGGTTAGGGTTTGTCTATGCTTAGCACTGTAGTATTTCCAGGTAGATGCTATCCATGTCACAGGAGGGGTTCTCACATGGGGACATGGTTAGTCTTTAAAAGTGCCACAGGACTCTGTTGTCTTTCTACACCAAAGAGGGTATCTACTTCAGGGGTTAGGTCACTGTAGCTATTGCTTTCAGATGTGTGGATTTTTCCCAACCCTGAGAGAGGTAGCTATGCCAATGTATGTTCCTAGCGTAGTCGAGTCCTTACTATTCACGTAGTGCTTTTCAATCATCACTCAGACCATCCCTGCGAAGTATTTCAGTACAATACTTTGACTACATCTTCCCAGGTGGGCACCTTTCCTTCAGCTGTTTAAAGAAGGTAGCTTTCAGGTATTAAAGAAAATGTGCTGTCAGATTCTTAATGGTCATCAGAATTGTGTCAATGGGCGCTACGAAAATGTCACGCTTCAGCATTGTCAGAGGAATGCTTAGGGTGTAAGCACAAGTTACTGCTGGTTTGTTTTGGACTCTGGAGATGGGAAGGGGGGGGCATGGCCCCTTCTCCATTGCTGTGGTGATCGGTGATTCTGAGACTCACATGCCCCTGTACATGGGGTGGGGGAGATCCTGCTTCTGCATCTACTATTGTCACAGTAACATACACACAAAGGAGAAGGAATCCCATAAGCCAGAGATAAGACTCTTGAAATAGCTGGTCAGGAGGAGGACAGCAGAGAGAGAGACCTACTGCAGGGTATCGTAAGTGGAATGAAACCACAGGCCAAGGATAAAAAGAAAAAAAAAAACTTTCACTGTCCTCAGAGAGGGTTAGTCTGGTAAAGTCATGGCAGGTATTAGAGTCCACATTATCCTGCACTTCTTGACTTTATGGGCCTGGTCCAATTTCCACCAGTGGATTTAACTGAGAGGTTTAGACTCTCTAGGATCTTTAACTTACCTCTGTCTTTTCTACCTATTAAACCCTGTCTTTCCACCAGAACTAGTATTGACTCATTAGATGTCATTAATTATGATTAGATTACTCATTATTAGAGCATTTACTGGGAATTCCCTCAGGGGAAAGAGAAGAGGCTATAACATTTGACACACTTGCGGTGCTTGTCTTTGCTATCATTACTCACCTTATGTGCTGGTGGGTACCAAAAAGCCACGTAAATGATTACCTTTTGCAAATTGCTGCCACGATACAGGACCAATCAGAGTATTGCTCCCATTTTACAAGCAGGTAAATTGACGCATCTGGTATATAAAGGCCCAACCCTACTCCCATTAACATCAATTGTTAAATGCCTTTTTACTTCAATTGTAGGGAAAGGATCAGGCCTTAAGACAATCGTATGAAGTCATACAGCAAATTGAGACTAGAATCCACATGTACTAATTCCCAGTCTCTAGCTCAAACTACCAGACCATTTATCCTTTTCACGCGTTAGAAGGGTTACAAGAATCAACAGCTGATTTTTTTTCCTGCAATAATATTTTCACAAGGGCCAAGGGCAACTATTATTAGAACTACTGCCTTGGGGCTATCTTCTAAAATGCAATCACTGCCTATACGTGGAATGTAGCTGATATATAAATTCTCTACAGTAACTTCCCAGGGTCCTGCACATAACAATTTCAAAAGAGTTAGAATCTCATATATAGGGTTTGTAAAATAATATTCAAACCCAACCTTTGTTGGCTGTTTGTAGATTTCAGTAGTTTGAATGATACAAACAGCTTCAAAATAGCTGAAGATAGACTGGGCTAGCCACACATGGAGAACATTTCAAATGCTTTTCTCTGAAATGTGCAGCTTCCTGAGGAGACACTTCCTGCAATGTAACAAGGCCTGAGAACACTTGCCTGGGGAGCTTGCCAGAGGACCATACATTTGAAGAAAACACATTCCAAAAGAGGCAAATTATAGCCAAGTGTCTAAACGACAGTTACCTTCCCTTTTCACATCTGCCTAAGATACAAAACTTCGCCGGACTTCCCACTATTGCCAATCTGGGAGTTGCATGTTATACGTAGGGGAAGTGGAGCTTTTTAGAGCTTTTCAGCTAGTTTCAAGCCCTTCCCCTTCACAGTATATGTTACAAACGGGAGAAAAAGTGCTAGGGTCAAATTCTATGCAGATTTCCATACATACAGCCTCACTCAGGCATAGCAGTGCTGTATTAGGCCTTCACTATTCAAAATCTATGCACTCTAGGAACGGATGCTTGGATACTTTCTTTAATGATTTAGTACTTTTTACATTAGGGACAAGTGTTGACAATTGTTGTCAAGGATAGGTTGTTTTCCTAGCACAGTGTAGTTACATGGATGTTGATGCTGTCGGTGTTTTTCTGCAGCCATTTTTCTTTCATGTCCTGTGTTATTTCCAGAAAACAGAATGAACAAACTGCACCCGCTGATCCACAGGCACCTTACAGAGCAGTATTGCAGATTTTATCATGACTCTTGCAATACTGGGTGTTCTTTCTTAAAGCCCCAGCTCCTGACGTCAAGTGATTACAGGAAAATCTAAGCTTCCATTTTTTTAAACTTAGGAGCCCCATATTTATTTTTTAAAGCATCATGCTTTTTAAGACACCCTCCTGTTCCTAATTTCTAAGATCCTGGCTCATGACTTCTGAATTCTTAGGCATGGCAATCATGTATAGGATTTGCTGATCCTGTTTAGGTCATACCTGGTATTGAGGAGGAAATGGACTAGATTTGGGCAAAATGGTTTCTACAAATCAGAGTGGAATGATTTTATCCATAATACAATATAATTTGCACACAGCCCAGCACCATGGGGCCTCCGGGCCCTACTGCAATACCCATATTACAGTACATGGAATCATCAATAAGGGTACAGTTTGTGCTGCATATGGAGTGTAAGCTGAAGGACTGACATCCTAACATTCTTCTACTACACACAGACACACCAAAGTGGGTATTTTGGGGAGATTTACTGCTTCATTGTTCTGATTCAATGGAAACCCCTGGGTGCTCAGCACCTCTGAAGGTCAGGCCCTGTGTCTTCAATATACCTGTACAACATTTAGCCCATTTGGAGTGCTACATAAGAATTTGAATCTGACAGGGAGGATACTAATTTTTGACTGGATGCAGTTGATGGCACTTTTTCTCTTTCATCCTCTGGGTGTAGGGTAACCAGACAGCAAATGTGAAAAATTAAGGCAGTGGGTGAGGGATAATAGATGCTATATAAGACAAAGCCCTGAATATCAGGACTGACCCTATAAAATCAAGGCATCTGGTAACTCTATGTGAGTGTGACATTCTAATTTCACCTTAGTTTTCTTTTGTTCCTCTTCCCACCACAGTATCCACTTTTTGTGTATGCTCCTTACATCAGGCTGTAAATACATGCTGGAGTTTCAAGTGCCAAAAGTTGCTAAAGCGCTTACGAAAGTTAATTACTGTGCCTATTTAATCCCACATAGCGCAGATTAGTGCTGTTACATACTGTTCCAAGAGTAATTCATGCAACAGGAAGATCTACTGTCATTCAGTCCTTTCAATTAGAGAAACCTCTGCCTTAAAGAGCAACAGAGTTACTTAGCTTGAAGCTAGAGAATGCCAAATGATAGCAGGCATAGAAATGCGTCACACTGTGCTGCAAATTAGTAAGAGGTGCAAAAATACAAAAGGGTTCTCAAACTTTTTTTTTTCCCTAGGACCCCCTTTGAAAATATTTCAAGCTGTGATGATCCCCAGCGCCCAACTCCATCACACCCTTACTTCTGTGCTGCTGCTGCTGGGGACTGTGCTGACTTCAGAGCATCTGGCCAGTAACTGCAATTCCTGGCCAGCCAGTACTGAAGGGCTTTGGCAGTCAGCTCCCATGCATGCCATGGCTGTGGCTCTCAGCCCCATGCATGGCTGACTGCCAAAGCCCTTCAGCGCTGGATGGCCGGGAATTGCAGTTACTGGCCAGATGCTCTGAAGTCAGCACGGTCCAAGCAGCAGCACAGAAGTAAGGGTATGATGGAGTTGGGAGCTGGGGATCATCTACTCTAATAATCTCATGATGCGTCAAAAGGTCCCAACCCCCAGTTTGAGAACCCCTGGTATATTAAGATTGTAATAGAAATAAACAAATAGGAAATTGTAAAGGAGGCTTTGGAATCATGGTGGGGCTAAGAAGCATAATGAACTATCAGCCTTAATCTCCCCTGGCCCATATCAAATTGTATTGGTTACAAACTTTTTCCGATGCTCCATAGGCAGAAGAGTCATATAGACGCTGCCCATTGCTCCAAGGAATTGAGTGCTACAACCCCCTTTACTTTAGTTTGCTGACTTACACCATTTGAGGCTCTGGTTGTTTTTTTCCATTTGGCATGGCTTTAAATAAAGGTGTGATCTATACAGAGTACTCAGCTATTGCTGACTTATCCCCCAGGGTTACAGAGCCTCCCCAAAGATCAGAGGTAGAAGTGTAATAATCTGGAGATCATGCTAGCATCCCTCTGTGCTGAGACAGGGCACTGCAGATTACCATCTGCCTCACTCGGGGTATAGATGAGTCCAGGCTGACCTTTCTAGGGTTAAAAAGGCTCTCATTTATTTAACAGAAAAAGACAACACAAAACAAATAGAAATTCAGACAGCTACTCATTGGAAACTCTCCAACATGGGTTAATCACTCTTACATTTTCTCCCTCTGGTCTCAGAGCGCTCTCAGGCTGAATTCCCTGCCAGGAGCCTGGGCTTCTGTAGAGCACACTGCCAGATGTCAGTCTTTCTGACAGCACATCACTCTTTGCTGCATCAGTCTCTAGTAACTCCCCAAGAAGTCCCACAGACAGACCCAGTATATTCTCCTGGGCAGCACCAGTACCTTACTTAGAAACACATTCTCCCTGGGTCTGTTCAATCTCTCAATGAGATTCTACTCCCCAGGGACATACTACTGGGGTTGCTTCTTAGTCATCTTCCATGAGCGAGTTGTGTCTCTACTCACAAGCTTCCTCTTCTCTGAGGACAGACTTTCTGAGCTCTCATTAGTCTTTATCAGGCATGTGCAGGTGCTCCTTGCCTAACTAGCCGGTGCCCAACTACGTAGACAACTAACCACAGGTGGATCTGAATGAGCTCATTCTCCTGAGCAGAGTCTGTCCCAAGTTGGCTGGTGCTCCAAGCCCTGTCCTGTTGACAAAGTAGAAGGGGTGTGAAGATGTGGAGGTCACAAGGGAAAAGCAGCCAAATGTGATCTTGTCCTATAAGAGCAAATTACTCTGGAAAACTGGAGGGCTAGGGCCCCCTGGGATTCATTGGAAGTAGTTGCTGGATATTCAGATATCAGTTTGCCAGAACACAGTGGCTGTACAAAAGCAGCAGTCATGCTATTTGCAGCTTGCAAGTGTAAGGTTGGTGAGGAATGACTCTGCCTTCACAGGTAGTGGCTCAGAAGTTGTGCACTTTAGGTACAACATAGAGACACATATGACAGGCAGCTACCTGCTACCCATCTTCTTTATACAAAACACTAGAAAGAGGGGCTTGCAAGAGTAAAAGAGTTACTTCATGACCATTCTGATGGGATTCACTATGTAGATGTAGCAGCATCTCTAGTACCCTGATTTAAAGATTAAAAAGACAATATCGGACCACTAATATGATGCTTCAGGGGAATTAAAGGTGGAGTGATGAGGCCTAAAATGTCAAAAATGGGACAGGGAGAATGTCCTGCCCAGTCAGAAAATAATGTTCTAGTTGTTGGTGCTGATAAATATGCAGCATGGTTTGTAAGTTTCCTTGAACCAATACAAGTTGTTGTTAAACATTGCAAATGACTTTCAGTGTCACTTATCAATTAGGCCCCACAACACCAAGTATGTTCCTTCAGACACATAATGTGAAAGTCTCCCTTGTCCTGAAGAAAGTTAGACTGCAGAGCAGTCTAAAGAGAGGAAGTTTCCAACCAAAAGAGTTAGAAGAAAAAGCAAGAAAGTTAAGGTGGTGGAAGGTGATGTACTTGAAGCAGGGAGGGCAGTTCACTAAAGGAGGAGGAGCGTTCCCAATAGAGGAGTCAAGATACAAAAAATGAGGAAGGTCAAAGAGTCAAAGAGCTTACTTATTGAGATTTACAGTGAGACAGCAATGCAATGAGACAGTCCCAGAGCTCTTTTAAGCAGGAGCAACAGCATAGACTATCCGTCTCTTGTCATCCCATCTATTTTGCCATCCATTGCCCCTGTTTTGGTTCCTATTCCTTTAGCAACGGAAATACCTTTTCTTCGAGTCCAGAATATGCAGACATGCGCCTACATTGCAGCAAAGATCTTCTATGACTATCTGCAAAAGTAGCCTCTGAGTTTGGATGACTCCATTTTTGGGGGCAGATTTTCAAGTACTGATTGCTCTCTCAATTTGCACCAGATTTTCAGATACTCTAAGAACCTGGAAGCTCCCATTGTGAAACTTGTGGCCAGGTGTTCCAAGGAACTTGGTACCCAACTGCTCTTTTGAAAATCTGGCCACTTATTTGGGAATAGAAGATGAGATCTTTTTGAAAAATCTGGCTTAAAAACCTGTTCCTGAGCTCTTCAGAAAATCTGGTCTGTAACACAGCATATTCAGAAGTTCTGAGCACCCAAAACTGCCACTGATGCCTTGTACACACTACAGAGTTATCGCGCGGTAAGGCTCCTTACCGCATGATAACAATCAAAGCGTCCACACACTAAAGCTTCTTGTTGCGCGGCAATAGCCTCTTGCCGCGCAACATCTAAGCCACCCCAAACGAGGGTGGTAAGGCTTACCACGGAACAGTTGTTCCATGGTACAGCCTGTGTGGATGCTTGTTGCGCCGTTGACAGCCTCCGGAAATGTCCCAGAGTGCCAAACCCGGCCACTCTGGGACATTGGAGCTGTCAAATATGTCAATTTCACTGCTCTAGCTGAGCAGTGAAATTGACATATTAAAATGGCCAGGTTCGGCGGCTGAGGGATTGGCTGGCTGGACCGGGGAGGGCAGCTGGCTCGGGC
>ML685789.1:10803206-11045706 GCA_007922175.1 Pelusios castaneus
GTGCTATGTAGTATGCTAATATTTACATACTCTCTCTTTCCTGGCTGTTGTTGGATGCGATGTCAGGATGTTTGTGTAGCAAAAATATACCACGTTTCACACAACTGAGGGTGTGTCTACACTGCAACAGAGAGAGGATGCAGATATCAGCATGCTACATAGCACAACATTTGCTTGGAAATTCTCGCTATGTAGTATGCTAATATTTACATACTCTCTCTTTCCTGGCTGTCGTTGGATGCTCCATCTCTCTTAGCTCCTCCTCCTGCTCTGGGCCTGTCTCTGACCATTTCTTTCTACAGAACAATGGATCTTTAGAATACAGATACAGGAATTTCATTAAAACGTGGACTGTAATGAACTGGCCAAATTCCAACTGTGTAATTAAATTCAGTTAATCTACTCTTGTGGTCAATATGGTTTCTTCAGTGCCTAATTTAAACTGTTGTTTTGTATACCTATTAAATACTAACTGCCTTTTACCCTAGAGATGGATGCACTTCAGCAATGAAAGTAATATTGCCAGTATTGCCAGCTTATAGAGCACTTAGGAGATTTTTCAGCAAGAAAGGTGACACATATAAATGCAAAACCTGCTAAAGTATCAGTGCTAAGGTATTTTACCAAATCCACTTCCTGTAGAACTTTTCTAATAATTTTACAAGCTTTTTTTGTGATCTGGGGTATCTCAGTCTTTTTCTGGATCTAGACTACCAGTCTACTCTGAAAAATGACACTAGAATGGCACTCAGAAGTTCACTATCATTTATGATTCCTGATCAGTTTTGTTCAATGTACTATTAAAAAGATGTTTCTTTTAGCTGCCAGGCCAGCTAACTCAATCTGGAAACTGAATATCAAACTAGGCTCTTTCTTTCGTTCATCACCACTCATAATAAAGAGTTGCCAAGCCATATTAGGCCTTCAGTTCAAACAGTGTAACCCTCATCTCTAACTATCAGAGCAAAATTATACCTGTGAAAGCTATTGTTTTTCATGGGTCGTAACTGATGCTGTAACAGTTCTGCAATTGGACCTTGTTAACCATTCTCTTAATGTGCAGTGAGGAATTAAATCCAGCTCCCTCTATCTTCACTGTGATGAATCTCAACTTCTAACTGAAGTAAAAAGTAATTTAACTATTTCTTAGTAGCTGTTATGACTCTGAATACATGCAGGGAGCAGCTTCATTGAGTGAAAGGGTACAAATTTGTACAGAGCTACTTTTCAGAATAGAATGGCACATGAAAATTATTTCTCAATAGTGTAGTGAAAAAATGGCAGGAATAAAAATTATCATGGTACCATCACATTTTATATGACATTCAGAACAGACTGTATTTCAGTGGAGAACATGAAAAAGGTAGAGGAATCTAAAGGGACACACAATATTTCAGTCCCTAAGGTTTAAAGTGGTTTAATTTCATTTAACATTTTCTCTGCTGGTGAGTGGGGAATTTCCATGGTCAGTGCTAGAGTGGGATGTTGTAATGCTCAAGGCTCAAGGCTAGAATAAAAACTTTCCCAGAGTTCAGATCCAGTATTCTGCTTCAGGGCCATCTCGGTTAAGTATTAATGTGCTTTTACAACATTCAAATAAACAATTCTTTTACTGTGGCTAAACAATGAAGACTCTGCACTGCATCTGCCTTGTTACATATCCAACGAAGGAGGAAGAAAGCTGGACAAACATCTCTGGATAAATCAGTGTAGAGAGATCTCAAAGGAATTGGGTCAAGAGAAAGGTATGCAGAACACCACTGAAAAAATGTGTCAAGCAACAGTAAAAAAGTTAAACGCTGCCTCCTTTCCCATTTCTTGAAAATCACTAAGGACCCTTGATTGAAACATATGCTCTATGATTTCAGCAGGAGACGCAGGAAATTCCTTTTGGATCAGGTAACCACCAGAAAATAATGGAAATATAACATTATTCTACAAAACAGTTTTGTCAAAGAGCTATAGCAGAGAAGTTGCTCGCGGAGCTTAGTGAATTAAAGAAAACTCATTACATGCTCTGTACTCTGAGATTAGATTAACCCTCTCTGGTGACTATAAAAATCTACAGCAGGAGAATGTTAGCAGCACATGGAAGATAAAATATTCCTTTAAAAAAAAGACTGTTGGAGGATATTCTCCTATGTGGTTCAAGGACCAGTGGGCAGAGGGCAGTGGTTACAAGGATCCCCTTGGTCTGGTATTTACATACTAGTCCACCAAAGAGTGGTGTGTAAGATCTCTGTTGAAAGTCTCTGTCACACCAGTCATCAAAATCTTTGGGAAATGAATCTGTGGCTAATATGTAAGGAGATATGTCTATATATTGGAAATTTAGTTTTTAAAGCCTAAAGTCAAAAGCAGGTCAACCAGAGGTTACGTGCCTTAAACAAGTTCCAAAGGAGTAGCCATGTTAGTTTAGTTCAGCAAAACAAACCTTTGCTATGTCTACACTTACCAAAGTTAGTTCAAATTAGTTAATTCGAACTAACTAATAACTAATTTTTAGTTAATTCGAATTAACTTAATTCGAACTAGCAAAATTTAGTTTGAACCAAGCAAGTGCCATTCATGGCACTTGCTTAGTTCGAATTAGCAAATTGCATTGAGTTCAATGGGCCGGTTAGTTCAAACTAAGCAATTAGTTCAAACAAACATGGCCACAGTGGTTAATTCGAACTAACTACTTCGAATTAACCCTTAGTTCGAATAGCTTCTTTAAGCTTCCTTAATTCCAACTAACTGGCCAGTGTAGACATAGCCAAGGAGTCCTATGTCACTTTTAAAGATTAACAAATGTATTTATCATATCAGCTTTCGTGGGAGAAAACCCCACTTCATCAGACAAAGTGGGATTTTCTCCCATGTAAGTTCATGCAATAAATAAATTTATTAATCTTTAAAAGTGTCACAGAGCTCCTTGTTTGTTGTGCCTTAAACACATTCCATCAGGCAGGAATTGGGACACACGTATCGTCCTGATCAAGGGAAGCGTTTTGTATACTGAGTCAAATGCTAATAAAGAAATCATGGGAAGTTCAGAAGCAGAGATTCAGAGTATGCCGTAAACAGGGAGAGAGGGAGCCTGTTGCAGATGAAGAACAAAAGACTGGTCTAAAGCCAGGGCTGCAGAGACACACCTGGGTGTCCTTCAACTGGGGAAACAAGCTGCCAGCAGGCAAAGCAATACCTTATTTAACAAGAGGGCGTTTTGTTAGTTGAGTTTAGACTCTGGAATGTGTGTTTTGATTTTGTTTGCTATATAACCATTTATTTCCATTGATCCTACGTGTTTCCTCTCAAATCTCTATTCTTTTAAAAATAAACTTATTCTTGGCTCCAGTGCAAACATATTTAAGTGCTGCACATTAAGCGGAGTGGTGATCCTGATAAGCTGGTGCATATTATTCCTTTGAGGACAGCAGATCTGTGAATATTCAGTGGACCAGGCACTGGCCAAACCAAGGGACATTCAGACAATTTGAGGGTTGGAGCGTATCTATCTGCAAAGGGACAGTGGAGCCTGCATAAGCTAAGGGGAGAGTGCACCCCCTTCTAGGGTGGAAGGTCTCAGCCATTACAAAGCTGCAAACAATAATCTTGCACCGAAAACGAAGAAGGGTGGCTAATGCAACCCATAGTCTCAACTTGATGCAGCTTTCTCCTTCAGCTTTGGGCAGGAAAAGGTGAACCTCACCCTAAAAACATAAAGACAATGTCTTCATTGAAATTACTCACTTCTTGCACCGGGAACGCGAAGGAAGACAGAAAATTAACTGTTCTGTAGCAGCTACGGTCATTTCTGCAGTGAAGCTACTTTCCCTTTTGTCCATTGACACTGGACTGAGCACAAGAGAAGTCACCAGAGGAAATGATCCAGCCAGCATGTGGTTATCTGTCCTGGAGAACCTCTCAAAAGCTTGAAATCAGTTATTTGTATACGAGATGTGTTACACAAGTGCTGAATGGTCCCACTTGTTTGACTTATTTACTCTGGATATTTTTGGCTTAATGTCATTTCATGGTTATGAAAACTTGAAAGACAAGTTCTCTGACTTGTGCTACTCAGCAGGCCTGGACCGGAAAGGGGCTGCTTCACTCCTGAAAGTGCAGAATACTGGGAGAAGCACAGAGTCTATTCAGTTACAGAACAGCTCACACCAGGGAGCAGCTGGGTTACGGAGAGGCAGGCAGATGTGCAAAGACCCATGCCCATAACAAGAAGATGAGACCAATTGACTTCTGCCCCTTTCTCATCCCTGAAACAACTGCAGAGCCCCATATTGTAAAAAAGAAGAGCAAGATATTCAGAAAGCAACCACGTAGGTAAGGAGAAAACTTACATGTATGTGCTCTCTGTTCAAGAGGTTCCATAATCTCTTTTCTGAACAGTAGCTGCAGTGCACTGAGTATTGTCTGGTGCACTAGACCCTGGTGGCTCAGGATTCCTTGTTCCACTGCTAACCCAAGAGTTGGGTTCTGCTGACCCAAGAGTTTAGTAACATGCATATTAATTTTAAAGACTAATGTTCTATTTAAAAATAGCTTGGGGGAAATTTAGCACAAATTAAACGTAACATGTATTGCTAAAAATGTAGATAGAACAGGATCTCCAGACCAGCCAGATGGTGGTCAGTAAACAGCACTTGATGGTTTATTTTTTCTTCACCTTCATTCTGTAATTAATTAAAATACCCCGCTGCCCACCCCAGTAACACAATTTCTACTTAGTCTGACCGTCCCAGCTCTGTCATTCAGAGTCCAAGATTAGCCATCAGATTTAACTGGAAGGTGAATCTACATCTAATACATCCTGACCAGATATATCAATTGGAATCAGTACGCAAGTGTCCTGTACAAACAGTGATATATTTGAGCAATAAGAGTCCAAATATCATTCTGTACTCTCTCCTTACATCTGCATAAGTTCACACCCCTGAGCTTGAATGCCATCAAGCCCATAGCAGAGAATTAATTGGGGAACAGCCAGAAGTTCTTGGACCCTGGTAAAAAGACATATTAGCACCTAATGGAGATGGGTCCGGGACTCAATGTGTCAAGCTTGTTTTTCCCATTTCATTTCCTCTATCTTCCCCTCACCTTCCCAAATGTCAACCTCTCCCTAGTTTCCTGCCCTGGACAAATCCCAATCATGGGGGCTGGCCTGTGTCCCGCCATGCTCCTCCCTTCTCTGACATCCCTCAGGATGGAGAGCCACACAGTTTGGGGCCCATCGCTTTAAAGACAAAAGCACATCACAGACTATTAACCTAACTGAGATAAATACACCCTCCATTTGAACACAGCACTGGGTGGGTTTATAGTAAAAATAAAACAAGTTTATTAAACAATAGGACCTAAGTGATGCCACATAAAAGGAATAAAATGAGAAAGGGTTACAAGCAAATCAAAGTGAAAATGCATCAAAGTCTAAAATTTAATCTAGCACGATACAGGCTTGATTCAAGAGGGTTTCTCACCTATATTCAGTTCCCAGATTTCAACTCCCCTTTGGTTGAAGGACCCACCTTTCTCAGCTTACAAAAGATCTTTGTCCATTTCTGTCTAATAATGGATGCAGATGATGGCTTGTCCTTGTTTATATCTTCCAAGTTCAGTGATTTTGTTTCAAGAGACAGGATGCTCTCATGCTGCTCTTCCCTTCCTGTGGGTTTCCTCTTCCCCCATATTCAAATGGAGCTTTCATTTTTTGATTCCACCATAATTATTTTTTACATAGGAGACAGCTATAGAGCTGCCTTCTCATCTATCTGGGAGGTAACCCATTTTTCCCTGTTTGGCTACAGACTTCAGAACATATCATTAAATATCCATATTTCCTCATGTAGTGCGAGTACATGCACTTCACAATTATATTTACAAACAGAATGTCATTAGCTTTCAGAAAAGACCACATTCTGTACACTTTCATAATACAATAGCATGGCATACAATCATTTGCTTATCACATGAGGTTCTACCCCCGTGTCTCTACAGACCACTGGATTCTTCTGAAGGTTATCCCACAAAGTAATGATTATTCAAACTGCGAGGAAAGTGACGGAGTCTGTGGTGAAGGAAGTTCCATGCTCTTTCTTCACCTCTTATTTGCTGAAATGCAATTTGTTCTGTTTCTTGCTATCTCCTCTCCCTGCTGTGTTGATGGTTCTGTTTACTGCTTATATGTAAACAGAGGTAAACATCCACTCCTTTGATAATGATAGACACATTTAACAGCTCTCCTGACATACTTGGTTTACATACACTTTAGGTCATAACTCTAGCATATATTCATAACTTTGGCTGATTACTATGTATATACATCACAAAGAATAATAATGATCACTGAGTTATGAGGTTTCACAAGGCATATTTTGTAAACAGATTACTATAATAGGTGCATAGAGGGTGCTGACTCTCACCGAATTATACTGGATTTTATTGTTAATTAATTGCAGGTGGTTTGAAGCTGGCTGCTTCAGTATTTGTAGTCCTCTTTGACATCATGTGTCTTGAAAATATCTTCTATTTTTCTTCTCCTTCTACTGTTTTAACCCCCACATGAACCACAGCTACTTTCCTCCTGCTGAGATGCCCTTCAGAACCTGTCACAGAGCTTAATTGTCCAGTGATACGCTTCATATCCTACTTTTGGCCACTCCAACAGCATTGCCTCCAGAGCATGCCCAGTGGCAGACAGTCCTGCACTGAAAATCAAACTCAGGACTCATCATGAACAGCTTTTCAGAGCACGTGAATGAGGCCTGCTCTAATTTATGTTGCAGTTGACATCAATAAGGAGAACCACTTGCAGCAGGGCAGACCTAAACTGTAAACAGAGGATTTCCTCCATGTGCAGATAGAAAAGGTTTATGAATATATATACATTCTTAAATATAAAAAAATAATAGAATTATCTCCTTCTCACATAATTTTGGGGACCCAAACATTAGGGTACTTGAGAGTTAGACAAAGATTTTAAAAAATAGGTATCTAAAGTAAGGCTCCAATACATGTATTCAGGTACTACGTGGCCTAATTTGTGGGAAAAATACCCCTTAGATCTGCTTACACTCCAAATTTGTGCTCATGGTGATTAGGCACTTACAAACCACAAGACAGATATTACGGTGTTTAGATCATGCCCAACCCCAACTTTGTTGATGTCTCATTAGGACATTTTTGCTAGAACACCACAGGAACCAGGGGAAATTCATGTTTTCATGAAGCACTCACCTTTCTTCTGAATGATGAATACAACATCCAGTATGGGAGAGAAAGTCACTGCTCTGAGATTGGGGGAATGGAGTAGCCTCCACTTGCCCAGCATCTGGACCTCTCAAAGGCTATGTCTACACTTACTAAAGTTAGTTTGAATTAGTTAATTCGAATTAACTAATTCAAACTAATTTTAGTTAGTGCAAATTAACTTAATTCAAACTAGAAAATTTAGTGCGAACTAAGCAAGTGCCATTCATGGCACTTGCTTAGTTTGAATTAGCGAATTGCATTGAGTTCAATGGGCTGGTTAGTTCGAACTAACATGGCCACATTGGTTAATTCGAACTAACTAGTTCAAATTAACCCTTAGTTCGAACAGCATATTCAAATGTATGAGTTCGAATTAAGGAAGTCCTTAATTCGAACTAATGAAACCTAGTGTAGCCATGGCTTAAGTTAGTTCGAATTAAGCATCCTTAATTCGAACCAACTTGCCAGTGTAGACATAGCCAAAGATTTCTATAAAGTTTTGACCATTCATGATGGGAAAGATCCATTTAATTACCCCATTTTACTTCCAGTGCAGATTTTCGATGTTGTCAGGATTTTTCTTTCAAAATTTAATTAGATCATGTCATCCCTATTTTGCTCAGCACACTATTCCAAAAGATCATTTCTGGTGAAAGTTATGTCCCTGCAGTTAAGGCATTATAATTTGACAGTAAGATACACAACTCATGTAGGAGTTTTACTGCTTGGAACTCCACTTGAGGAGTAGCTAACCAGCATTTCTTAAACTCCCAGAGCCCAGCTATCAGTTCTGTTGAGCACTGTTGCAGGGAATATGGGTGGGGGGAGGGAATCACTTTCCCACCAGCCCTTACCATCATCAGGTGATGTTCTGATCCACAGCCAACCCTATCCAACTGATGCATTGTCCCACTCCTATTTGCTCAGCACACTGACCCTCTTTTTCAGGCTCCCCCATCAAATTTATCCTCCCCTTTCTCCTCCAGCAAACTGATCCCCTTCTCCACTCCCTAACAATTCATCCTCACTCTACCCCCAAAACTAATGCTGCACCAACAACCCTAGTAAGTGGATCCTGTGTCCCTGGCTCCTCCAGATAACTTAGGCACACACTCTACCCTCCCTGCACATCAGAGGAGAGGCAGTTTTCATCAGCTTCCCTCTGCCTCTCCTAAATTGACTGTGACTGTTCTGCAAGTAGGCAAACCATGTTGTGGTAGGCATTCCATTCTCTTCTTTAGCTGGGTCCAAGCAGAAGCAATGGAGCACCTTTCTTTGAGCATTGCCCAGCAAGGAGGCAGAGAGGTAGCCACCACAGCAGAACAGCCAGACCCTTTGTTCCCTCCTTGCTCCTAAGCCACATAGTGGCAGGCAACCAGTGGAAACACAGATTAAGCAGCTGCAGCAGAAGAGAGAAAGAACAGCTTTTCAGCATGATTCTCACTCACACAGAACTACTGGCCTTAAAGAAGGAAGTGGAAACCCTTATTGTCTCCCTGTAGCAATGGGTCTGCCTCTTTAAATGGGGAAACTGAGGCACAGAGCAGTTAAGTGGCTTGCTCAGTCAAACAGCAAGTCCGCAGCAGGAATGACATTTCAGGACCTGTCTCCCAGTCCCTTAGTCCAGCTGCTAGACTGCAATCTTTCCCATCACTGGAAATAAGTATAAACTAATGTATGTTTTTTCAGTGATGTTTTCAGAATTGTACTGAGTAAAATGGGGGCAATTTTCCTTCTTTTAAAGATGCCTGACCTTTGAGTTCATTTGCAACATTCACAGCCTATTCATACAAAATCTATACAATTCCTATAAGTCTCCTTGGTAAAAGAGCTCCCACACAAACAGCTATTTACAGTATGGCTCCTTGCCATTTCCTATGGAGGTTCTGTATTTTGGAAACTGATGACCCAAAATTGAACCTTTACTAAAAATCACTGTTATTTCTCTCCCACCATGCAACATATGCATGCGCACAAATGTCTTGGTGAACTACCTTAGGGAAGGCCCATTTAGGACAGCAACTTCAAATTATCCATGGTTTTGCATATTCAGGTTCAATTCCTAATGCCTGTGAACTCAATGTACACGGCTTCATTTCTAATCCAGATTAGCATGCAGTTTTCTTGGTAGTTAGCAAAGAACTCAATGTCACACTGAACAGAAGGTTAGGAAATCCCCTAACCTTAAGTTACACACTCCTGGGGTAAAAGATAGGAACAAAGTTGCTGTACTCAAGGGATTTGTCCACTTCCCACTGTTGATGTAGCACCAGTACAACTCCACTTACAAAAAGTAGGGTTAGCTCACACGTTGGCAAAGGCCCCAGTGTTCTGCCTACCCTAGCGTTCCACCAGCAAAACTGCTAAGTCAATAGCGGGAAAAGAACTTAGGGTTTTCAGTGTAGGTGAATCCAAAGGGACCATTCTCACAGACAGGTTTGCAGGATTAGATCCCAATGTAAAAGGATCTTCCACAACTAGTGATAGGAAGGGAGTCTATCAATTTAATCTAACACTAACACACACACAATTTAATCTAACACACACACACCTTTCTCATAGAAGAGTGGTTGCAGATTGTTTCATCACATGACCACTTCCTTACTTCTAGACTCTGTGAATTTGCAGTTATTTAAAGATGAGAGTTTCATGGTCTGGTATCCCATATTTTTCTTTGTGTTCATCAAATAATTTTCTTAGTTCTTGCAGGTATGTGTGATGCAGCTGCTCAATCTCTTCAACAGTGGGATTCAAATTCTGTTCGACAGTGATAGATTTCCCCACTGCAAGCAACAAACAAAGTAGGAAAGACGTTAGCTACATTGACATCTCCTTATTGCAGCTAAAAGTATTCTTCCAGATTGGCCAGACGCTGAGTTCTGTTGTTTTACAGACGGATTCTTGGCTCTATTGGCATCACCAGTACAACTCCCATTCAGGCCAATGGGGCCAGGATGTCACCTGGGATTTTCCATGCCTTCTTTCCCTAAACCTCCCACCATAATACACAGGAACTTCACAGATCTGCAACACATTCCTCATTTACAGACTCTCTGGTCTTGATCCTCCCCTTACTCTGATTTAACATTAACTTAATTCCATGGGTCTGGTTCTTCGCTTCCTTGTATCTCATGCGGTCAATTCCACCTACGCAATGTGGTTGTAGGCAACAGCATTTTGATTTGGCAGCAATGCAGTAGAGGCTCAGACCCTAAAAACTTGGACTAGTTCCAGTTTACAGAAACTCTCTACATTATACCCCGCCTTTACTTAGGCCCGGTCTATACTTGCTGCAGGGCTCGACGCATCCTGGCATCAGGTTGCGCCAGGTTATCATAATTACAAGTTTATTTGTAAATAAGCTTACTTTTAATAAACCTATTTCCTGTAAATTAAAAAAAAATCAATTTTTCTCCACCCAGACTATATGGGCAGACAGAGCAGGACACAGGGAAACAGAGATATTTTTTTCCCTTTACTCATATGTCATTTCCAGTCAACGAAAAGCTGATTAGCTGTAACAACTAGTGCTCCTAGGCCATAAATCCTACCACTTATCTCAGGTCATGCAAACTAAGGGTTTGATTCCCCTGCTTCCCTTTTTAGCAGGGGGTTAGACTAGATGACCTCGTGAGGTCCCTTCCATCCCTATTATTCTATGATTCTGTGATCTATGCTGCTATTTATACACATGCTAACTCAGGGGTGTCAAACTCATTTGCTATGGTGGGCCAGATTTGACTTAAATGTTCTTCAAGTGGGCCATACATACCATAAATCAAAATACTAGGGCACTCTATTAGGGAGACAGCGTGGTCCTGTGGAGCACAGTCACAGGCCGGATGGAAGAGATTTGCAAGCTGCATCCAGCCCATAGGCCACGTTTGACACCCCTGCCACCTACCTCAATGAGGGCTAGCACATGTGTGTACATCAGCAGGGGAATCACACCCCTAATTCCTAGGGTAGCCGCGGAGTGGGAACACTTTACCACCACCTGTAGGGCACCTCCAACAAAGGTGTCATCTTTCATAAATAACCACCAAGCCTAAGAGTTCTTTAAGCATAACTATAGTGCGTGTGTGCAGCAGAAGCCCACACGAGTTCTGCAGTCTGGCCTAGGATACCAGGCACCGCTTTAGCCTGAGCAGGATCATCAGTGAGTGTATAGAGTGATTCTACAGTGGCTCTTCCCCACAAACGTGTTAATTTTTAACGTGGAAAATATATCAGTCTAGTATATTCTAAGTGGGATTTCCTGTGAGCTCTCTCTGAGGTCCTTATATGGTCCCATCACCGTAGTATGTGCACCACCTTGCAATCCTTTGATGTATTTATGAACACAACATCCCTGTGTGCTAGAGACGTGCTATTATCCCTATTTTACACACGAGCCACAGAGACACTAAATGACTTGCCCAAGAGCTCATACAGGAAATTTATGGCAGATCAGGGAGCAAGCCCAGGTCTGAGTCACTGCCCACTGAGGATATGTGGCATGGCACAAGTCAGATGAAATTTCCACTCCACTGGGATGAGAGGGGAGTCTCATGGCCACGGACGCTCCAAACTGGCAAGTGTCTGTTGACTAAGATGAGGAAGCAGTGGCTAGGACACCCAATGTGTTGCACAGACTCAGCATATTCCTGCAGCAGCCAGCAGGGTTGTGATGGATCCTCTAGCTGCATTGAAAGCTGTCTTTAGCAGAGTCAGAGTGGTGGAATTAAACCTCTTTGGGCCAGTAGGGACATACCCCCTCCTGTATAGCAAAATCCCAGGTTACCTTAGGAATGCCTGAACACTCAGCCATCTTAGACATGCTGTGCACAGAGGAAAAGGGGTTAGCCAGGGATTCAAGTAAAGGGGAGAGCAAGAAGCAGAGGGGAGCTCCCCATCCCCCTCTGTGGCTTGTGTAGACAGTGGTCCTTCCCCACAGAGGATACAGTGACTGTTCCCCCTCCCGTATCAATCTACTGTCATCATTTATTGTAGCTCAGCGCATAAGTTATTTATAGAGCCTCATCTCCCTGCTAACAAACCCCTCCCCCCCCAACAAAACAAAAACATAACAGGATAAAGATATTAGGAAAGACAAACATTTATTTCAACTCTCACATGCTTATGTGTAGATGCACAGCAGCCAATTCTTTTTGTCAGAGCAGATTTGTAAAGGAACACTGTTCCTGAATTTAACCACAAATGACACATTTAAACATTCCCATAGGAACAGCACAAAGCACTAAGGAACTTACCAACAGTGTGAATAGGTTTCCTGTAGGGCATCAAGCCAAAACTGTACTGAAAGATTCCTCTAGCATGAAACAGTGGTAAAGCAAACCCCATTATCTTCTGCAGTCGGTCCTGTAAAGTTCTGAGCCATGATCCTTTGGGGTTTGCAACTTGCTTAAATAGTTCATTTTCACCAAAAGAGAATACTGGGACCAGGTGAGCCCTGTAAAGTAAACAGAATTAATTATCACAGGGCACTCGATGAAGCATGACTTGCATGAGTCATGATCAATGCAGATAATTTCATCGGTGGTTATAAAATCCATCAGTATTTGCAGTATGCATTCAACTCATCAGATGTGCTTCTTTGTGCAGCTGGAGGGATCCATAGTATTTAGTTAAAACAAACAAAGGAACCCAAACCGTGGCTACCTACTGCCTCCTGGACAGTGTTCAGATAGCTGCAAACCTAAGTGAGGTTTCCAATAAAGACAGAGGAATCCTTCTTCTGATTTTCAGGCAACTGCTACAAGCTTCTTCATGAAAAACGGTGGCTGCGTCTTGGCCATCACAATTTCACTGAGTTTGCTGTGGTTCCACCGAACCTTTCACCTCTTTGCTAAGTCAGTAACATCTACCCCGGGGGCATGAGAAAAAGGGCCAGAGCCTCCTCTGCTTTTCAGCTGGTGCAGTAATTGCATTTGCTTAGCACTAGCATAAATAACTAGAGTGCAAGGCAAGATGGCAGAGAATCAAACCCAGTCTTTTGAGGCCTGGGTTAGGTGACATTCATTGAGCTTGTTTGTGAAAATCCCTGTCTTAATCTTTTACATTAAAGGCTGAATCCTGTTTACAGGAGCTGCTCTCCTCTAGTTCACTTGAGAACTCAGCCTTTCCCCATTAGAGTTTTTGTTCTTAGCAGGAATCTGTGACTAGAAAGGGGTTGTACAGCACCTCCAGAGAGTCCCCGAATCCTCCCCCATCCCAAGCATCAGAACTGCAACGGTTCTGCTGTTGTCAGGTGAAAGGGGAAGCCCATACTGAAAGCCCCGGCTGCTACCAGGTGCGTTATCAGTCTAGTAAACATACGGGGCTGTTAGAAAGAATACTATTGTATAAAAACAGTTGTGTGTTCTCTCCAAAAGTTTGACATCTCCCACCCATTGGCACTAAAATTGTAGCATAGGCAATGCTTATGTTTCCTAAGCATGTTTATGGTTTGACAGTCTATCATTAGGGTGCCTGCCTGCTAAAACAGCAGTATTGCAGCAAAATTACTCAAGGGGAAGATTTTAGAACTTGAAATGCATCAGCTGGATATGCTACTAAGATTAATGAAAATGAATCCTCCTGAAGCAAAGATGCAGCTGTCTGGCATGTACAATGGATGATCAGGAATTGCTTGTGTAAAACAGACAACTATTTATGTGGCTTTTTAGACCATGGGATTCATAAGGAATACCATTCCGATACCACTCCCCCTTGTCCACTGAATGATGTCTGTTTGGCCTAAAATTGTGAGGCAGCTTTCTGAACTATGACTGTTCTGCATCATACAGCTGCCACTGAAAGAAACATCTGAAAACTCTGAAAACAGAGTGGATTTATAGGCTGCCAAGTTTTTGTTAGCCCATTAATAATGATGAACAGGAAAACCTTGCGGTATATTAACCCTGTGAATATATTAGCTTTTGTTCTCATCTGAAAGACTTCCTCTAGAGGGTTGCTACACTGAAATAAGTAACATGGAGTTTTGGTTGTGAAACTCAGGAGGAACTAGTGTATTCACTATTTGTTCTGTGTCATGATGACTTTTCTATTTTGTAGCCCATGTCTGTATGATTTTGAACCAACTGCCCGTGCCCATATATTCACTAGAGACAAGGGAACTACTGAAATGCTCCAGGGACCTGATGAAGCTTCCACTGAAATCAGTGGAAAGACTTCCACGGGAGTTGGACAAGGGGAACAGGATTTGGGTCCCTAGCTATAGATGTGTGTGTCAATTAACTAGCGGCACATTTTGTGAGCTGTCTTGGCCAGCTCACCATCATAAATGAGAACCACACTGTACCATGCAGAGCTGGTATTGGTTTAAATGAGAGCTTCCCATAGGGGTAGGATGGTCAATCTTGGCCCCATTTTTGATTATTTCTTCAAGTTAAACAATTTATTAATATTACTACGATATAGACTTACGAAGAAGCCATGAAATGCATCTGTATGTTTGGCTTTTACTTCCCTCACTTTCTAGGTCAGTTTTAAGGGAAAGGGATGTCATTTTATTTCTGGATCATGGTTGTTTCTCCAAAGCGCTTAAGTGGGTGCTAAAGTTCACCCCCCTTCACGAACAAACATAAGTACACGTTTATGTGCTTGCTGAATCAGGCTCTAAGGGTTACCACATCTCTTCCCCTAAAATCATGAGGGATTCAAGCCAAAGCAAAAAAAAATATTCCTTAAAGTCCGTAGTGTTCAGAAATATAGGAACTGCAGAACTACTATCAGCTAGCCAGTAAATAATGTGTCTGAGTCACTCAGCTGCAAAACCTGAGGAACTGGAAAATGTTACTGAACAGTTTCACAATTTGTATTCTACTGTGGTTTAAAGCATGTCAGCCAAACCATCCGAGTGTACCAGTATCTCCATCTAGTGTTGGGTTGTTTCTGAGAAAAATGATTTCACAACTGCTCCTAGATTATTTCTCTGTTCTGATTTAATTTTTGGTGCTGGTTCTTATTTTAGACATGGGCATCCCCTGGCAATGCACAAATAACCTCAGATTTGCAGTTTCTGTACTGTATCAACACTTCAGTCCGCAAGAAGCGCTGTCAAAACCAACAGTGCTAATGGGAAACGTACCCATATCTCAAAGCCATTTTAATAAAACCTTTCCTCTTGAGGATGCTCAGAGTTAAGCTTCCAGGATGTGCATCCAAAGACTCTTCTGCTCCTCCAATCACAATCACTGCAATGTTTCCACCTCTGTCATTGTTCAGCACATGAGAGACACTCTTCTTGGATGCTGAAACCAGTCCTTGAGGATCAAATATTTTTAACAGGGATCAGTAAGTCATTTGTATAACTCAAATGGAAACTAAAAATAATTTTAACATATTATAAATGGTAAAGGCATGGGACTGAGTCAAGAGATGTGGGATCTGATCCTGGTTCTGCAATAGATTTGTATTTGACAAAGCCCTCTGTGCCTCAGTTTCCCCTTTGGGCTAAATTCTATTTTCCTACCATGGAGGAACATTGTGAGATCTTCAGAGGGGAAGTATCCAAACAATATAAATACAAAAACCAACAACAATCAGGCATTCTAATAATATATTTCCTTATCAGAAAGTCCAGACCATGGAATATCAGTTACAATGAAGAGGCTGACTGGCTGAATCTAAAGCCATGGAAGGTGGACGGTTTAACTGGGAAGCAGGCACAAACAAACACACGGACAGTTTCAGAATGGGCAGGATGGTTATAGGATGTCACAACCTAAACTAGGACTGATAGTGCCAGGATTGAAGTCAATGGAATAACATTGTACTAAGGAGCAGAATTGACTCAGTTAAACTATTTCCAACTACCTCATTAACTCATCCTCCAGGCTTCCTAGTCCTGCCACCTCCTAAGCCTGCTCATTCCTTTACTTGGGCTGTTTGATTCTCTACCTAACATAACTCCTCCTGGGAAAAGAGGAGCTCTGACTTCTTATACAACCAACCCCATTTCCATATCTGACTTTCTGAGGCTTGGGCTCTTCATGTCAGCTGAACTTTTAACAGACTTGGACTGAATCTAGCCCTTTGAAGAATGAGAATCATAGAAATTAGAGAGGAAAACCTAGCTCTATCTGATCCATCTCCTGCAGGGTTCTTTCCCACAGTATATTAACTAGCGCTTTCTGCAATCACTTGTTTTTTTAAGGAACAGACTAGGGATCAAATCCAGTTTGTGCTTCTTTAAAGCTGGCATTGCACTCCTTTTCTTTTGGATTCAAATAAACAAATGACCCAGACTTGAGCTGCTGGTACCCATCTTTTCTGCTAGTAGGGAAGTTATAATATGAAAAAAATATGCAATTGTGTTGCTACTCTGGGAGCTATAAACTAAGAGAAATATCTTGCTAATAGACACAGAGTTAAGTTTAATTAACATTCCAAAGAGGCTTGTAAGTGTGACCAGGAATAACTAAATGGAACAAGTGTGCTTCAAACGCTGGCAGGAGAGCTCCGTGAACAGATTTTTCCATGTTCTAGCTGCTGCCTCACAAAGTATGTAACAGCCATTAGACTGTTTGAAATGGGGGAAAATTCGATGGCCTATAATACGCTGGGAGTCAGACAACATGATCATAGAGGTTCCCTCTGGCCATACGAGGTATGTGTCTATAAAATCACTCAGACGATTCTACAGCATTGCCAGTTGTGGGGCATGTCAAAATTACTTCTCCTCTAGAAGGTAAAGAATTGTTCCGATAGGTCAGAGTGGCAAAGCAGGGCAGAAATACTTCTGTACTGAGCTATATTTAGATTGTGGATAACAGTCTGTCAGGTCAGATTTGCTCCATTTCCATTACCACCAATTCCTTACCTGAGAAAGCACAACAAAAATCCCCTGAAACATCGTATCATGGTGGAAGGTGATTCCTTTGTGACATTATACAAGTACAGTCATATTGTGCTGTACTACACATTAGGGGTTTCTCTTCTCACATACAATAATTGGCCCTTTTCATCTGCAGATCTTGGCAAAAAAGTGCCTAGACACTCTCCTTTGAGCCGTGGGTGAACTGAAGCACAGCATGGTTGAACAACTATTCTTAAGTCACACAGTGACTTAACATCAGCAGCAGGAAGAGAACCTAGGTCTCCTAATCCTCGCCCAGCGCTATGTCCACTAGACCATTCTGCCTTCCTGCTCTAACTTCGTGGACTTAACTAAAATTACTCCTAATTTACACCATGGTGCAGGGAGAAGCAGACTCACGCTTCCTTCCATTCCTGATGCTTTTACTATTGTTTACTATTCATACTGTGGTAACCCCTATGAGGCCTAGTCCTGGACGAAGACCCCATTCTGCTATGTGTTGGACAGATGTGGGACAAAAAAAGACACAGTTTCTGCCCCAAGGAGCTTGAAGTTTATGGGGCAGTTGTGCATAAAACAAAATTATAAGAGAAGTAATTTGTACCCAGGGAAGCAATCAAGTCATTCACTGGAAAGCTGCTTGTAGAGAGCAGGACTGTAAACTTCTTGGGAAACAGACTATCTCCAAGGTTGTTATTTAACAGCACAGAACACAGTACCATTGTTTAATAAATAATGCTGTGTTTCGTTCCACCTGCCCTGTTCTTCCCACATAACTGGTATTCAGGATTGGGGTAAGACAGCTCATGGGCAAGCATGGGAAAATAATAGAGAAAGCTCAATAATTGTCAGAAAAAGGATGGTCCAGTGGTTCGCATCCCAGCCTAGCATTTAGAATCACTTGGACTCAAGTACCTGCTCCATCAGAGACTTCCCGTCTGACCTTTGGCAAGTCACTTTAGCCTCTCTTGTGCCTCAGTTCCCCATCTATAAAATGGGGATAACCACACTGCCCTACCTCACAGGTAGATTGTAGGGAGAAACACTAGAACTGACTGGGGAAATTATAATTAAGTGTTTTTGGTTGGAATTTGTCGATTCATTGAGATCAAAACATTCAGCAGGGACACTTTGATTTTGATGAAGTTCCTCTGGAAATCATGAAGAGTTCTGATAGAAACCTGCCTGGCATTATGCCAACCTGCAGCCCTCTACAGTTGATGTAGCAGGCTGCTCGGGAACCCAGATTTCCAAGGGCTCTGGCTCCTGGCCGGCCAGGCCTGGAGCTGGCCCTCATTTCCTTTTTGTGAAGTTTTGAAATTTTTTGTTTCCATTCTGAATCAAAACAAATCCAGATTCAGAAATAGCAAATTCGCCAAGGAGCAGTTTTCCTTTCCCTAATATATACAGCTCTGATAAATACATGAAAGATTGTAAAGCATTCAGATATCATGGTAACAGGGGGCCATATAAATATCTAAAATAGATAGTTTCTCCTTCAACTCAAAAATTGATCCTGCCATAAATAAAAGCTTTACACTCCTTGCAATCTGATCCTTGTGGATAGACTCCTCTGCCCAAGCAGAGCTCCACTGATTTCAATGGGCAAAAAGATCCATCTGCACAGAACAGATTATAAGAATGTGGCCTTGTCACAGGCTGGCAGATCCTTTAAGGGAAGTCAGGCCCAGCCCTGTCTGCAACAGATCACCTACCCTCCCAGCTGATCCTGATCATCCAGGGATCAAATAGCCAGTTGAGTTATCAGAACTAACTGGGATGGGAAAGAGGGTCAAGGGATGCCTTCAAAGAGTGAGAGCTCAAATAGTGGGGGAAGCTGTAGAAGGTAGTGTGGCTCTTCTGGTAGACCCTGAGAAAGAGCATCTCCTAAATCAGTGGTTTTCAAACTTTTTTCCTCAGGGCCCAGTTGAAAAAAATCATTTATGCCCATGACCCAACAATTACATCTTTCAGCAATGCATTCCAGTCTTATGGTAGTGGCAGCAGCGGGCACTGGAACCCAGTACCTGAGGATCTGCAACCCAGTACTGGGTCCTGACCCATGGTTTGAAACCCCCTTGTCCTAAATCATACTTTTGGAGAATAAAGCTGTGCCTGGAAATAGACGCTAGGTGTGGCAGTGAGTTCTTTCTGTGCAGGCAAGACAGGCCTACAGCCTTAATTATCAATAGCTATGGATGATACCCAAGGCTGCTACTTATGCATGCAGTCTTATTCACCACAATAGGGATTGATTTACATGAGCAAGGATTACTCTTTTTAGTAACAAACAAATATATTTATCGCATGAGCTTTCGTGGGAGAAAATCCCACTTTGTCAGATGCTGTTGTTTTCTTTCTTGGTAGTACTACTACTACAGGAGAAGCCCAAGAAAGAAAACAACAGAACGCCACTGGTCATCACCTGCAACCCCCAAGTCAGACCTCCACAGCACATCATCAAGGATCTACAACCTAATCTACACAACGATACCTTACTCTCTCAAGCCTTGGGAGACAGACCTCTCCTCGCCTACAGACAGCCCCCCAACCTTAAACAGATACTCAACAGCAACTACAGACCAAACAACAGAAACATCAAAGCAGGAACATATCCCTGCAACAAACCACTTTGCCAACTTTGCCCTCATATCTACACAAAAGACACCATCACAGGACCTAATCAAGCCAGTTACTCCATCAAGGGCTCATTCACCTGCTCATCCACCAATGTGATTTACGCCATCATGTGCCAGAAATGCCCCACCTTATATATTGGACAAACAGGACAGTCTCTACACAAAAGAATAAATGGACACAAATCTGACATCAGAAGTCACAACATTCAAAAACCAGTAGGGGAACACTTCAATCTCCCAGCTCACTCCATTGATGCACTTGTTAATAGCAGTGCTCAAACAAATGAATAATAAATTGCAGCTTCAAAGAGAAACTGCAGAATTGGAATTTATATGTAAATTTGACGCCATTGCCTTAGGGTTAAACAGGGACTACAGATTTTAGTTGCATTACGACAGGTGATTTGACCTCACCTTCCTCTATGTGCAGGGATTGACAAGTTTTTAGATCAGGTTTTCAACTGAGTACCAGCAGGAATAGTTTGGTGCTCAGATATCAGATGCCATCTTCATTTAACTCACACGCTAGGATGGAGCAGGGAGGCTTTTTATTTCTCCCCCCCCCCCCCCACACACACACACTTTGGACTTGTTTTTTCACTTTTTTCCCTACTATTTTTGCACTGCTGTACTTTTTATTGTTTTGATAGCACCGGGGTAGGGTGGGAACATGAAGGGAAGGAGCTGGGAGGGATGGGTTGCACTGGTTTTGTTTTTTTCAGGGGTATTTTTTTTTTTTAAACTTAGTAGTGTGGGGAAAAGATGGGAGCCAGGAGTTTTTGCATTTTTTTCCCCTCCCAAGTTTTTGTTGAGTGGCAGAGGAGCTCCAGCTGGGACCCAGCTAGATCCTGGGAGGGAGCATCTGCCATGCTCCTGCAGGGCTTCCCTGGGCTAGTGGGCCTTAGCCAGCCCAGCCAGCAGTGTGTGTCTAACTGTCCCCTGGGCACAGCCCCTGCTGCAAGGGAAGGGAGAACAGGAGCTGGGTGGGCAGAGCCCGGCCTGGGCTCCTCAGCTTGAGGGCAGACAGAAATGGGGGTCTCCTCAACCAACCCCTCCACAGCTGGGGGGGGGGAACCATGCTTTGCCCCCCTCCCCCCAACCCCAGTCCTTGAAGCTCATCCACACAGCAGGCAGTGGCAAGCCAAGGGCCCATAATGGTTGGGGGGGGGGGGGGAAATCAGGAGAAACCACTTCTCTGATAGTGAAAAGGAGGGGGAAAGCTAACTGAAGTTGAGCAGAACAAAGCAGGCATTTCAAAATGAAGGGGGAACCATCCACCAATTACCCATTGAGAGGGTGGGGGGAGCCAACTGACTTTAAACAGGCACCAAAGCAATATATCCCAAGACCATCTGTGCATGGCGCCTCTGTTATTCACAGCTGGTACAGTCCACGGCACAGCTTTCTGGGGCATATACAGGCTAGAACCGGAGGGAATTCTGGGGCTTGTAGTCACTACGGTACAAAGGAGGTGGAGCTGCTGTTCTCTTCCCCTTTAAGAGCACTACAACTCCCAGAAAGGAAGGATGGAACAGGGATGGGAGGGGGAGCAGTTCTGGCCCAATCGCTGTGGACTCACGTGCTGAGAAGGGGCGGGGCCTGGCTAACCTCTGCTGTCGTTGATACTGACCAGAGGTACCTAGCTGTGCTGTTGGAATGCTCTTTTTAAAATGTTATGTGCACATGTGTACCATTTATGTTAATCCCTGTCTATATGCTGTTCCCCAGTGTTTGAATCCCAACACCTATTCTGATTTGCTGTTACAGCCTGACCTGATCCTGTGTCATACATTTCCCTGCATTTAATTTCTTCCCATTCTGTAAATTCCCCATCTTCAAAGTGTCTGACAAAGTGGGATTTTCTCCCACAAAAGCTCATGCGATAAATAAATTTGTTAGCCTTTAAAAGTGTCACAGGACTCCTTGTTTGTTTTGCTGACCTAGGTTAACATGGCTACCCCTTTGTATCTTTTTAGTAAGAGTCTGTATGAGCCAGCTGAACCTTGTGCAAGCCAGTGCAACCCATCTAAGTAAATGCAACTGCACCCACTCACAACAGATCTGAATTTGCAGCTGTACACAACTGATTAATTCTTTTGTTGTCAGTACCCAGCCTCTACATAAATGTGAAATATTATAACATTTGTATATTATTTTATGTTTAATAATAGTATCCACCACCATTATATTTTGAATGACATTTTGCTTCCATTTGTTTCTTTATTCACAGCAAATGCAAAATGATAAATAAAAACCCAAAGAAAACACTTGAAGAGAAATATTAATATTATCTACCATGCCTGATGCATATACAAACTGTAATGACTTACCTGCTTTAACTAAAATTATGTTTTCAAATATTAAAGATGTGTTGCTCCACCAAAAAGTCTTCTAGCTCAGCTCCCTCCCATAGTAAATTCACCCTTTCACCAAACAACTTCCCTACAAAATAGACTCACTCTGGGCCTGATTCTGCTCCCTTGGCAAAGCTTTCATTGACTTCACTGGTGCAAGATTTGGCTATATAAATGGAATTATAATTCCCACATTATGATGTTTTAAAATAATTCAGGAATTTCAATAAAAGTCACTTTAAATGATGATCCACTAAATCAGCATTCATTAAAAGTAAAATTAAACCTCCTAAATTGCTTTTGAAACAACAACAGATTTTCTGTAAAACAACAGAATCCTGTGGCACTTTAAAGACAAAAATTTATTTATCGCATAAGCTTTCGTGGGAGAAAATCCCACTTTGTCAAACGCTTTGAAGATTTTCTGTAGTGTCTCTTAGCCCTATTGAACGGTAGAACTAAACTAAACTAAACGGCAGAATTTGTCATAGACTTCAATAGAAACAGGATAAGGCCTGTAGCAGAGATCACTTTATACAGCTCATTTTAAACAAATGCTATATCTGACGCACTGGCTAGAGATTTTGGCTGCACCTACCAGCACACATAGCATAGTCTCTGAAGAAAGGACATCTGAACCAGAAGGGTAAGATGTGAAGATATGGAGTAAAACCAGGGAATAATTCTTTAAAACCTGTATACTCGGTACAAAAATTTCCAAAGGCTCCAGCAACAAGGACACCGTGAGGGTGAAATCCAAAGAGGTAGTTTTGGCTTGGATCCAAATCTGATGTTTTTATGAGCTGAAAATCATATAAACAGATTGTGAGTTTAAAACCATTTTCATCACCGTTGTTCATAAACACAAGAAGAATTTTAAAGAGCATGGAGGCTGATCACTGATACTCATTCCCCTTACAAGCATTTTAAGCAGTCCTTAGCAAAGTAAATATGAAGAGCTGAGTTCTACCTCAGATTAAGAGTTTTGTCATCTCTACAATATCTGAGCTTCTCTATTGTGGCTAGAAAGGTTCAGCTCAAAAGAACCAGTCCCCAACTATTTTCCCTGTCATTAACCTCAGATTTTCCTCATCTAAACTGATTTTACTAAAGAGCTGTCAAATCCACTTTCCTTATAACTCCACTGACTTCAGCAGGGCTCTGCCAGGGATGAGTTTGACCCCAAACATTCATGATACAGAGCTATCCTGATCTGCATTTTCACAATTCAGTGTGAAACTTTTTACTCACATGAATTGGAAAGTAATCCTTAAAGAACCTCCAAACAGTCCAGTTTCTGACCCACTTTGATCTTCTCCCTCCAGTTTGGGGTGTCTCCCAATCAAGATAGAGCCACAGTGCATAGAGGACTGGTAGGAACCAGTAGTTTCCCAAAAGCAGGATGATGAAGACTCCACAGCAACACTGTGCTACAAGAAAGAGAAAGAAAGCCACAGTGAAGATTATTACTATCTCACCACAGGAAAGACTTAAGAGTTCTTGGACCCAGTTCTGTTTTCATTAGCACTCATATAAGACCAGTGGTACTCCATAGAAGTTATCATTGATGATATCCAGAGTAACTACAAACTGAAGTTGGCCTGTTGTCTATTACTGGAGTCTCCAACACTTAACAGAGACACTGCCTGAGAAAGAAGGTATTCGCTTGTGTTATTTGTACCCAGCATATGTGTGAGAGTTGGATCTTATAAGGTGTTGAAGCACTTTGACGCTAACAGAACTAATCAGGATCTCAGGGAAAGGCTCTGACCCGGCAGGGAGCCAACGGCAATTAAGGAGGTGAGAGGAGCCTTGTTGCCTTCAGGGTAGAGGAAGAGAGGGAGTAAGAGTGAGCAATGATGTCCTATATTCTGGCTGGTGATGGGATGGCACAGGGCTGACTCAAAGGGAGGCAGCATGACCTAGTGGATAGAGAACTGCTCTAGGACTCAGGAGATTTGAATGCTATTTCTGGCTCTACACTGACCTGCTAGTTGATCTTCGTAAAGTGCTTTGAGGTCTAGTGAGGAAAAGAGCTACATATTGTTATTGGAAGTGAACCTAATTTAATCATAGTCCACCGGCTTGCCACTGAGGGCAATAAAGAACCAATAACAAAAAAAATTCAATGGAAGCAGCTGCCTGAACCAGCTACTTTCAGAAGAAAGGACACTCCAGTTAACAAGAAAGCAATTGCAACATCCTAATATAATTGTTGTACATAGGATATACCATTTCCTTAGTTTTCTGAATTATGTAATACAGTATAAACCAGGATATGCTAACATTAGGCCAACTCCTGCAATCTTTACCCCGGGAAATAGTCCCATTTATGTCTAGGGGAATATTGCCTGTGTAGGGCTTGCAGGATTTGTCCCTATATTAAGAAACTCTGGAGTAACTCTGATTGTTAGGTACAAAGCTGGTTAAAATGAAATTCTGGTCCACATACTATCTTTTACTATATGGAAAGAGAGCAGTAGATTGTGGGAGGAATTTAGAGTACTCAATAAGACTTGCACAAAGGGCATTGCATCTGTCTATCAGATGGTAGAAAGCGCTAAAGTGGATTGCAAACTCTTTGGGGCAGGAACTGTCTCCTATCTGCTTGTACAGTGCCTGGCACAATGAAACCCCAAACTTGAAGAACCCTCTATCTACCACTGTGGTATAATAGTAAATAAGCATCGTCTTGGCTGAACGGGGATATTTTACGAACCAGCTTTTATGTTTCACCTTTAAAGAGAAAAATAATTTGTGGGAACTATTTCTACCTGGTTTTCAGCCTCGCACCTGGAAAGGGAAAGTTTCACGACAGATGGTGAATCACTATAGAGTCAACGTGAAAAGCAGGTAACAGTGAAACATGTTGAGCTAATTCGATTTATCAAGTTCAGTATCTAGTCGGGAACCCAATTACGCACAATGGGGGACACAGAGCGCAAAGCAAAGCTTTAAACAATTTTATTAGCATATTTAGTAAAGTCACAAATGCTCCAAACCACATGGAAAAGGAGCTGTAATACAGAATCAAGCCAATGTTTTGTACCATTCCTTACATATACTCACACCTTCTCATGGAGCTCTAGTAGGAAGAGAAAGGCGGTCATCCATGAAGTTCCTACCCTGTCTTTTGTAGTCCAGTGAGCTAATTTAGCATGTTATTTAGCATCAGTGCAAGAAACGTACAGGCCTATATTCTGTGAGGCATCAGCATAAGCAGCAGACTCTTTTGACATGCCAGAACAGAGCAGGACACCTGTGGATGACTGACTGTCTTATCACCTGATCAACAAGAAAGGGTGTAAATGTATATAAGAAATGGTACAAAATATTATCTTTTAATGGGGTTTGGAGTACTTTATTCCTTACTAATTGTGCTAGTAAAATTGCTTGCTTTGCTTTGCCTTGCCTTCAGTGTGAGTGCCACCAGTGTGCACTTTAGGGTTCCCAACCGGATAATGAACTTAAACCGAATTCTGTTGTGTCTGATTTCAGAACTAGCTTCCAGTTCCTTAGACTAGTAATTAGCTGGAAACCAGTAAAACAAAACAAAAACCAAACACAAAAATCAATAACCACTAAGGGATTGGGCAACACCCGGACATGCCAAACAAGTCCGACAGTCCAGGTCCCTCCTTTACATGATGGTCTGGCCTAACATAGAGCCTCGCAGTTGTTATGAATATTCATGCAGATGCTGTCTTTGTCCATATCTAACTTCCTCACCCTAATAATTTTGGGGTGTCATTGTTCTGTAGGTCAGTATATTAAGCATTTTAACATATATACATCAATCCATCCCCAAGCAAGCTCATAATTAAGCATCTGCCAAAGTTTCTATCCTAAAATATCCAAACATGGTGTTGGTTCAGTGCTCCTGCAGTCTCCTGGTATTGTTTTGTACAAAGCTTCCCCTGGAAGCCCAATGTTCCCTGTTCCCCAGAACACGGTCGCTTTGGGCCATTTATTTATGCTAAGGTTTATAAGCCTCAAAGCTTTATGCTAACAGAATATATGGTCTGTATAGCAGCATTTCCCAAACTAATTTGGCCACGGAACACTTTTGAACTTGGAATGTATTGACGGAACACATACATGCTAGTCCAGGGGGTGGAGGGGAGGATTTCCATACCAAAAAGTTGTTGCATGTATTGCTCACAAGTTGATTTATAATAATTTGATATTTAATATTTTAGAAGGAAAAATATCACTAGCATTGAAATTTTTTCACAGAACACGTATTCACATTATGCGGAACACCAGTGTTCCGCAGAACACAGCTTGGGAAATGCTATTGCATCTTCAGAACAGTTCTTAAAATCAAACCTGACAGATGTTATTTATTGTGATTTAATTCTCTTCATTTCAAGGCAGAATGATTTAATTTCCCTGTCCTCACAGGCTGATACAAATTGACTTGCTATCATTAATAGATCTACAGTATTACACCACTCCCCTCAGCATGCCGTACTGTACCCGTGTTCCTCAGGTGCACTGCTTGGTGTGGACCATAAGCAACATATTGGAGGGAGGAGGGTTTATGTATGTTGCCATCTAGTGGGCTTCTCACCAAGAAGAGGTAGGATCTCTACTGCTAACAATAACTAAACACATTTCAACAAAGTTTTTGGCAAAGCATCCAAGCCCAAAGACAGAGGGCTTCACTCAGGTCAGCACTTCTCAGAATTAAAGATTCTGAATTCAGCATTAAAAAAATTCTTTAAATTTTTTTGGTAAAAAATCTGACTCCAAAGTTTACTTGCCCATCTACAATGATGTGCTTCCTAAAAGTCTTCAGATTCCACTTTTCAATAGGATTTGCTGCTTCTGAGACATGGGTGCTGTTGTAGTATATGGGAATGAAATCAGATTTCTCATCAGTATCATTTGTTTCAACTTATTTTTGTATTTATACCCAAAAGTTCACATTGTTAATATATTGTAAAACTGCCTGTAATGAGTTCTCACAGTAATGCTATCAATTACTTAAAACTTTTTAAAAAAATCACTTTTGTCTTACGTTTTTTGACCTTCTGTTGTTAAAAGTAGCATTGATGAATATTGTAACAGACAGCCAAAAGAAAAAAAGGCTTTGCCCAGATTTTTTCAGTTTTAATGTTGTGGCTTTTACAGCACTTTCTGTGCAGTTAGTTTCAGTACAATCAATCTCCCATTTTATTTACTTTGTGTCTTTCATGAAGGAACACACAGGAAAAAAAAACATTTTAAAATAGAAAAGGTGATTATAAAACCACGAAAATTAGCTGGGGGAAACTCATGGATCAGCATAGAGTCCAAAAGTAATTTTAAAATTTCAAAATTATTAGATTTCATTTTCAAATTACTAGATTTCAAGTTTACATGATCTTTTTAAAAAACAGATTACTTAACAGAATAAAGAACTGAAAATAAAAATAAGCTATTAAGAAATTTACCAAACTTTATTTTAACCTAAAGCAATCCAGGTTTTTGCAATGATACATACTGAAGTGAAACATATAGCATTTTAGCAAGTTCTGAAGAAGAGATTTTGGAAGGAAGTTCCTCTTATTTAATCTGAGCATTTCTAGGCACCATTCCCAATAGTTTTAATTTAGTCTTTTCATTGATGCCATGTGTCCTGGACCTTTATGGATGATTAACAGGAGAAGAACTGCTATAATAAAAGGCTTACAACAGAATTAGATACATTCAAGAAGGATAGATCCATCATGCCAAGATGGCCATGAATGCAACCCCATGCTCTGGTATCCCTAAACTTCTTACTGCCCCTGAACATCTCTGACTGCCCAAAGATGGATCTGGATGACAAAGGAGAGATTCCTTGATCAATTGACCTGTTCTGCTCATTCCTTCTGAAGTATCTAGTGCCTGGGCTAGAAGTATGGCCATTCTTATATTATTGTCTTTTTCTAGGTATATAGTAGCATCTTAAAACACAGGAAAAAGGAGGATCCAGAATTATGAAGAGTTTTATCGTCTTAATTAACTGGATTAAGCCATAAGGGAATCACCTAGTGCTGGTCATGGACAAACTGCTTTACACAGAAGATCCTGTTGCTGTAGGATATCTGGATGATTAAACCTACCAGTAGAATATTACCCAATTAGACCTACCGATAAAGGGAAACTTTTTTTTCTAAGCATGTAGAGGGGAAAAGAGAGAAGAATTTCCAATGACTTCTGTTTTGATAATTTCTGTGCAACTGGTATAACCTGCAAAATCTACATTTTCCAGTCTGGCATTTGTATCTTACAGTAGTCAATTTCACTCCTACACTAGCAATTTGCATTGCAATTAGTCAGTAGTTAGGGTATGCATTTTGTAATCAGGTTCATTATACATGATTCATGTGTCAAATAAGATATTCAAAACCCAAAGCAATAGCAATGTGCCATATAAATGGACACTGCTCTAGCAATCATACTGTAGGAAACAATCCTGAAATGGATTACAGCACCTGTGCTTTCTTTAGGAGGGGTGCAGAGGTGCAGTTCCCTCTCAGGGCATGTGTTGGAGGAAGGAATAGGCAGGGCCATGATCCTGTCTTCTCTCCTCCACTTTTGGGGAGACTTGCAGCTCAAGGGCACTAGCAAGGAGAAGTCTGTGCACTCCTGGCAACTGGAAAATGCAAGGACTGTAACTGTGGCTGGGTCCTACATGGGATGATTGGAATCGGAGACTTCCCTCTTATACATATGACACAATCTGGCTTGTCAAGAACTGTAGTTCTGCATTCTTGGACGTCAGAAATTGCATCACCACTGTATTTTCAGAAATGTATGCAGACTTTATATCATAGAAGAGCTTTAGGAAAAGAGAAACAGGCCAGTTTTCAGTTACCTGTAACATGTTTTTAACATTTAGTTTAGCTACTTTCAATACCCCATACATGGATAAATAAAAGCTAATAAAAATAAAGAGCCTTTGATATATTCTTATTAGTTGAGGGCTCCTTGTATGATGGGCTATTCAATTGTGTCCTGCTTGTAACTACTCAGCATGTCAAGTCCTATTTCCACATTTCAGTGCCTATACTGAAATGCAGGATATTGCGTATTTTCACTTGTCATTTTCCCAGCTTTAATTTAAGAGCTGTTTTAATGTTATCTCACCCAATCCATAAATCAGCTTTATGCCTCCATGGTATCTTAACATACGCTAGCTTGTGAGCTTTCTGGGGTAGGCTGTGTTTTTATTATTGCTTGTACAGCATGTAATTCTCTAATGGAGTTCCTACATGCAACCACAATACATGAAGTTAGTGATGAAATCAAATATCTCCTATCTTCAAAGCGTCTGACGAAGTGGGATTTTCTCCCACGAAAGCTCATGCGATAAATAAATCTGTTAGTCTTTAAAAGTGCCACAGGACTCTGTTGTCTTTCAAATATCTCATAACTGTTTCACAGTTATTACGTATCCAGCTACTTCCACAGCATGAACTAGAAGGCTGAAGCAACAGAACTCTTCATCTGTTCAGCACTATTAGCCAACATCTGTGGCTTTGCTAAAGACAGTAAAGAAATGACCTCCCCAGTGAGAAATTCACACATTTTGGTTGTGCTTGTTCAACCTTGAATGATGTCCAGAAAAGATATTTTTGAGATCTAGTTCAGGAGCTCTTTAATAGTTAGTTCCACTGCCTAAACTATAACTATTTGATTATTTTTCCTAATATCCCAGTCAGAAGTCCTGCCATTACTCCTGTGGTAAACCTTGTTCCTATTGACCAGATCCTCAGATTTATCCAGAATATCAGACTGATTCTAGGAAGACAATACCTAATAGACTGATTCTAGTTAGCATGGACCTTTTCACACACATGTGCATTTATCACATCCAGTTCAGACTACTGGAATAAAATTTTAACTGGACTTCCCTTACAATTGATCCATGAACTACAGCAGTTGCAAAACACGGCTGTTTGCTTGCTTCTAGGATTGCAGCAACGAAATTCGTGATATCTGTGCAAGCTACATTTTCAGTATGCCAAAGGAGTTGATCTACTGTATCTATCTTGAGGGTAACAGCATTGTCACTCCAGGGCCTTGAGTGGCGAACTGACTGTTGCATCCCAGCCGATTTACACTATATACAACATTTATTCTTGGATTGTATGAAGGTTCCGGGATTTGACCCAACATTTTATAAAAGATGTACAGGCAGCAAGCAATCATGCAACTGTAGATGTAAACTGTTCAGACCTCAGATAAATTCCAAAGGGGTAGCCGTGTTAGTCTATTGTAGAAAGACAACAGAGTCCTGTGGCACTTTTAAAGACTAACAGATCATCTGGACCCATGGTAAAGATGCCCTTGAAGATTTCCATAGAGATTTCAACAATTTCCACAACACAATCAAAGTTAGCCTGGAACACTCCACACAAGAGATCCACTTTCTGGACACTACAGTGCAAATTAGCGATGGGCACATAAAGACCTCCCTATACCGCAAACCTACTGATCGGTATAGTTACCTACATCCCTCGAGCTTCCATCCTCGACACACCACACGATCCATTGTGTACAGTCAAGCCCTAAGATATAACCGCATTTGCTCTGACCCTTTAGACAGAGACAGACACCTTCAGGATCTCTACCAGGCATTCTTAAAACTACAGTACAAACCCGCAGAAGTGAAGAAACAAATTGACAGAGCCAGACGGGTACCCAGAAGTCAACTACTGCAGGAGAAGCCCATGAAAAACAACAACAGAACGCCACTGGTCACCACCTACAACCCCCAAGCCAGACCTCTTCAACACATCATCAAAAAACTACAGCCTATTTTACAAAATGATCCCTCACTCTCTCAAGCCTTAGGAGACAGACCTCTATAGTTATTTGTTATCTGAAGAGTATGTTAAAACAATAAAAGGGCTAAAAGTAAATATATAAAGGGTTAAAAAACCAAAACAATTACTCCGCTTCTTCCTCCCCCCAAATTTAAATTTACATTCCTTCCCCGACTCCCTTTGTTTGCAGGTAATTCGACCACACCTAAATGTTTATACTGATCCAGACACAATTTGGGAAGTTATAAAAATAAAATAATGTATTTGTTCGATTTGCAAGGAAGACATATTTGTGACTTGTTTCTAAAACACAAGCCATGGGAACAGTGAAATCACTTGATCACCACTAAAATATATAAAATAGGGAGCTGACTCAGCAAAGGCTTCAGCAAAGCTTTGTCAATTTACACTATCTGAGCATCTCCATAGGATCAAAGATTACCACATGGATAAGATTTAGTCCTAAGGATTAAAGATTTAATGGCAGGACTCCTAACTAGGATATTAGGAAAAATCCTTAAATAATTATAATTTAGTCAGTGGGACTAATTTACCTAGAAAGGTAACTTAGCATCACAAATTAGTTTTTTTTTCTAAAATTAACCAAGTGCATGAAAAATTTAGAGCCCTATCCATTGAAACAGGAGGTTAATTACAGAGCAGTCCCTTATCACAGGATTTAAGTTAGATTTGTGTTGAGATCCCCCAGAGAAAACTCCTACTAAAGAGTTAAATAATAAATCAAACCCATATTAATTATATAAAAATCTACATATGACATTTTGAATTCTTGTGGTGTGCAAGGTAGCATATTAGTCATCAGAAACTTAGCTAGGAGTGGGAAATTTGTTTTAATGGAAAGATGCTGTCATTGTGAAATGCATAATTTGTAGCTTTTTGAGGAAAAAACAAAACAAAAAACAAGAGATTTTCAGACTAGAGACTACAAAACTAGAAGGAATTTTTTTTTCTCCTTCCACTCTCAAATACCATGCCCATTGGACTAAGAGTAAATACTATAGGAAGAAAACTTTCCCACTTCACCAACATTAACTACTTTATTCAGCAAGCCCGGCTTGGTTTCCACGTGGGGACTGAGGCTGGAGGAATCCTGCCAGTCGCTGGTTTTAAAAAACAAACACACATTTTCGAGGGACAACAATTCACACAGGAGAAAGGCACTTAGTTACCTAGTAAGAGGAAGGAGAAGACCCACTGAACCACAGCAACTGTCTGAAGTCGCCTGGCCAGGGGAATGTTGAGCGGAGCAAACTCGACCTTCATGCTGGGTCTGTCCTGTCCTGTCCTGTCCGGCTCAGGTGAAGCTTCACTCTCCCGGAGACCGAATTGGAGACGAATAGCAGCAGAAAGAGGGACGCAAACAGCCAGTCACCTCCTCCCAGCTCCGACCCCCGCAGGAGTAAAACGGATCCCCGGCCCCGTGCTCCAGCTGGCCATCGCTCCCGCAGCCCAGACAGCAACCCCCGTTTGGGAGTGAAAGGGTCAGGGCTCCTCCGCCGCTCAGTACGTGCAGCCAACGCCTTGGGCTCACATGTGACTCACCAAGCGGCGGCAGTGCACCAAGTTAGAGCAGGGACGGGGACGGGACCTCCCCCTGCCCTCCTCTAACCACGGCCAGGGAGCGTCCTGCACTGGGACAGAGAGCCAGCAGGCCCATTTCCCAGCCAAACCAAAGCTTTAGGGCTAACCCAGCACTACCATCCGTCTGCTTCCCTGGTGTGTTAGCAGGCAAAGGGGGGGATTGCCCTCAGCTTTATGAAATGCTTGTGAATTGCTGCCCACCGTAATCTCACTTATAATTGCTTTATCAGCTGCTTTAAGTCAAATTCCAAAGGGGTAGCCGTGTTAGTCTATTGTAGAAAAACAACAGAGTCCTGTGGCACTTTTAAAGACTAACAGGCAGGTGGGATTTTCTCCCACAAAGCTCATGCGATAAATAAATCTGTTAGTCTTTAAAAGTGCCACAGGACTCAGCTGCTTTAAGGTCATTCTTTAAGGTTTTGCTTTATAGCTGTGAAAGTGGGAATTGGGAACCTGTCCCGAGGAGTTCCACAGAGGTAGCCATGTTAGTCTAGTTCAGCAAAACAAACAAGGTGTCCTGTGGCCCTTTTAAAGACTAACGCGTTTATTATCAAATGAGCTTTGTGGGAGAAAATCCCACCTGTCAGACGCTTGAAGATGCAGCCACTGGGACTCCTCTGTCTGCAGCACAGGGGAGGTAGCCCCATGCAGTTGAAGCCCTGCTGCTCAGGGACCCCCCTGGTCAATTTCACAGATCACTTAACAGATCAGTGAAATTGACAGGTATGAGGGCTACTCACCACTATAAGGAGGCACACTGCTGCCTTAACTTTGCTGATAAAAGGCTTATGCCATGTTTTTATGGTATTATTTTATTGGCAAAACAGGGCAGTTTTGTCAACAAAGTGGGGTTTGTAATGTGTACGCTAGGACTGTTTCATGAACAAAAGCTGACTTTGGTCAATAAAACTTCCTGGTGTAGACAAGGCCTATAATTATTTGCTTGCCTTAACCTTGTGATAACCCTTCCATTTCTTTTTCCTAGTCAGTAAATGAAGTTAGTTTATTACAGGATTGGCTATGAATGTTGTCCTTGGTGAGAGAGCTGAAGTATAATTTAACTTCAGGTAAGTGACTGGTCTTTTAGGATTGAAAGCATACTGTAGCTTCCATATCATGCATCTGCTGAAGTGGAATTATATCCAGGAAAGCTCATGCAATGAATAAATTTGTTAGTCTTTAAAACTGCCACAGGACTCCTTGCTTGTTTTGCTGAAATGTTTTGTGCCCTTTGGGGTGTAGTAACTAACTATCAGCAAGTCCATCTTGCCTGGTGACAAGATAGACTGGCAGGCCGAAAGAGACAGTCTGTGACTCCATTTGTATTGCTATATTGCCTATTTATATTGCTTTAGAAGGTCACACTTGTTAATAGGTTGGTGAAATCTAATAATAAAACACAACCAGTTTGGGGTCTCTGCCCTACTTCTTGTACAGTGTGCCCTGAGGATTGCTACTCACAGCCACGCGCTACTCCAGACAGGGTGGCTGCGTCTACACCTGTAAATTAAGTCGACTTAAGCTTGCTTAAGTCGACTTAACTTACCCTGCATCTACACTACAGTTTCCTTAAGTCGACTTAAGCAGCTTGCTTATGAAAATTAAGTTGACTTTATTAAATCTCAAAATAAATTGACTTAGGGCTACCCCAGGACTACACCAAGGCCCTCCCTGCCGGGGGAGGGGGGGCCACAGGGGGAGCCTGGCATGCCCCTCCACAGGGCAGGGCAGAGCCCTGCCCACCCTGCCCCTATGCCCTGCCAGGGTCCCTGACCCCTTTGCCCCATTGTACCTATGTACAATGGGGCAAAGGCTGAGCCCCTGCCACCATGGACCTACCCTAGGTCCCCCTAGCCCCTTGAAGTCGACCTAGGCGTCCTGTGTGGACGCTCTAGGTCAACTTTGTAAGTTCCCCCCAAAGTCAACTTTAATTTTAAGTGTAGACTCACTAAGTTGACTTAACTAAGTCGACTTAGTTAAAGTCGACTTAAAATTACAAGTGTAGACATAGCCTAAGATAGTCTACATGAGACATTACTGCATGGCAAGCCAGGAAGTGAAACAGCAGTGCCTCAGTTTACTGTCCATTAACTCACAACGTGGACACTGTTACAATACAGTTGAAGACCTGGAGTACAGATTAGGGAGCTGATGCTTGCTGTGCTTTGGGACATTCCGCTAGCGTGCTGCAGAGTCATACTATACCTTAAAAAAAACAAGGAGTCTAGTGGCACTTAAAAACTAACACATTTATTTATTAGTCTTTAAGTGCCATCAGACTCGTTTGTTTTGCTGAACTAGACTGACACAGCTACCCCTTTGGAACTTGTTGTTCTCTACCTTGCCATGCAGTAACTTGCTGAACAGACACTTTACAGAGTAAAGAGCTTTCACTGCCTGCCTGACAGTGCAGAACTTCCCTCGTCCTCCCACACCAAAAACTCAAATAGAAATTTTGTATACCACCAGCTCCCATTCTTCCTATTCCTCAGTGCAACCACTAATTATGCATCCCCTTATCAATTTTGCCCCCTCCCCCCAATGCCACCTCTACCTGTGCACTGTTTTGAACAGTGTTATAGCATAAACTAATATACACAAGTCAGCTGACTGGAACTATACAAGCAGGTCTGGAAGGATTAGAGTTTTATTTGGACACATTGGTTTCACCATATGGACACAACCCAAAGAAAAACTATTTCTGCTTCGACTAACAGTCACAGATGAGCAAAGTAAGAAAAATGCTGCTTGAGAACTCAGTTTGATTTAAAGATATTCATTTTGTATATTTTGGTGTGATCTTGACAATGTGTTTTAACTGTTATACAACTTTACCTTTTTAAAATTCGTCTCTTGCCATTAAGTACTGTCTGACACATCCTTCGTCTGAACTCATCCCATGTTCCACACTTGTGAAATTTTAAATCAATAAACATTTCCAAATACTTAAAAATAAGCATTGATATTAACTTTTGAAATTATAAAAATGTAATTCTGCTACGACTATGTATTAGGTGCAGCAGGACTCACTAGAACCCTGTCAAATCTCCCCAGTCCAAGAGAAATAAAAATAAAAATCAGAGTCACATTTGCATAGGGATAATACTGTGTGGAGCATTAGTTAGCTCTGATTTTGAAAGACATCCAGTGGAAAAGTTCAGTAAAAGTCCACTTTGAGTAAGAAATAATAGGGTTGTAAAGGACTTCTGTGTCATCACCACCAACGCCTTGCCACAGCAGAAGGGGGTGTGGGTGTGGACTATGATTTTCCTATATTAGCATACCTTTGCTTTGAATGTACCTGATCCCACAAGATTCAGGGCACCCTCAACTCACAGTGATGTTAATCGGAGTTGACAGCATTCAGAACCTCTGAGGATGCACCATGCAGGAACACGCTCCAGGAGTGCATGTGAATAAGTTACCTTGCTAGGCAAACCTGGTACACTACCTGCTTGTTCTGGATATTTGGGTTTCCTATGCGAATTACATTTATATTTCCATAAACCATCTTAAAATATTAAACCTGACTAGCTCCATGCATGAAGGATGTGAAGAAACAAGCAGGGGCCAATCTTGTCAATTGACATCAGTGATTTGGCACCTCACATGAGGCCCGCTGACCTCACCTCACCTCTCCTCCCTTTTCAAGAACAGATTTAATAACAGAGGCTTCAGTGAGGCCTCACATTATTAAGATTTCATTATTTCCTTGACATTATTGGTTTCTTTTTTAAGAGCTGCCCTTTTTAGCTAATTTGGAAAGTTAATAAGAAATATACACATACTGCATGCTTACTGGTTTAAACTAGTTTTCTAACAGTTTTTTAAAACAAACAAGGAGTCCGTTGGCACTTTTAAAGAATAACAAATTTATTTATCGCATGAGCTTTTGTGGGAGAAAATCCCACTTTGTCAGACGCTTTGAAGATAGTTCTTTGTTTCCTTTTGGAAAAACAACTCTATAAATGGTAAAAGAGTCAGGGTTGTGATGGGGATGGTCTCGACAAGTAGGGGAATACTAACATCTGTATACAGTGGGGGGCGGGGGGGCGGCGTATGGATACGTGAAATCAGGTAGGGAATGGTAAATGACAAAAGACAGTCTGCATGCTGTCTGGGCATCCTCTATGTCATGAAGCCTAGTGTGCTTGCATGGATATTTTATCCTGACAATGCCATAAATTAAAATATTAGGGCACTCTCATGACATTGCACAGCACTGGATATGCAAGACTGTGCTCAACAAGACCACATTCTCTCTGTGTGCACTAGGAAGAGAGTGTGGTCTTGTGGAGTGCAGTCTCACATACTCAGTGCTCCACGATGTCACGAAACCTGATGCTCTCGCTGCATCACTGGGTATGTGAGACCACATTTTTCTCTCCCTCTTTTTGTTAGGAAGAACGTGTGGTCCCAGCGAGCGCAGTACGGGCTGGATGGAAGACATTCACGGGCCGCATGTTTGACACCCAAGCTACACCCTTAAAACTAGTGTCAACGGCTATAATTAATGTTTAAACAAATATGACAAAATATAATTGAAAATCTTAAACTGTTTAAGATAAAATGTATACATTAAAAACAGCAAACCATGTTTCTCTAAGCACCTGAGGGTGTGGAAGGATTAAAAAGAAAGAATACCAATACATGTGGAATACCTCTGAGAAAACAATTATAAGGAGTGTCATAAATGGCTCCATACTAACATAATCCTTTTACAACAAGGCAATTATGAAGACAGTTTTTGTAATAACTAAGGGTAACACGAACCACTCCTAGATCTTTAGGACAGAACAGAAATACTTTAATAATTTATCTGGTTTAACTGTACAGTGCTTAAAAGAGTGGTTCAAAGTTAGACTTATTTTTATATATTATTTTACACACTAAATACAGATGACCATAAATATAGCATGAATAAATAGATTAACTAATTGAGATATGCACTGAAAATGCTGTTTAAGGAAAAGTGTGAAAAAAGTATAAACAAAGCAAGAAATCAGGGGGAAAAAGGGGCAACATGCACAAGAAAACACTAAAGGGTTGATCTACACTAGAGAGTTTGGTCAACAAAAGTCAGCTTTTGTCAACAAAACAGTGCTGTTGTACACACTTGAATCACGCACACACACACCGCTGACAAAAATGCTGTTTTTTCGACAAAACCACCTCAATCAGTGGTGTAGGGCTTTTCTCGGCTTAGTTACAGTGACTTGAGTATCAGCGCAGAGCAGTGGTCAGCAATCCCGGCACGCGTGCTTATTCTCAGCAGCACGCCACACTGCTACTGCTCCCTGCTGGCTCTGTCCCTGTGTGGGGCCTGGGCCCACAAAAGCTGGGCACACTCCAGGCTCCTGTCCCCTGCTGGTCCTGTCCCCAAAGCTGGGAAGTGGAACTAGCAGGGGACAGGAGCCATGCATGGTGGGCGGGGCTGGCACAGGGACCGGTAAAGGTTGCCAACCCCTGGTGTAGACATTGCATCCCCTTACCTCAGTGATGGGTCTGTCTGTCTTGTCAACTTCCGCTGCTGCAAGCCTAGACAACTGGTTCCCACTCCAGGCTGAGAGTGGGGATGAGAGAAGTCATGGGTAGCTGGATTCCAGCTCCTGACAATGAGCCAGGACAGGAAAAGTCATGAGCAGCTGGATCCTGGCTTCCAGTTGTGAGGTGGGACACCAGGAAAAGCCATAGATGACTTCTCTGCCCAATCCCTGCAAGGCAGCCTTGTTAATTTCACTACTGAGTTATGAAACTGACAAGGCTGATGGTTCCTGGCAGGCATGGGAGGTAGGCCAAGCTGGGGCAGCTGGACACCACTCCCAAAGGATGAGACATATCAGACTTCCCAGGGCTGAGAAGAACCAGGCTGCTCCTCCTCCTTCCGGCAATGGAAGAAGCTTGAAGCTGGCTCCTGGCAGGGAATGGGGAAATGAAGTCGGCAGCCCACACAGAACTGAGAGACAAATCTCTTAGGTCCCCCTATGGACCCTCTGAGTTCAGTGGAAGTGTTCCTGGTGAGGACACACTCCGCTATCCAAGGAAAGTAGCGTGGAGGTCAAATATATTATGTCAACTTCTTTTTTTAGTGTAATCAATCAAGGCCTACTACAGTAGAAACTCAGTGTAACAAAAACCTCAGAAATGGAGGTTGTTCGTAAATGAAATGTTCCTAACTCTAAACAAAACATTAGGATTGTTCTTCCAAGTGTTTACAACTGAAGCTTGACTTAATACACCTTTGAAACTTTAGTAGGCAGAAGACAAATCCTGCTTTTAATCATTTTAATGTAAACTAGCACAGAAAGTTTGTCAAATCTTTTTTCAACCTCCCCCCCTTTATTAGTAGTTTACATTAAATATAGTACTGTATTGTATTTGCCTTTTTGTGTGACTTTAGTGCTGCCTGATTGTGTACTTCCAGTTCCAAAGGAAGTGTGTGGTTGACAGGTTAGTTTGTAACTCTAGTGTTCTTAACTGAGACTCTATTGTATTAAATATGTGAAAATGCAGTTTTTGTCTTAGTAGTGTCTATCTAAGCAATTGACAGCTAGACTTGTCTTCTATACTTGTAATAACTACCTGTGTTGAGGCCTAGCCAAACCTGTAATAACCTTCACACTTCTTACTAGCCTTCCTTCTTGGACTTATAATGCCCAATACAACGACCATTCTCTTCCATGGAAAGACCCACTGACTGGCAACTGACTCAGACCAATACCCAGAAGAATATTCCCTCATAACAGTTCTCTGCATGAATACTAGGAAATCTCATGTTTTTACTTACACCTGTTTTACATCAGTGTAGCTTTGGCCTCACTACAATTACTCCTGATTTGCATCATTTTAACTTGGAAAAGCCTCAAGCCTACCCATTTCACTGGCATCACTCTAAACTTACACTAGTGTGAAATAAGTTTTTCTTTCCCCCGCACTTTGGCCAGTCATTCACACCAGTGCAGAGTGCAAACTGGGCACAAACCAGTGCTTAAAGTATAATTTGATGGGCCCCAGAATTTTCCTAATCTCTGGGCCCCCTTCCCATAGGAATCACATTTATGAAATTATGGGGCCCGGGAATGGCGTTCCCGCTTTAACCCCTGGACACACCACCATCTAAGGAGACTTTCCGTACCGGGTAAATTGCTAGAGAACGTGCAGAGGGAGCGGAGCATCAGCCGCAACTCTCCAGCTGCGATCCCGACCCTGCCTCCGGGGCATCGTCTGCTTCTCACGTGCGGTCTCCCTAGCGCGAGAGCAACTGAGGGGATGGCGTCACGTGACGACCACCCAAAACCACACCGCTCGGGACAGGGCCGGGGCCGGGAGCCCCACCCCCCCACCTGGGGCAGCAGGATCGCGAGGGAACCGGGAGAGGAGCCTGCTGGGCCCTGCGCAGGCAACAGCTGCCAAACAATCCGCAAGCGCAGCCACACTCAGTCCAGGCCGCTAATGTACTGCCCCCGCGTATAGCTGGCCGAGCTCCGCCTCATCACACCAGCCACAGCCGCCTTCCCTTCCGCCCCGCTGGCACAGGGAGAAGAGAGTGTGAGTGAGAGCCGGACTCCAGGGCGGGGACAGCAGGCGAGCTGGTGCGAGCGATCAGGCGATGCCTCGGACAGCCCCAAGGCCGGCGATTGGTGCGGCAGCGGCGGGGTCCTTCCCGCGGGCGTGTGCGGAGAGCGCACGCGCGGCGTGGCTGTAGCGGCGCGGACATGCCGACTGTCAGCGTGAAGCGGGATCTGCTGTTCCAGGCGCTGGGCAGGCGCTATAGTGAGTGCGCGCGGGGTTGCGCGCTGTCAGCTGCCCAGGGTGCTGGGCAGGAGCGGTTGGGGCCGGGGAGCGCGGGGGCCTCTGCTGCGCTGGCCTGTCACGAGCTGTCGGGCCATTGCCCCCGGGGACTTCGCTGCCCTCTTGTCCCCCCTTTTCCAGCCTCTGTCTTTGGGGCCTGCTCCCCACTGACTAGCTCGGTGCCTGCCCCTGCTCCGGGCAGGACGCTGCCAGCCTGATCTGCGGGTCGTGGCTGCAATAGCAGCAGGGAAACTGACAAGGCCCTGGTAGGTTTTAGTGGGAAATCTCTCATGCAGTGGCTCTCACCTTCTTGCAGATCGTGCCACACTTGGCAGCATATCGCCAGGTTGTGACACACTTGGCAGTTACAGGACACAGTAGCCCACCTATCTCAGGCCGAGTCCAAGCATCTACCCAACTCTCTGCAACACACTCACTGCTGTGTGATGACACAGCAATGTGTCCAGACAGTGCTTGAGAACTGCTGCTCTAAGTACAGCAGTATGTCCAGCAGAGCTGTCTGTATGTATGCTTGGAAAGATGTCACTGCAATGACTTGCACTTAATTCCCACACAGGAGTGTATTTGCACAACCATAAGGGCTAAAAACTCTTTAATTTAAGTCTATGTTCTTCAGAAGTTTGTAGCATTTGCCTGCGAAAGCTTCTTGCTTGGTGAATTTTTCAGGTTCTGTGTACACATACATATATGCAGTCACAGACTGTGTATAGGTGCACACTTAACTTATAGCCTAACTTTAAAATGACCTATTGGGAAAAGCAGTTTCTAATTTGCTTCTGAACCCTGGGTTCTGGAGTCAGTCTTTCATTGAAATAGTTGGTGGGTTCAGAAAATATATTTTTTTAAAAAGGAAAAATAAGTAGACCTGGCAGACAGGATATTTTTGTCTAATTGTCTTCTCAGCCAATCCCTGCTTCTCCCAATTTCTGTGGCAGACTGGACCTCCCCATGAATTATAAAGTTGGTCATCATGCATACTAATATATACTAAGCTGTCTGAATGTGAAGATAATTGGTGATACTAGTGCATTGCTTCTCATGGGCTTGTCCATTCCTTTGATGTGATTTGTTTCTGTTCTGTATACTAACCTGAAGAAAGCTAATGGTGCAACCAGTTGTATTCATTACAAACTCTAGTATATTGTTTTCTAAATCTTTTGCTAAATATTCCACAAACCAGTAAATACAATATGTATAACAAAAATTATTAAAGCTAGTGTTAAAACTGTCAAATGCAGAGTTTTTTAAGGAAAGAGTTTCTGTACCTCTGGGGACAGTGTATGGATTATCCAAAAGGTACAAAGTTTGGTTTGAAAATCACAGGGTACATAGAGCACAATGCATAATCTGTCAAATCCCAAATTAAGGGTAATTGGTTTAGTGCTATGGTTGTGCTATTAGCATCCAAAAATTTGGGTCACTCGTACACAAGAAACACTAGAGATCAATTTGTGGAAATTCTGCACAACCATAGCATCTGCTCATTGCTGGGGTCCCTTGCGCCCTGGGCTCCGACAATCAATGTGGTCCTTTGCCAGAGGAGTGTATCTCTCTTCCTTTCAAGCTTGGGCATCATGAAAGGCCAGGATCCTATTCTCGGACACTGTGATATCCACCATGAGGATACTTTTCTGTTCCTCGGTGATGATGATGTCCGGTCACAGCTGACAGTCAGTTTTGAGGATGGCAGAGTTTTTCTGCCACCTTCCTCACAATTAGTGGGACGACTTTCACTAGACAATTTTGGAAGGTGTTGTGGCATAGTTGCCAAGCTCTGGAGTGGGACTTGCAGCTACACAGGATGTGGGGAAGGGTCTTGTTGGCATAGTTGCACCTCCTTCATCACTGTCTCGATTCCCATGGCAGATGGTTCTGTTTGGTAGGATGCGGTTGAGCCAGGCCTAGTCAGTGAATTGGGAGACATTGACCCCAGTGAGAAAGTGTTGCTGGTGTCCCACTTGCATGTCACCTCGAAGGTCTTTCTCTGGTCTGGCTTTGGCTTGAGGTTTTCCACGTAATACTCGTGGATGGTATCCTTCAGGGTCCTTTCTAGCATGCTACTGGCCCTCAGGGTCATGATCATGCACTTACTGTTTTCAGCCTTTGGCACCCAGACTCCCAGTTCCTGACATTCCTTGCACCATACGTAGTGGCAGCTGGATTTTAATTACTTTAAAGTAAAGACAGAGTTCTCAATGACACCTGTCTCTGCAAATAACATTTAGTATTCTATTCAAGAAGACTTTTTGGAAGTTTTCAGAAGCCTGAGGTCTATTTCATTGGAAACCAGAATTAAGCAGAGTGTTTTTCTTTCTTCCCAGCTGATGAAGAGTTTGATGAACTTTGCTTTGAGTTTGGTCTGGAGCTTGATGAAATTGTAAGTAATATATTGTCATTTGTCACTTTGTCTGTCTGTAGCCCTTTGGTTTTGTGGGATTTGATTGTTTGAAGAGGGCACAAGTTTGGTGGTTTAGTTGCCCTCCAATGGTAAAAAACCTCCTCCCTGAATCTCATAAGTAGTATATATGACCTATAGATGCTACTGTTCCATTGTAGTGGTCAAGAATTTCTAATGCTGGTATCTCAGCTGCAGGCTCTGTGTTGCAAGTACTTTGCACACCCTACTTTGACTTTATTTTTTTAATGCAAGGTTGTACAACGTACACGGAAACTTGAGGTTTTGGGCAGTTTTATATTTTGACTGAAAAGTAGTGGTTAACATCTGAATTTTCTAGCACTGGCACCCACATCTTCACAGAATCCTGCTGAATCTGATATTATGCTGGTGCTTTTTTATTTCTTATTTAATCTGACGTGACTGTTGATCTTCTAATCAAGAAAAATTATATGTCTCAGAGGTTCTTTTCTTTGTATGGTCTATTCCAGAATAGACTTAAGATATTACTGATTTACAGCTAAAATGGAATAAATAATTAGGCCCCAGTTCTGTATTGGAATCTATTCGCCCAGTCACTTGTGCCTTGGCTAGTCTGTGTTTCTGATAATTCAGTTCCAATAATAAACAAACATTCCTTCGGGCTAGACTTCTGAATCTGAGAGGTACATTTTCTGACATTATAAGCACTTGTTTCATGTATAAACACACATTATACCCTTTAAGACACATTTTTTAATGAATACTACAATTTTATTTTTTATATTTAAAATGATACTATCTTCAAAGCTCCTTCAATGCTCATTTATTCCATTATAGTGACTCAGTTTTTATTTAATTGTAGACGACTGAGAAGGACATAATAAGCAAAGAACAAGGTGATGGAAAGGCGGAGGGTGCATCAGATATCATTCTCTATAAAATCGATGTTCCTGCTAACAGATATGATCTTCTTTGTCTGGAAGGATTGGTCCGAGGGCTTCAGGTCTTTAAAGAAAGGTACTATAGCAATATGAGGATTTTTGACATCAGTATTTTAGTATTTGCTTCTGCTAAACTTATGCATTAGGGTTTTTTTTTTTTTTTTTTAAACAATAAGCAGCTAATTAATAAAACTGCTATTTGCTTGGCCCGTGTGGGATCTCTGATATATAATTTACTGGAGCTGCCAAAATATCCTCTAAGCTCCAGCAAATCTTGTCCAGAGAAGCTCACAGCAGCACTCTTATACAGAGTAGAAGGCAACTGTGTATGATATGCATAATCTGAGAATAACAGTGATGATGCCTTCTAATTTCCTAAAAAAGGTCTATAGAATTGTTATTACTGAAATATTGTTATTTATAATATTATTATTATATGTTATGGACACTTTTCTTTTATTAGTGTAGGCAAGTGATTACCATTAACATTAATGATTAACCTAGTTAGACAACTTGGGTTTGATCCTGCAAAGTGCTAAGTACCTTCAGCTTTCCTTGAAGGTAGTGGAAGTTGAGGGTGCTCAATATTGAGTCCTCTATTACAGAAACATTTTTCTACAGGTGTGTCCTTGTTTTCTTTAAATCTGTGTTTTTTAGGAATCTTTGACTGCAGTGAAGTTTCTCTTTTGAGCATATATATTTCATAGTACTCTGTGCTTAAGTTAGTAATATCTTGGTAGGAACTTTACATGTATGTTAACAGTTTTTACAGAATTTTAAATCCTAATAAAAATTGGTAATGTTTTCACCATAAAATGCATTTACAGAAACCTAATGTTTTCTCCTTTGAATTCTTTTTGGAGGAATATTTCACCTTCAGTTGTAAACTATTATTTCCATTTTTATTTTAGGATAAAGGCCCCTAAATACAAAAGGATTATACCAGCCAGTGGTGAACTTCAGAGGCTGATTATTACTGAAGAGGTGAAATTATTTGCTAACTCTTTGTCCATATCTTGAAAGCTTCATCACCAATAAGTATACTCTGTAGTTAATTGAGTTTGTTTTAAAATTTAGTCAGGCTAAGGCTACAATTTATTTCCTGTGAAACAGAAGTGTAAATGTTTTCTCCACTCAGTGATGTAGATTATAAGTAAAGGTCTTCATTTTAGCTCTTATGGGAATACTGTACAAATTGTTGTAGAACAAACTTTGTAAAAAAATAACCATAATTTCTGGGAAATTCATATCTGTGCATCTCTAGTAGTTTTCTGGGACCATATAATTTCTGTAGAAAAAAATCCTCTTTTCTTTTACGAACTAAAAGTGAATTACTTTCTTTGGGGAGTTGAGTGATCTTTGTGCATTTTCTATTCTGGTGTAGATTTTATAAGTGAGTATTAAGCACTTTAAAAAGTTCAAGATACACATTGAGAAAAATGTGAGAATTTAATTTTATAAATTCTACATATTACATTTTTATCATTCATAAACTGTGCTGCTTTTATAAATTGCAGACTGCCCAAGTCCGCCCTCATGCTGTAGCTGCAATTCTTCGTAACATAACTTTTTCCAAGGATCGCTATGATAGTTTCATTGACCTACAAGAGAAACTGCATCAGAACATCTGCAGGTTAGTTTTTAAATCTAGTGAGAATAATGCATATACAGCATCACCATTTATGTTGATTTAATATTTTTTATTGTGAAATATTTAATTTCATTTTTGAGGTAGACTTCTCTTCCTATTTCCAAAGAGGTTTTATGTTTGCAATCATGCTTTTGTAAGTATTTTTAAGCAATGTTCTTTATTTATCTTGCTTGATGCAGGCAGTTTTCAATGCATTTTGCCATAAGATGGTAGCAGCGGCTACGACATAAACTCCGCCAGAATCCCATTAGATTTACATTTGACTGTTGTTACAGCACCAGTGTACCATGCATGCTGCCATTAGAGTGCTACGTTGAATTGCTTCCATACCTGTAAAAATTGTTCTGCTTCTAGCTATGTGCATGTCTGAGACTGTAGTGCTTCAGAGGACATTAAGTCAAAGGAACTCCAATTACACATAGACAAATTATTATTGTTTTGCCTTGTTTCCTTTGTAGGAAAAGAGCATTAGTAGCGATTGGTACCCATGACCTGGACACTGTCTCTGGTCCCTTTACTTATACAGCTAGACCACCTTCAGAAATTAAATTCAAGCCCCTGAATCAGGCAAAGGAGTATACAGCTTCTGAAATTATGGATCTCTATCGGGTAGGTGTCCTTTTCAAACTCTTCACATGCAGTGCTGAAATCAAGGCTTGGGGTGGCACCTCTGCGATGCTGCCAATTGTAGGGTAATTTTGTGTCGAGGCCTCCTGTCCACTAGGAATTGGAACTAGACCACAAAACCATTTTATGCAGTGCTCCAAACAGACACATGAAAAAGAAATGTTTGTTTACTGCCAGTGGAGACCACAATCTAATCCACACAAAGCTAAATGTGAAATGATGTGCTAGCTAAAAGGGTCCCTAACCCAGTTATCTCAGTCATGGGGATGGTTGTACGAAGTGACAAATAGTTTATCTGGAGGATTATAACCTGTGTATTTGGCTGGTGGGTTTTTTAAAATTCCACTTCAGTATGTTCCTTTTGTTCTCATAGAACAAAATAGAAGTCCATGAGTTGTCACCCAAATATCTTAAAATTCCCCTGTGTGTTCACGAAACCTATTATAGTAAATGAAGTATTAGTCTCAAACGTTGGTGGAACTGGTTTTAAATCTTCTTGCGGTTGTATTTTTATTACCATTTCTGTGCTTTTTTGCATTCACTGTGATGAATTTGTATTGCTAATATAACATCTGGATTTCACCTTCAAAACAAACCAAAAAACCCCCCTGACAACAGTACCTCTTTTACTGTTATGATGGCTTATACAGTGTGTGTGACTGACTGAAATGATTTGATCTCTTTCTGTTTGAGTTCTTACTTTCTTATTTTGAAATGAGCCATTTACTTTTCTCTCCTTTATTTGAAATTACTCACCTAATTTCTGAGACTAGCTCTTGAGGTGAAATCCAGCCCCATTGAATTCAATGGGAATTTTGCCATTGACTCCAATGGAGCCAGCATTTCACACATGGTCTTTGAATTGTTTGTGAGCAGTTGGTTGTATTTGACATTCAAAACTTGAGCTGTGGTGTTCAGATCTTATTAAATGTATAAGGCATATGGTATTGCTTCTTGGATAAACACAATTCTTAGAATCAGGCTTCGAATGCAGTTAGTCATATATATCAATACAGAGATTGCTTTCCAGGAACATTTTGCCTTAATGCACATGGATTGGGAGCAACTCATGAATATTCTAGGAATGAGCATACTGATAGGAAACTGAATACACAAAGAGTGAATGCACAGCTGAAGCAAATGCAGTTTTCTATTTGATCATGTATTAGCAGAAGATGTTGAAGTATTTACCCGGCTATAGCAGGAGACTGTGGCTGTTTAAAGTGCTCAGGCTAACAAGATGCCTTTCTTGCTCTCTTCCTCCAGTTAAAAGAACCCTGTGTGTTGGTTGATGAATTTTAAGAACAAGTCTTTTTTTGAATAATAACTTTTTCTAATATATGTTGTCATCATTTCTATGAAGCTCCGTGGGGTATATGAGCTTTTCATAGCAAATAAAGAGAGCCTCAGTAAGCTCTTTCTAAACTGATGTGGGAGGATACTGAGGGAAAGAACAAGTAAGGAGGAATAGAGAGGGTTGCAGGAATATACAAGAAAACTATGGTGTCTAGTAGAGAATGCTTTGTGTTCTGGCAGAAGATGTTTATGTTTAATATAAAACATTTCCTTCCCCTCTTCCTCCATCATGGCTCTTTTAATGTGAAATCATTTGGATCAGATACTGAAGAGCATTTCAGTGTAAACCCATCAATACTAAGACTAGAGTCTTTCTTTCTTTCTTTCTTTCTTTCTTTCTTTCTTTCTTTCTTTCTTTCTTTCTTGAGCTAACTTTTACCAACTTTAAGACAAATTGCTATAAATCAAGGACAGAGTTACTTTAGCATGCTTGGTGCCCTGCTTGGAACAGTAAATGGAATTTCCTGTATGATGAGATCAGAGTGTTTGGCTTGCATAAACTAGCTTGGCTGAGATCTTCCTATTCATAGAGTGAGAAGTAATATTTTGAAGTTAGTGTTAAAATGAGACCATAGATAATGGTTTCTTGGCATCCTTGCTTCTTTAAAAACTTTTTGTAGTGAAGTATCTGTGGGCCTAATCCTTTATTCAGGGAAAACTGTTAATGTCATAGTTGAGGGATTATGCAATATGGTGATGGTTTGTGATTAAGATAATGTGAAATTCAACCAGGACCAGCCCCAACCATATATGTGAACTAAGCAGTTGCCTAGGGCGCCAGGCTTTAAGGGGAGCCAAATTAGATGGAAGTGAATTTTTTTTTCTCTATTTAAAAAAAATATATTAATATGTTATCATTTTTTTTTCTCTGTATTGAATGGGGGCAGGAGGAGCCAAAGTCATAGTTCGCCTAGGGTGCCAAAAGCCCTTGGGCCAGCCCTGGATTCAACTTGTGCTTTATTTCTGCAGACTGACAGCCACCTTAGGCATTTTTTACACATAATTGAAAACAAGCCACTTTATCCAGTTATCTATGATAGCAACGGTGTCGTTCTCTCCATGCCACCAATCATCAATGGTAAGATCTAGTCTGGTTATTTTGTCACTTATTTATTTTGATACTATTATTTTTCTGTATCTGACAGAAACATTTGAGTGTTGTGTTGTGTGGGTTATTTCATTTTTCTTAAAATGATATTATATTTTTTTTTAATTTACTCTTTACCACAAATGCCATGCATTTGGTTTCTGGCAGCCTTCTAGCTGGAAACTAATGGAGTTCTTTGGTGGGACTTTCATGAGCACCTGTGAGATAAGTATAAGAGGCACAAACCTATCGCTCGCCAATAAGGATATGATTCTGTCATGGAGGTTGTGGAAGTGACAGATTCCATGACCTTCTAGGACCTCCACGACTGCTTCTGGGAGAAGACTGGAGCAGCTGTTGGCCCTGGCACTGCCGGAGCAGTGGCTGCTCAGAGGGTACCTGATAAGTTGTTTGGTGGCCAGCACATCTGCTCTGCCGACCAGCTGACTGATGGACAGGGTGCCCCCAGGCAGCTGAAGTAGCAGATCCAAGCCACCGGAGCAGTGCCCAGGTTGGGTCAGCCCCCTGGGCCTGGAGCAGTGTTGTGGCTGGAGTAGCTGCAAGTCCAAGCAATGCTTTGTTTGTGTCTCCATGTCCAGGATATTTTTAGTAAAAGTCAGGGACTAGTCTTAGGCTTCTCTGAATTTTTGTTTATTGCCTATAACCTTTCTCTGACTACTTCTAAAAAATACCCATGACAGAATCTGAACCTTCAGTCATTAAGCTGAAGAGTTTAGTTCAAGGTGAATCAATAAGTTGTACAATTTGTATTGTACATAACAGTGGACGCTGATCTATTTGCCTGGGCATGAATCCAGTGTTATTGTCAGCACTATGAGTCAATTTCTGTGAAAGCATTTGGTGTTATACAAAAAAAATAACTCCACAAGGTTTTGATTAAATAAATAAATTGGGGCTGGAATTTTTGTTGGCATGGTTTCTAACCAAGCATTTCCTCTTAACATAAGAGGGACTCATGGATGATTTGGGGATTGCATTTTTGGTGACTAGTGAAGCAGATCAATGATAATGGCAAGAACATTTCCTTTGACAAAAATAGAAAAGTTTTTCATTATAACCATAGTGAGAGTTTTTAGAGCAAGCATCAGTAACTCTTTGATGTAATCAGGGTCTGACTCTCTCTACAGTGACTGATGTGATCACAGATGACATTCTCCTATCATCCCAAGAAATCTTAAGCAGCTGACCTGAATTTTAAGAGGCAGTGTGCTTCTTATCTATCTCTGACATTTGACAGCTGTTCCAAATTTGAATGTGATGTCAGCCACAGTCTCTTGTCCTCTGAAGAATGTTCTTGATTAGCCTCATTTCAGCTTCAGATTATTTTAGCAGTAAACATCACAATTGTCTCTGTTTTAGTAATTCAAAAGGCTCAATTCAATTTCACATACACTGGTGTATTTTAAGGGATGATATTGGAGAGACGTTTCAAGGTTAAAGCTGATGCATCTTAGAGTTCTTGAGAAGTAAACATCTGAATGCTCATTTAGGATTATTGTGGGAATGCTAGCTAGAGTTGGTCAGGAATTGTCCAACTAAAACACTTCTGTTGGAAAATCATGACACAGAAACTTTTTTCATGTATGTACCGGTTGCAATAAAACTTTTGCAGAGAGCGGTTTCTCATGCCTAGGATGAATGGAGGGGGCTGCGGGGCGAGGAGAGCAGAATAGGCCACTCGCTTGGGATGTGGGGAGATATAAGTTCAATCCATGCTCCGTTATCACAGTTAGGTAATGTCATTGAATTTTCACACGTCAGAGTTTTCAGACTATCAGACTGATAAGTAAATATTGACCCAAGTTCTTGGTTTAGATATAGTCTGTTTTCTTTCTCTTATTTTAAAGCAGAGGGAGACCATGTGTATCCAAATGGGCTTCCCAATCGGCTTCAGCTAGGGCATATCAAGAAAAAGCTCAGTTCTTCCAAATAGTGACTTAGGCTTCACCTACACTTGTGGAGTATGTTGTAACTACAAACCCCAGTGAAAGGCAGGCCGCATCCTCACTTACTGTGATGTGTAGGAGATGCACTTAGCAGTGAAAGGCTCCAGCAGGGGGAGGGAACAAGGAAAGGCTTTGTCTGCAGCTTTTCACCACTGCTTCCCTCCCTACCAGAGCCGTCCTTTGTTGCCAGAATTTTCACTGTGGCAGGGAATGGCTCAAGCAGGACACCACACTGCTAAAAATAGCAGTGCAGATGGGGGGTGGGGGAATGCTTGGTGTATAGAGAGCCAGGACGGGCCGGACCCTGGAGTTCAAGCTTGTCTTTGCTTAGCTTGCCTAAGCAATGCTTCATTGTCTGCTCTGCTATTTATACCCATGTTAGTTGGGCGTGCACTTTCTCTACTGTACATATCACAACAAGTGTGGACCTACCCTTCGGCTATTTGTCAACCTGAGTGATGTTTTTGAACTGTTCATTTTCTTTATTCTGGGCTGCTTTCCTAACTGTGCAGCCTAATAAGCTGTAGTCATGATATTTGCACTTCATAGAGAAAAAAACAAATTCTTTGAGGTTGCAGTGGGAATTGTTTTGCTGTTTTGCCTTCCCTGGCTAGAGGCTGATATTGCCTTCAGAACCATGCCGTCTCCCAAAAACGGGTATCCCAAGTTCACTTTGGATCTTCTCCACAAGAATGGATCACTGCCAGTATGCCTGCACTCTTACCATTGATTTGTAAGTTGAGAGGTGAATTTTCCATTTAAGAGGTGTTTGCTGCAGCAGGAAAAGTGACTTTGTTGCATGTGGAAGACAACAGGAATGTTACTGGATTGTAAATAAGGTCAGTCGATATATGTGGTGTTACAAGAAATGCGCTGACATCTTTTAATATGAGTGTGGTTTTTTTTTTTTATTGTAGGAGACCATACAAAAATAAGCCTAAATAGCAGAAATGTGTTTGTTGAATGCACAGCCACTGATATTACAAAGGTAAATGAAAATTTTCCATCTTTGATATGGTGCACATGTAGCTCTTCTGGGGTAACAGGACCATCAGGTAAACAAATACAATGGATGGGCATATATTTTACATTTTGGAGAAGGCTCCACATTTTAAAAACAGGAAAAGTTGAGGGGTCATTTGGGGAGCCATTAACTAACGTCTCTTCATGCTTCAGTTTTATGACAGCTTTGGGTATAACTTACATTTCTAAAAAATGTTTCTAGTTCCATTTGTTCAGAGCCAGGCATTTTTGTCCCTGCATGGATAATGAGTGTTCAGTTTGAGAGTCATTCAGATTAAATACTCCTTTCTTATTGATTGTACTCCTAAGAAGCTCTGAAAAGTGCAAAATATCTTGAGATTATTACGAATTAGCAGGGTTCTCTTTGTAAAGAATCATTATCCCTTCGACCTTCTCGCAAGGAAACTCATTAGGGATGTCTTTCTTCTTGATAATTCTATTTAAATTTGTTGGAAGAGGAAGAGTCAGATGAAATTAAAGACTGATAATCCAAATATGGGTATGCCTACAAAAAGTGTAGTTCTTACTGTAGCAACCCAAAGGCAGCCTTTCCACCTATAGTTTTGGTAATTTGCAAGTCCAAGCAACTAACTAGTCATGAACTTTCCTAGTGACTGTGCACGCACTTTTGTGGATGCACATCATTCATTCCTTTGAGAATTTTGGCAGTGTCTTTTTAAAGCAAGAACACTTTTTCAAAATTAATCAATATGCTACAAAAGTTAAATTATATTTTTGTGTTGCTAGGTTATTCTTGGAGCTGATAAATGTATTTAATATGTGGGGGGCCTCATTTTTTGTAAGCTAGAATTAAGGAAGTAATTGAATAATCAGTTTGAAAACAGAATGATTTTGCTAAATAAAATCAGTAAATAAGTCAGCAGGCTAACACGCCAGAATGTCATTCCCTAGGAAGCACATTGCATTGGCCACTGTTGGAAGATAGAATACTTGGACTATTGGTCTGATTCAGTAGCTGTTCTTATGTTCCAACTCAGATAAAAGGGAGAAAACCCAGGGAACTATTTACTAGAAACTATACGACAAGGCACAAAATAAGTTAGGAATGTGGAGAAAAGGTAAAGAGGAAGTCGAACCATGCTGCACAAGGATTGGTTCCTGCATAGTAACCAAGCTGATCCAAAAATGTGTGGTGCAGTGTGTAGTAATTGCAATGAGATGTGTGGTGTATATAAAGGGAGAGAGTTTCTGTATAATTTTGGCGCTTTGATGTACCCTGCATCCATCCCTCCTGCCTTTAAGTGTGGTTAACTTGGCATAGCACGGCTGTATGCCAACTAAAGGTAACTTTTAATAAATAAATAAAACTTTAATAAAGATAAAGTTACGAAGTCTGAAGTTGAACTGAGTTCTTGAGAAGCCAAGTTGAAAGAGGTCTCAGAGGGAATCCCAAACTTATTTAGCACTTATGAGAATTAAAATGGATGTTGTTCAGTATGTGTAAAGAAAATGTCAGGATAAATAGGTTTTTTGACATCTCGCAGAAACTGATTTGAATCTTACGACTCATTTGTTAAACTAACTTCTCAAAATACCTTCCTCAAAAAACAGATTTTACTGTTTAGGTTGAGCTGATGATGTTTTTACAGATAATGCACTGTTCTAGAGCCTGTAAACTCTTGCTTGTTAACTTCAGTGACACTGCTCATTAGAGTTGATCTTCGAGATCCAGATTCGTATTGTAATAATCACTCTCGTGTCTTTGAGAGCTCTGTTTACCTAAACCTGTGTCTGCTTCAGTTCCATTCACAGTGACAGCCATTTTTCACATCTTTGAAGGTGTGGTTTTGTTACATAAGTCAAACAGTTGGTTTATTTATTTTTAGTTGAGAGTGACCCATGAGATGTAAAGTTGTATCTTGCATTCTAGATTTCCATTTTTTAAAGGGGTAAACGGAATAAAGTTTAAACATTCTTTGTCATGCTTCAGATGTGATATTTTGCTGTATTTAAAATTATTGGCAGAACCCGTAGATTTTAATGTGGTCCTATTTCTTTATACTTGTAGGCAAAAATTGTCCTTGATATCATAGTCGCGATGTTTAGTGAATATTGTGAAAAGCAATTCACGTGAGTAGTATAATCCTTTACTGTCCATGAGATTGGACTTGTTGGTCAGATTCTGCATTTTAAACACTTCGGCTTTTTTCCCTCAGTGTTGAAGCAGTAGAAGTAACTTATCCTAATGGAAAAACCTGCATCTATCCAGTAAGTATTCTAGAGATGATGGGAGGGCAGGATTTTTATACCCATGTTTTCTTGGTAAAAGAGAGTGACATGATCCTTGTCTTCTGCAATCTCACTGGCCTTTTCACTGTGACACTGTTGAGGCAGTCTGATATCCCAAAAGAAGGGGTAGGGTTGAAATGGGTTGAGGCAACTACTGTAACTTAGAACCCCTCTGAAATGTATTATACCTGATTCAGTAGTAAGTATAGCAGCAATCAAGGCACATAATCTAGGTCTAAAGCCCATGCAACCTGCTTTTTCCTGCAATCATTGCTTAGCCTGGAATGTTCCCCCCGCAACTGGCATCCATGATAAGCTGAAGGGCAACTGAAATCAGCCTTGTTTTAACTTTTTTGATTTATCAGAATTTGGAAAGTTTTTGATGACTTTCAGTTAAATACCTTTAATGTTGGAAGCGCCAATACCTGTAGAGTGACTTGAGAGGGGCTCTGCATGTGCTCAGGTGCCCATCCATGGAGTTCCTGATAGGATCAGGGCCATAGCCACTCCTTTTTTGCTTTGTCAAAAACAGGCAGAATGGAAATGATTCCACATTTTTCCTAAAAGTAGCTGTGGACAACTGAAGGTCTAGTTACGTTCATTAAAGCACAGACACCAAGCAAGTGAAATTGAGAGAGGGAAGTGACTTTTATGTTCGTACTTCTTGTAGAGATATATTGGTATCTTGTTTCTTTAATGAATGGCGGGGAGATCTGTTAGATTCCAAATACTTCCCCTCAAATTAAGGATTCAGAATGTATATCTCTGGGTTAAACTTTCAGCAAAACGAGAATTCTCATTTCAGATATCTCTAAAGCAGAACAACAACCTTTAACCCCCAAAGTTTCCAGGCCTTTATACATCAAAAAAAACCCAACTCACTATTCTCCTCTTTAGGAGAGTTTGTTCTTTATTTAAACAACATTATTAAAAAATTATCATAGGGTCTTGTTTTGTTTTTTGGTGTGTTTTGTTTTTGATTTGCCTTAGTCCCAGCAGCAGAATTCGAAAGTCACTTTCAGAAACCTGAGGTCTCATGTATGACCGTTCATTATGTCAGTGCTTTGTTTCTGGGGTTATTTTTGGCAGATGTTCACTCGAAAGGCGTTGTAAGGTGCATATCCATTTACAGCTTACCTAAAAGTAACTTTACTCTAGCACATCAGGATGCTGTTTCGAGCTTTGTATTACAATTATTCTAAAATTTTGAGCTCAACCCCACATTCCAGACTTCTTTTCTGTGGCTGTCAGTGATGTCGGAAGAAGCTGGTTTAGAAAGATTGTCAAAGCTGGATTCTGGTAGTCCGAAATGTAACTCTCTGTGTAATTTTGTATGTAACCCTTTTTCTTTTGTGTAGGAACTGGCTTATCGAAGAGAAAAGGTGAAACCTGATTTAATTAACAAGAAAATTGGAATCAGGTATGTTGCGCAAACTTTGCTTTTTAAAATTTAATTGAAATACATGAGCTGTGGTAAAATATATCGTTATTGTGATATTTTCATAATGTACGTATTATGTGTTCTGTTGGTATTTTGTTTTGTTTTTTAAGTGAGGTCTAAAAATAAACAAAAAAGCCCTGCCATAGTAACCTGAGTAATTAGATCAACAACCTAATGAGGCCTATGTACTTTCAACTAAAGAAATAATTCTTCATTCCCTCTTATAATTATTGTGTAATGCTACTAGCAGAAAAGGTTTTATCTCGGAGATGACCCTGATGGGTGATACACATGTATACAGTTTGAAAATATGTTCAGAGTCTGTAGCATGGAAGGCACTGTGCAAATTAAAGACGGTATCTTATTTAAAAGCCAATCAATGTGATGTAAAAGGCCCCAGACACTGACTCTGTTGTCTTGTTTCAGTGAAACACCATCAAGTCTTGCAAAGCTCCTGACCAGAATGTGTTTGAAGTCGCACGTCACGGGGAATGGGAACCATATAGAAATCGAAATCCCTCCTACTAGAGCAGACATTATCCATGCTTGTGATATCATAGAAGATGCAGCAATAGCTTATGGTTATAACAACATTCATATGACTATTCCAAAAACATACACCATAGCCAACCAAGTAAGATTGCCCCCATAAATAAATATTCTCTGTTGTCAGTAAGTGACTAGTGTATGCTAGAAGGGTTTGGGGGAAAACAGAGCCAAAGAATTAAACACTATTTGGACATGCTTTGCTGTGAGAGGCATTTACCATGGACTGGATACAAAACAGATGCCCAACTAATTTGAGCAGGACCAAGACCAATGGTTGCTGGTTTTTGGAAGAAAGACAGAGTTTAAGCGTGGACCCCGTATTAAAACTCTGATTGGGAGATGCATTTTCTGACTCAGCTGGGTGATGGTATTTGTTGTTTTCAATTTTTAAAGCATGTAATCATAGTTATCTCCCTAGCAACATTTACTCTAATGTAACATGCAGAATCATCCAGGAAAAGCATAAAATATATTTTCAGATTGAGGATAAAACTGTCTTGTTTTCTTTTAGTTTCCTCTCAATAAACTCACAGAACTTCTGAGACTGGACTTGGCAGCTGCTGGATTCACTGAAGCACTCACTTTTGCCTTGGTATATTTTATTAACTTTGGGAGTTTTTGGTTGTCTGTTGAAACAATTAAGGAGCCAAATCAGTAGATAGTAGTCTTAGGGTGTCATGCAGAGTAAATGAAACAATGTTATGTGATCTTGTTTTTACACATCCTGATTTGCTAATGTTTTGGTATTACAATATAATTTGTGTTGTGTGCACTCATGTCTTCAGAGGAATTGAATGGCTGATTATGCTTTGAAATAAATGCAAGACGAACAGAGATGAAATATAGATTCTGTAATGGACTGTTTTACGTTTAACTTAACTGGTACCGAGTTAGAAGACTGCAAAACTGTTTCTCAAGATTGCTACAGTTTAATAACAAACTAAATATATTTGGTAATAGTGTAATAATGTGGAAAACAAAATGAATAGGGATGCCTACTACATTGCACAACAGTTCAGAGTTGACACATTCCATTCGGAACCATTTCTTGGGTATTGTAACTCGTCCATGAATGCTTACTTGAACCATAACTGGTGGCATACAAGGCCCCAGTCATCAAAATATTTTTTTTAACAGATCTTTAAATGCATGTTTTAAAAGTATAAATTGTCCATTAGTTGTACTCTTATGTTCTCTACAACAGTCTCCCTTCTGGCTTCCTGCGCAGATGTAGACTCTTATAGTTGTTAAAGTAATGCCCATAGACCCTTACGAGAGATCAGAGTCCCACAGCACAGAGTAGTGCTTACTACAGTTATGTTCATGTTTTGAAAATAGGAACTGTGCAGACAGTTAGTTGATAATAGACTGATAACTGTTTTTAAAATATTAAATATAAATGACATCAAGCTGGGGGGAACAGTAGACACACTGGAGGGCAGGGACAGAATTCAGGGAGACTTCGACAAATTGGAGCACTGGGCCAAAAGAAATCTCTTGAGATTCAACAAGGACAAGTTCAAAGTCCTGCATTTAGGTCGGAAAAATCCCATCTACTGTTACTGGCTGGGGACCGATCAGCTAAGTAACAGCACTGTAGAAAAGGACCTGGGGGTTATGGTGGATGGGAAGCTGGATATGAGTCAACAGTGTGCTCTTGTTGCCAAAAGGCCAATGGCGTATTGGGCTGCATCAGTAGGAGTGTTGCCAGCAGATCGAGGGATGTGATAATTCCCCTCTGTTCGGCACTGATGAGGCCGCATCTGCAATACTGTGTCCAGTTTTGGGCTTCCCACTACAGAAAGGATGTGGACAAATTAGAAAGAGTCCAGTGGAGGGCAATGAAAATGATTGGGGAGCTGGGGCACATGACGTATGAGGAAAGACTGAAGGAATTAAGCTTATTTAGTCTGCAGAAGGGAAGGGTGAGCAGGGATTTGGTAGCAACCTTCAACTACTTGAAAGGGTGCTCCAAAGAGGAGGGAGCTAGGCTGTTCTCAGTAATAACAGAGGACAGAACAAGAAGCAATGGTTTCAAGTTGCAGGTGGGGAGTTCGAGGTTGGATATTAGGAAAAACTTTCTCACTAGGAGGGTGGTAAAGCACTGGAATGGGCTACCTAGGGAGGTGGTGGAATCTCCATTTTTGGAGATATTTACGGTCCGGTTAGACAATACCCTGGCTGATATGATTTAGTGGGAGTGGTCCTGCTTTTAGTAGGGGGTTGGCCAAGATGACCTCATGAGGTCCCTTCCAACTCTGAGTCTATGTTTAGCTTAGCAAAGCAGATACTATCAATGCTCAGCAACTCAGAACAGATTTTAAAAACATGTTTTAGTGTTGTTAATATGTTCTTTAGAATAAAAGTACTTGAGGTGAACATTATGGCAGGTCTGCATGCGATAATGTGACCACAAAACTTGTACCAGATTATGGCTTTAGATTTGCATATATCTAGTTGTAGAAAAGGTTTTCAGAAATGTCTGAGACGTAAATAACCAACAGCTGACTCTGTGGGACACTGTTATATACATACGCGCATGTGCACACATGAAAGTAACTCATCCTCCTTTCAGAGACTGTTATCTGATTCACAGTTAATATTTGGATAACATTTTCAAAAACAGGTAAGTGGCCTGTGCCACTGAATTTCAATGGGATTTAGACTGATAGCTCTTGGATACCTTTGAAACCAAAGACTACAATCCCAGTGGATAATGTAAAACTATAAAGTTGGCTTCAAATGTCTGTCTCCTGACTTCCAGGAGATTCCAATGTTGATTGTAGACCAGATTTTTCAACTTTGGCTCACCTAACTAATCCACAATCCTAGTGAACTATCCAGGATATCTACCAGTTACATCACACTGTATCAATATGGGCCAAATGTAGTAAGATTATCTGTGGTAGTATAATGTTAGGGGCAGCACAATATGTGTTTCTGGGGCTAATAAAAGCTTTTATAGATTTTCTTCGTGCATTAGTTCAATAAATGTCTCTACAGTGTTGTCAATATGAAATAATTGGGATGCTTCAAAATGCTGAATTTATGTGCATCCCAGCAGTTCGTAGTATCTGACCGTTCTGAATTGTAGCAGCAAACAGTGGTGGTTATAATAGTAAGGATGGTTCACGTAGGTAGGGATTTGTGGGATTGGGCACTTAGATTGTGTCATTCATGTTACATCTGTTTTTTTTGTTTTGGCATTATGATATCTTTGCTCTGGTATATCACTGCCAGGTTCTTGAAACACACCTTATATCGGTGTCATGCATGCTGTACCATTCTGCAACCTTATATTACGTTTTGGGTGAGAAGCGTCCATTAGTCGCTCTCAGATGTAAGCCATTCTTTGGTTTGAGCCCAAAACTATAGCTTCAGAAAGTAATACTGAGTTCTGTATGATTTAGCTAACGTGTATTCAGTCATGTCAAAGTCAGCTAAGTTTAGCTAGATATCCGAAAATGCTTGATCACAAATAATTCCTGCAAAGCTGAGCAGTAATTTAAGAACTTTTTTCCTTTTAGAAGCCCAATCTTTCCAGTATTATCAGCCGCTAATTTTGCTCACAGGTGACCAATCAGCACCTCTTTTAGAGCACAGCTAACACAAATAGAATGCTTTGGGAGGAGTGCAGAATACTAGCAAATCCTCAGTTACATTCAGAGTCTTCCAAAGGGGTAGCCGTGTTAGTCTATTGTAGAAAGACAACAGAGTCTTGTGGCACTTTTAAAATCTTCTTCTAAAATCTGTTAGTCTTTAAAAGTGCCACAAGACTCTGTTGTCATTCAGAGTCTTCGTCTGTCAGCTTTCTAATGCATTAGTAGTGCTATAAATTGGCAAAATGTACTGTGAATCTTAGTGGTAATTTCTGTCACTCACTGCACACAGGTGATCAGGAAGCTCAGTAGGTCATTTGTACTATTTTTTTCGTAACTATCTTTTAAAAAATATTCTAAGAGCCTAATGGAGCCATGATGGGAACTCTAATTAATACACAGTAGTACCTTGTTCTGCAAGTAGTTCCAGTGGATTGTTTTCTCTGTGCGAAGGCTCAGTGTATGACTGATTCTGCTGGAACTATTTACACAGCAAGTTACTGTTCAGTGGGGACCAGAGTGGAAGAATCTGTCGTCCTACTTTTAAAATAACTTATAATTAATCATGTTAAAAGCTAATAAAACTCTTCCTTTTTCCTGTCATACTAGCGTTATTTTGCTTAGCAATTAACAGATAAATAAACCAGTCCACTTAGATTTAAGGCTGAGGTTTCATTCTTCACTTTCATTTGTGCTTGCAAGCACAAACTGCAAATCAGAGAAAGAGAGTCATGGTAAGGCACCACAGAGTGATTGCTGATCTTGCATTGTTTGTTCTTGATACCAAGTTCCATCATTGCTTTTTTGTATATTTTAACCATTTGACGGTGGTATTTTATTTGTCTCCCCTTAGTGTTCCCAAGAAGATATTGCTGATAAACTTGGTGTGGACATCTCTTCAACAAAAGCAGTACACATAGCTAATCCCAAAACAACGGAATTTCAGGTAAACAGATTACATTTTGGGTCCAACTGTTATATTACCAGCTTCCCTAAGCATCTGAGAGAGTAGTAACCAGTTGGCAAGATAACATTACAGAAATACATTTAAGGCTTGCAAAAATTAATTAAATAGCAAAAGGAAATTAAATACATAAAATGGGGTGAGCGTTCTTAATCCAGTTAAAAGTCAGTAGAGAGATCATATGCATTTAAGATAGTTGTGTGCAATCACTTCTGAGGGTCCCATTCTGTCCCTTTGTGCTGAATACTATTTTAAACAATGTTAACTTATTGGAATGAGGTGCTACTCAATGGGATTGGGGAGAGGGAGACTACAAAATTTGTTACAGTAATTTCCCCCTTTGTGGTCTATTAAGTCTTAAATCTCTAAATGTCAGTTTGTATCAACAGAATTTAGGATTGTTGCAGAGTCCAGAATTCAGAAGGGAGACCAAATTTCACTCAAAATAGAGGTTAATAAAGCCAGGCTTTTTGAGCATTTTTAAGTTCTGTAGAAGTGTTTCCATGATTTGTAAATTCCAAGGGAAGATCTGGCCATGCTGAGACAATTTGAAAAACTAGGGCGATTTGCATTTGAAAAACCACTAATGTAAGTACCTGGTGTTCGGTCTTTGTGTAGCTGTCACAGGTATTTCTAGTTGGCCGTCACTGTAGTCTCCACGCATGTTAAAGTGCAGTATTTTACAATCTCACCTGTGCCTTTGATAGATACCAGCAGGCTTATGGATGACTGTTCAGAATTCATCTTAGTATACCTTCTGTATAAACAGGAATTGTCTTTGTAGGGTTAAACTTGATATATTATACCCTCGTCGCCTTAAATCCAAATGTCAAAATTAAGTTTAAACCCATATTTTAACTCCCCCGTGTAACTGGCTGCCACCTTGCCAGGTCTTTTTGCTGCTGCTTCTGTTCCACTCATCCGTCACTTGGCTAGTGTTCTGAATTTTTAAGGTTTTTCACAGCTGGCTCCCAAATTAAATAGCTTTCACTTGTCCATTATATGTCCACTCCAACAAAGCAAGGGAGCTGATGAACTCGTAGCCACCAGGTCAGGGGTGTCAAACATGTGGCCCGCTGGCCGAATGCAGCCTGCAGACCTCTTCTGTCTGGCCCATGACTGTGCTCTGCGGGGCCACACTCTATCCCTGAGGGGGGGGGGGGGGTCTTGCATACCCAATGCTCCACGGTGCCATGAAAGGATCAGGTCTCATAACATGGCAGAGAACTGGGTATGCGGGACTGTCCTCAGTGAGACCACACTCTCTCCCTAACACACAAACATGCACACAGAGATAGAGAGAGAGGTATTGTGGAGCGCAGTCTCACACAGCACTCCAGGATACTGTGAGAGTGCCCTAATATTTCAATTTATGGTATGTCTGGACCTCCTGAATTACATTTAAGCCAGATCTGGCCCTCCATAGCAGATGAGTTTGACACTCCTGCATCAGATCCTCTACTCTGGAGCAGGAACCCCTTGAGCTCACACCACTGACAATGAGAAGTCAAGGAGGCATCCCATTCCTCAGCCGTTGCTTTGCTTTAAAATTCCCGAGGACTCTCAACATGATGATGCATGCCATTTTGCATAAGAAATATGTGTGAATTTTTTTTCGTTCCTTAGATAAATTCTCAATCTGTTACCTTATGATTAGATCTTGGGACTGGGAATGAGAAGTTCTGGGTTTTTCTTCCATGCTGCATCTTAGAAGTACAGTACAAACTCAGGCAAGCTGCTGAAGAACTGTGCCTCAGTTTCCCCTGCAAAATGTGGCTCTGAATAGTCATAAGACTGAAAGTGCAGTATGCAGTTAAGTGCATTATATCTACACTTTCAGGTTTATAATTCTAAAATAGATACAAACTGCTGAAACTACTGCATTATTTCACCTGGCTGTTTTAAAACTCTAATTCCAAATAAGCAAATCCAGAAAAGATAATTCCAAAGGGGTAGCCGTGTTAGTCTATTGTAGAAAGACAACAGAGTCCTGTGGCACTTTTAAAGACTAACAGATTTATTTATTTATTTATTTAAATATTTAAATAAATCTGTTAGTCTTTAAAAGTGCCACAGGACTCTGTTGTCAGAAAAGATAAGGCACCGTTGTGAAGAAGCAACCTGTTAGGTGCTTTCACACATGTAATTTCATGTTTGATCGGTAGGTGGCACGCACCAGCCTCCTGCCTGGCCTCCTGAAGACCATTGCTGCTAATAGGAAGATGCCTTTGCCTCTGAAACTTTTTGAAATCTCTGACATTGTTGTAAAAGATTCCACCAAAGGTAAGAGAAACCCACTGAGCGCACAAGAGTTTTATATTTTCTCTGTGAAAGTATGATTTTCTGAAAAAGCCCTGACCTGCCTCGTTTTAAATTATTCCATTTTTAGAGGGCGCTATTTCTTTTAACTGTTTTTTCTCTTTCTGTTAAAACATATCCTACAGTGTTAATTATTTTAATTTTTTAAATGTCCAGCCCGTTAGCTTAACATTCAGGGAATGTTGTGCACAACTTCTTGGGCAAGTACCTCTTAAGAAATACCTTTTTTATTGAATAAATGTTGGTAGTGGATAAATCTCTGTTCAGCAAAAATATTGCTACAGAATTCATTCTCACTTGCTTGCAGCACAAGGGTAGAAAAACTCCCCTTGCTCAACAGGCCAGGTTTTTAATGGTATTTAGACATCTAAAGATGCAGTTAGGTTCCTGTGTGCTTATGAAGAACTCACTAGACATCTGAATATCTTTACAAATTTGGCCCAGAGCTCTTTAGGCCTCTTGAGAGATGGTGGTTATGAGATATTGAGACCTTCTCCCCGTCGTGGATGCACACAGACACATCGGCTTTCTGTGCACTAATAACTGCCTGGATAAGCCCACTGAGTTACCACTGGAGAGCTGGTCACTTATCACAAAACCTAGCGATTCCAAAGTCTTGGCTTGCTCCCCATAGACAAGTAAGTAAGGAGGAGATATGTAAGCGAAAAGCTCAGTCATAAGATTTGTCATACATCCTGTGATAATTCGGATCATGCTACAGAATCTGGGCCTGATGACTACAATGGTATTTTAAAATTTTACTTGGGACAACCTTTGTGGGTGGTCAGATCCTAGTTGGGAGGGGGCAGGAATCTCATGCTGAACTACCATATCTGAAGCCCTAGTGGACATGGGCTGGGAGCATGAGACAAAAGAGAGAACACTGTAGGCTAATGCCATCAGACCTGCAGAATTATACATCACTTTTTTCCCCTATTAAGGGCTTATTTGAAAGCGATTATCTGACCTAATAGATTTGTCTGTTTTTAAATGCTCTTGGTGACCCCTTTCTCAATAGCTAATGACCTCTTTACCATTGTAATAGATATGTAACATCAGTGCTAGGATTGTGCACACCCTTCCCTTGTGTAATTGGCTTTTTTGCAAGTATATTCTTGTTTCTTGTGAAGAGTAGGACAAATCCGTATGCAAAGAAACAAAAACAAAACAAACAAAAAACACCTCATGGAGCTTGTTTCCATTTATGTAAGTGTTAAGATAGAAACATATCTCCTTTAGTACCATGCTGCAGTCTTGGTTCTGTTATATTTTAAATAGCCAAAGAAGCCAGTTCATGTTTAAGGATTTTAATGGGATTCTGGATGGGTGCAGGATTGGGGCCTAAAGCAGCATAATTTTTATTTGGAAAATATATAGAAGTGCTGATAACTGTAGGGAGGGTGGGGTGGGAAACCTAGACCTGTTTTTAAAAACAAAACCTCAAGTTACTAATCTCTTTTTCTTTCACGTGGTGCATGGTGGGAAAGAGTGTATGGGAATATATTTTTCTGCTGGCAAGACCTTGTGTGTTGAGTTGCAATGCTACAGCAAATTTTTGCCACTTTGTGATTAAAAAATGCTGGCACTACCTTAAATACAGTAGCAGAAATGGGTGTTGCTTTATCGTCTGCTTTCAGCTTTTAATGCTGTGTTTTAACCTTTTTGGTGTCTAGGAGAGAAAGTTTTACATAAAGAGAGAAACAAAATAGCAAGTAAATTGTTTTGTTGATGGATTTAATTTGTGGATTGCTTAAAAAAATAGCCAAGAAAAATAAGCGATTTTAGTAAAGCATGCAGACTCTTTATTAAATGCAGACAGTTCGGTGATCCAAGCTCATTCCTTTTGGGCAGTGAGGCTGCCAGCATGCGTGAAACATGGTACGGATGGTAGAATAGCTTTAGCATTCGTCATAACTGGTGTAAGGCTTATTTGTGTTGGAGGGAAGAGAGCATTCCTTACGTTTTGGTTGCTTAAATGTACTGGTTAAATAAATTGCTGTTATTTCATGGGTTCTAACTAGAGATCTTTTAAGCTTCCACTTATGCAAATGGTCACTTAACCGTTTTATAAAAGCCTATTCTTACAGTATACTTTAAACCAATGGTCAGCACACTGGTGTGCAGTGAGAACTGTCCAAGTGTGCCGTGAAATTTTGTACAAAGGTAATGTAAATCAGTGTAAAACAAACATTGCTTCATATTAAACAGTATTCTCTCCAACCAAAATTACAACTCATAAAACTTGTGAAAATTAATCATCAAATGAAAAGCGAGGTGTGAGTCTTTCAATTCTAAAACGTGAACATTCTAAACGCAGGTGGCCAAAGGGCAAAATTGAGATGCCGTGTATTTTTTTTCTGATGGATTTGAAACATTAATGCATTTGATCCTTCTTTGGCTTGTTGTATGTACTACATTGCAAACCTCTCTAGTAAGACCGTAACCATAGTAAATATGACATTTATGAGCAATCAATTCAGCTGGAAAAAGTAGATGTGACGTGGAATTGTCTCATTGAAGTGTGCTGTGTTACTGAACAGGTTGGGAACCACTGCTTTAAACTTAGCAGTAATCATTGCTGTGAATTAAAGTTACACTCTTTTGAGATAAGGACTTTGTATTCCTATGTGTTTGGACAATGTCCAGTGCAGTTTGAGAATTTACCAGAATACACACACAAAAATTGTTTTTAGTATATTTTCAGTAAATCTGCTAAATGTGTCTTTTCCAGATCAGTTTTCAGGTCTTAAATCTAAGTGTGCTGTATTCACAGTTTCCAGGGGAAAGAAAGGGAATGAGAAATCAGCAATAGTTTTGTAGACATGAAACAATATTGGGCTGTCCTGTTTTCGAATATGGAATGAGATTCTCTGTAGTACACTAATGTTATCAGTCTGACTAACTTAATTTTACCATATCATATTTCTGTCCTGCAGGATTTTCAATTACCTATATAAGTGTAGTGAATGTGTAGAATGTGAAGTCATTTCCTGTAGTCCTTTCCAAATCCTGTAGTCATTTATGTGAGAACGAATATGGCAGTATAAATGTGTTGTTGTTGACTGGCTGTTTTATTTTTTTTTGCACAGAACTTATCTTTACAAAGGTGAACAGAACCTTCTTGTCCTCCTAACATATCAAACATAAATGTTCACTTACTAAATGTAGAAAATTCATGCCATATTTAATAAAAATAAACCAGATCTGACTAGAAAGCTTCCTTCTCAAAGGATGAGAGAGAGAATGCAGGGTTTGTAGGTCAGTCGCACAATGCTGTGCACTGTCTGTAGAGTTGCATAGAATATTGTCTTGCAGTTCGGTCTTATTGTTAGGTTGCTGAAGTCTTCTCTAGTGCTATTAATGCTCTCTTGCTGCCTACAAATCATACTAGACCAGGCATAGTAACTTTTCTTCCTCTCTTATCAGGATGAAAATATGTATTTCTATCTCCCCCCTCAGAAACTTCTTGGACCAATGACGTAGAATTTTGCAAGACTGCAGTAGTCAGCCTCTAAAATAGCTGAGATACATTGTGAATGCAGTTGAAACTTTTGGTACGCATTTTCCCTAATAGCCTGACTTGCGTGCCTTACTGTAATTACATAAAATTGATTGATTGCAAGACAAGTGTTTAACAGAGCAGGTGTACTCTTTCAAAATCCCATCTTTTCTAAAGCCTCTTAAATTACTAGGGGGCAGCATGCACCACAGTTTTATCTTTCATGATGTTCCTTTGGCTCACAATGTCCTAGCCAGCTGCCCATCCTTCAAATGGTTTTAGAGTAGCATCTCCAGGCAGTGCTTTGAAGTTGGTGAAATACATATATAATTTAGGCTGACATATTTGGCAAGGCCCACTTAAAAAACCAAATTGTTTCATGGCATGACACAAGTGCTCTCTTAAATGTGTTACAAAGAACTGAGGCATTTCCAACAACCCCAGCTTTGGCATAAAGTTCAGAATCCTTCTTTTCCTATAGTGTGCAGTGAATGAACTTCCTGTGATGTAATGTATTGATGCTCTGAAAGACTGAGCTTTACAGCATTTACAAAGCTTGGAAGGGTTGAGTGAACACAAAATGTACTCATTAGTTAAGGTTTGTACAGAGATTTTGAAAATGTGAAGTATAAGAATTTGAAGTATTTTTATCCTGACACCCTTTGTGTTTAGAACAACAATCTGAGGAAGTTACATATGCTGCCTACATAGCATAAGTTATCTGAGTAACTGGATAAAATTCAGCTTTTGTAACTATGGTTTCTGATAGCACTGACAATATGCAAAAAGCATCCGCAGAAAGCTGGCATTCTTAAGGACAAAACAGACCCAGGGAAGGGGAGAGAGGAAATAATAAACAAGGTTTTCTTCTTAATAGTTGTTTTTATGGCATATGTATGTGTAAATTGCCCTACAACTGTGATGTTACAGTTGGTCATCGGCATCCAGTACAGGTGAGGTACAAATGAGGAGAGTTTTGGGTTGGAATCGCAAACCTTGGGTAACCAGAGAACAGAGAGAAAATGTACCAAGCTCCAGGGCTATCTAGGTTTGTCATTGCTGCCCTGGGATTTAACCCTCGTGAGCCAATTGCTTTTTACAATTCTGGTTGTAACTACAGTTTTGGTAGTTAAATGCATCTTGCATAACAGCGTATCCTTTGCTGAAGGCTTGTCTACAGAGGCCTGCATGTCTGCCTTGTAGAGTCTAGCAAACATGTAACCAGATTACCAGCCTGCTTTGTAAATATCTTCAAAAGACATGAATGGCATTTGGTCCACAGTGATGAGCTTTGATCTTCCCTTTGATTTTCCTCTTTAATGCAGTACTTTAGCCACCTAGAACTGATGTTTTAAATGGCATTTTGTTATTAATGCCTGAGTTTTTGCCTTGTAGATATTAACCACTCTGAGCATGTCCAATATATGGCAGAATTTCTCCTTGTTGTGTTTAGGCTTGGCATAGAATATGGAGAAAAGAGTCTCCTGAGATTGTGAAATACAGCTCAGATACTCTGCATACAGATGTGATGGCTATGAGATTGCTATTTTGTATAAGAAGAAGAGTGACACTGAAGAAACAGGTTCCAGTAGTGCAGTGGTCTTCAACCTAGGTGATACCGCCCACTAGTGGGCATTTTGTGATTTTTTTGATGGGCGCTACAAACAATTAATTTAACGACAGTGGCAATTTATAAAAAGTAACAATTTACGTAGGTGGGTGGGAAACACTGCAAATGTGAAAATATTGAAAAACTGGGCGCTGATCCAAAAAAAGTTGAAGACCACTGCAGTAGTACCAAAACCAAACCAAAATCCAAGAGGACTACTTTGAATTTCCTGAGAGTTGATCAGTGATGCTGTCCTAGGAATCTCCAACATGTGAGTGAGATGAAATCCTCCTTGATTCTACTCCTGTTATTGAGGAGACAGCTGACAAATGTTGCCTGAAAAAAGCTTAGTTATACCTGAAGACTTAACAGAGTCGTACACAGAGGCTTGAATGATTTTTATCCTTCTTCATTCTACTTCCTCTAGACCATTTGGAACTGAGCTCAGTAGGGATCTTGGAACATTCTGCTTTTGGAAGCTTTTCCTGAGCCCATCAGGACTCTTGGAGAATAGCTTTTTTTTTTTTTTAATTGCTTGGCCACTAACTGTTAGAGGATTTTTCAAACGTCCCTGCATGAACGTGCTTTAGGGGGCCCTGGAACACATGCTCTTCCCACTCCAAGAGATGAAGTAGGATCACTGGGGCCAGCTACGTCAGACCAGACAGCTAGGACCTCTGGGGCAGGTAAGGTAGTATTAGAACTACTGGTATTCCTCTCCAACTGAACTGTCTACACCATTTTTGTTAAAAGAGGTAAGAGTAGAAAGGGATGGAAAAGCTGACTGAACTCCTCGGATCTATAGTACTGAAGTTTCTGCTCCTTGATCCCAATATCTGGTAAAGAGACAGAATACTAAAAGTTCAGGCCTAGGCTTGGCAAGCTGGTCAATTAACCACATATTATTTGTCGATAGTCAAGTATTGTCTAATATTCCAGCAAGAATGCCCTTATGTAGGCAGTGGCCTACCTTTTTGTTTGGGTTACGGTGCCATTTGTTAACAAGTCTATTCAGATGTCCCGATCAGTTACTTTGCTAAACACTAATGTCACGTCTTGGGGGGGAAAGGTACTTCAAAGTTGAGCATCTTGATTGTCCTAGAAGATTCCAGCCAAACATTATATGTACGTCTTTATTTGTCTACCAACCCATCAATGCAAAGATGTAATTGAAGCTGATAAAGACAAAGATAATAAAACCCAAGATGTTTGAAGAATTGGCCTGCTGCCTGCCTAGCATAAGTGCATTTAAAAATAACTTTTTTCCTTTATAGTTGCTATGGGTTTCTTTTATTTGTTTAATTTTTCTCTTTTGTAACTGTTCAGCCTTGAATAACATTGACATTTAAATGCTAACCTAACATTGCTAGAAAGATAATTATTCTTTCATTTTGTAGAGCTTTCATTATGTTTTGCATTTTTCTGAGTTAAAGTAATTCAGTTAAATAACTTGTTTTTTGTGATTAGACATGAGTATCTATCTAAATCTAAGCCTCCAAAAGATCATAAAATCTTAGTCTTTTTGTTACTGTTCTAATAAATTAGTGGTTTAAAATATTTGGCCATTTTTGACAGAAACATCAATTTTGGAATTTGATACTGACAGTTTATATTTTAATGGCTGTAAAGCTTTTAACTTTTTGAATCTCACCATTTACTGTTACTAGATAATTCTGTCCCTGCATTGTCTAATTTCCCAACATTTCCAATTGATAAATATTTTTAAAAAAATGTTTAAAATCCATAATTTTTACACAACTGTGAACATTTCAATCAACTAAAAAGGGGGGGGAGGGGAAATGCTTACAAAGAAACACTGATACAATCTGTTGAAATTATAAAAAGAAAAAGAAAATTTTTTGCCAAGCCTAGATATAGACATCTTAGGATTGTATTATACTAATCAGTACTTGAATTTCACCAGAAGAGAATTGACAGATGGTGAGAACATACATATTATTCTTTTCCTCTTGAAAAATTAGAAGCAGGATTCTGCTTTAGTTGAATCTTCTGAGTAACTATGGACAGATGCAAGGAAAGTGCATTACGGTATGTCGTCTGGAGACACAGGAATATAATGAGACTGTAATATACTTGTGTGTCTAAAATGTATCACATTAACATGAAAAAGACAAATTATTCTGGTGAATTGAATAGTCTAATCAAAACTAATGCAAAATAAGGGAAGGCTGGTTGGTGTTTTGAGTTAGTGTAGTTTTAGTACTTTGTGGTAACTAATTCTGGAAATTACTGTGGTTTTTTAACTATACTTTTGATGTCTTGTGAGGTGTTTTGATTTGATAGGCGTAAGGTGGTCTACATAAGTGACGGTAGTCAATCGGAAATACGGAAGCTGCCTGATGTACCTTGCAGGTCTACGCTGGTGGCGGTGGTTGATGGGAGATACACAAACTGCATTATGTAGCTTGCATATCTATCTCCTGTGCACGTATTTACGTTGACTTACCCCAGCATTTTCACAGCACTCCATCAATGAGAGACATCCTTCCATCGAAGCTGCCTTTTGGGAAAGTGAACTAATTGAACAACTCAGTCATAGGTTAGAGGTTCATTACAGGAGTGGGTGGGTGAGGTTTTGTGGCCTGCAGTGCGCGGCAGGTCAGACTAGATGATCATATTGGTCCCTTCTGACCTTAGAGTCTATGAGTTTAAGTGAACTGCACAGACCCACTCAATCAATACCATTGATTCGATGCCTGCCACCACAGTAGTGTAGACATACCCTTAGAGACTGATACATATGAAACAGGTGCAGCACACGTGATAGCAATGACCATTGCACTCCACCAGTATTTCAGTCCTGTCCTGAAAGTGGATGTGAAAATACAATCCATTCTTATTTGATCTCTGGTGCTTTTGAGACTATCAAGGAAGGTTTCAGTTGTGTGAATGGTTTCTGTGTTGTGGAAACCTGTCTGCTTGGAAGTAGACTTAAACCAAGATCTCTTTTCACACAGACTCCCAAATATCCATCAGAATATAACTATATTTGGCTAATTACAAAAGTGAGCTCGTTTTGTGTGGTAAAAGCTCTGTTTCCCTGTTTCACCACTCACCTTAAACGGTAAATGTGAAAAATAATAGGTGCTAAGTACAGTAGAAACTCAGTTATGAACACCTCCTCAGGAATGGAGATTGTTCATAATTCTGAAATGTTTGCACTCTGAACAAAACATTATGGTTGCTTTTTCAAAAGTTTACAACTGAACACTGACATAGTACAGCTTTGAAACTTTCCTGTGCAGAATAAACTGCTGCATTATGTCATCTTAATTTAAGTGTAAGAGACATGGAAAGTGTTTTCTTACCTTGTCAAGTTTTTTTTTTTTAAACTTTCCTTATTTTTATTTAGTAGTTTGTTTAGCACAGTACTCTACTGTATTCGCTTTTGTTCCGTGGGGATGTGGGGGGAAGTGTCTCTGTTGCTGCCTGATTGCATACCTCCAGTTCCAAAAGAGGTGTGTGGTTGCCTGGTCAGGTTGCAACTCTGATGTTCATAACACTGAGGTTCCACTTTATTAAGATCTTTTGATGCCTGTTGAACATACATATTTTGCTTAATCTGCTTTCCTGTAGCTTTTAATAATGTGTTGGAATAATTCTAAGTTCTGTTATTGATGTTCATTTTTCTAGCTGTTTCTCCTTACCAAACTCCTTCTCTATTTCCTTCTTAGTAAAGTATGGTATTTAAAATTCTAATAAAGTACATCATTTAAAACCCGGGCAGTATGATTTTTCCAAATGATGAGAGACCAATGAGTTAAAGCATGGCCAGGGCCTATAATCAACCCTCTTGAGGTACAGATATCTTGGTGCACAACTGTAAAAACTAATGCAAAGGGGAAGAATAAACCTGCGACAAAACCCAGAAAATACAACTGTTTTTCTTTTGCAGATGTAGGTGCAAGGAACCACAGGCATCTCTGTGCCATTTACTACAACAAGAACCCCGGGTTTGAGGTCATCCATGGGCTGTTGGATAGAGTCATGCAATTGCTGGCTGTGCCACCAAACAAAGAGAATGGATATCTAATCAAGGCAACTGAAGGTAAGAGGCATGGCGTGGAAAAGGGCCTGTTAAGGAGTCCTGTGATCCTGTCACTATGTGGACTCTTAGCACTATAGCCTGAGTAGTTTTGAATGGGTGGTGGCATGCTGTAAAATATGGGGGTGCAAATGGGACTTTGTATTCTCATTGCCTTTTACTCAACAGGGAATAGAATGGACCTCTTTTCCTGTAAGTATTTTTAGCCATTTCTGTGGTGGTAATCCTTCTCTTGTTCTTTAGCCCCTCAAGTCCTTTTAAGGAGAATTTTAGGTAAAGTTTTCTTCTGGATCAGTACCATCAAACTTGCAAAACTCAGTTGTGGGAGAGGGGTTTTAATTAAACAGCTGAGCAAAGATTTAGCCTGCACATCAGCATGTAAGCAATTAATAATCCATCTTAAACTTGCAGCAAGACTCTCTTTGAAAGTCTCAGGCAGCTGAGGTGTAATTGAAAATTGAGAGAGTTTTTGTGCTACATTTTCCCAATTTTGAATGCAAGAGGTCATTATGTCTGTTAAATTCCAAGGATAGCTCTGTATTGCTTAGGTCCTCAGCATTTCCAGGGCTATGTTGCCTTTGAAGCTAGTATCCCATACTCAGCCCTACAATTCCAGCATATTTTCCTTAGCTGGAGACAGACAGGTTTGTTTCTGAATGGCTAGGAGAAGGCTAAGAATAGACTGTGATCTCTGTCTGCTGCGTGTTCTTTCCCACAAGAGTTAGAATCTCTTTGTTCCTTTAGTTCTTGCATAGGAAATTTATGGTAGAGCTTTAGGTCAGAGCATTGTTAATTGAAGATGATGACTTGCCTCTTTTCTGCCATGGATGGTTTGTTGCATAACTGATTTTTTGGCTTTGTTTATGGGAGGATAAAAGGGGTCCAAGAACCAGAAAATTCTGGTAGTTCTTTTCAGATAGGTAATTGTATTAGTCTATTTCACTAAAACAAACAAGGAGTCCTGTGGCACTCTAAAGACTAACAGATTTATTATTCATGCATCTGAGGAAGTGGGTTATGCCCATGAAAGCTTGTGTTAAATAAATGTGTTTAGTCTTTAAAAGTGGCCCAGGACTCCTAGTTTGTTTTGCTGGTAGTTCTTGAGATTATTCTTGAAGCAAGGGCTATTTATCGTCACCAAAAAGGAGGAATTTATACTAAGGAATAATACAGGCAAGTCATCCATTCTGTTTCTTAAAATAGTGGCACAAACAATAGGATAGAGAAAAGCAAGATTCTGAGGTAGTAGCTCCAGTGTTGCTTACTCACCATTCATTAGTATACAAGTATGCAAGAGAAATTATGACTGACTTCTGTCCTTCTGGAGGTGAAGTCTTACCTCTGCATTTACTCTAACTAATGAGCCTGACACAACATCTTTGACAGCCCATAAGAGAGCATGATTGTGTCCAGACTTTAAATCAGCTTTGTTAGATCTATGTCCTGATTTTCTAGTTGTGTGTTGCTGGCTTGTCAGCACTTAATAGCAGATGCAGTCTCCTAGCACTTATCCTTGATGAACGTATAAATGCTCACATATTAAATGTAATTTTTTTGCATTTTCCTAAATAATTTCCTAACGATTACATCATGTAGATTCAGAAGATTTGTTAGGTTAAATACTGCAAAGTACAGTAAGAGCTGACAGTTGGCCAGTGTAATGTCATGATGTAAGTACACCCCTCAGGTTGACTACCCGGCTGTGCCATCAATCCAGTTCTTCCCAGCAGGGTTAGGAACAAAACTTCTCATTCCACTTGTAGTCTAATGTTTTCAAAAGGTTTTTCAGGGAGTTAGGTACCTGCCTGACTTCTATTAAATTTCAGTAGGAGTTGAGCTCCTATGTTCCTTAGGCTGCTTTTGAAAACTCTAGCTGTAAATTGTTTGTGAACAGATATATTAAACGTGGTTTTTATAGCTAGAAATACTTTGTGTCTTGTGTCTAGACTGCACCCATCACCATAATGTCTGAGTACCTTACAAAGCACTAGAAAAAGATCACAATAAAGAATTCTTATACAATATAGAATTCATTTCTCTGTACTAGTGTTGTTTAGTAATCCTTGTGACTCAGCATTTACAATATCCTTTTAACCCCTGTACTATTCTTCCTATACCTTGCTCCCATTCTGTAAGTTCCCCAACTTCAAAGCATCAGAGGAAATTGAATTTTCTCCCACGAAAGCTCATGCGATACATAAATTTGTTAGACTTTAAAAGTGCCGCAGGACTTCGTGTTTGTTTTTCTATATCTGCTTGTTCTGGAGATACCTAATGAATGGGTTACCTCTTGCTATGTATAACAGGCTGGGAGCTCTTGGAGGAGGATGATTAGAATCCTATTCTGTATGGTTGAAAACGCTTCCCTCCTTTCTGTTGTGAGAGAGATCGTGCAACTCTCTTTGAATGACTTATAGATTCCATGCAATTCTATTGACACTGGAATTCACCCTTGGTGTAAGAGTGCAGGTGGCTGATACTCTGGTGCCAGGGTGAATTTAGTGTCACTACACCAACTGACTTGCAAAGTTGTTGACTGTGGAGAAAGTTGGAAGTCAAAGTAGCTTTTCTTTTTACTTGCCCTTCACGCTGGTACTAAAGCATATATGAGAGAGGGAATATCAAGAAAATGATGAAGTAAGGTCAATTGTTGGGTGGAAAAAAAATCCTATAACATCTTAAAAGACTGCAGAATACTGAAGGATTCAAAAAAGTCAGTGCTGTATGACATAGAGGTTTTAGGCTAGGATATTATATTACTTGTAATTTTATTTGTATGGACCAAACAGTTTTATGATCTACACCACATTAAAATTTGTGCACTTAAAAAAATGGGTTTATCACATAAAACCATTTCTGAGATGGAAAGAGTCAAACCCTGTGTGTGGTCTTCAGCCACATCCTGAATCTAATTTGTGGTACAATATAAAGATTTGTGTTTTAGTCCTCTAACATTTCTTTATTCCTTGTTTAACTGATTGGAATGGCTTTGATTTAATTTGCAGCACAAAGTACTGATTTCATTTCAGAAAGTGTCTGAGAAGACAGTTGGTTGCATGTTTAAATATAATTCTCATAAGGCTTCACTGCTGTTTTGCCTCCCTTCTTAATTTGCCTAGTAAAGTGGAGTGCTTATTTGTTGTGTGTCTGTTCAGTTCTTTGCCATATGTGCAAACCATGGTTATTTAAGCACCTTCTGTTATACTAACACCTAAATGCCCATTGACTTGACCCTAGGGTCATAACCTTTTTTCCCCTGTAGCAACACCTGTGGAAAAATTACAGATGCTAGAAAATATGGGTGAAATTGTGATGTTCCTCTGGCCTTCACACTAGTCTTTAGAGTAATCTGAGCCATCCAATAAATGGAAAAGAGAAGAAGGGAGCTTTCAGAATAGGGTATACTTAAGCGACTAAGTTGGGGGATTTCAACATATATCTTATACTTACTGATTTCAGTTTCTGAAAGGATGCTATGGGCCATTTAATATTTTCTTACTACTAAAATTATTAAAATGATACATTCTTAAAGGGGGAAAGTTGAAGTTCTGCAACATCTTATAAAGTGTACAGTACTGGCCTGTTTTGTAGGCTAATGGCATAGGAAAAAATATTTTCTTTGTAGTAGATAATTTATACATCTATAAACCAACTTTAAATGGATGTTAAAAGAGCAGAGTTTTGGATTGATCCTCTAAATCGCTTTGCTCTATAGTGCTGTTTCTTTAAATAAAATTCTTTTATTGACAATTTAGCTAGTTCCACGTAATTAGTAATATAAAGATCAAAGTTTATGGACGGTACTAGCAGGGAAGAAAGAATCAATAAGCAATCTAACCCCTTTTCAGGTAACCAATCCATCAAGGAAGAAGTAACAAAAACATAAGAACTAAGAGCCTTCCAGAATGCATGGATATGAAATGCCCTCATTCCTGATTCATTTTTCTTTGTGATTGTTTCAGTGCCCTGAAATGAAAGCTAAAGGCATTTCAATAGGTGGTGTAACGTAAATGCAAACTTGTAATAATTTTTCAGATCAGGTTCTCCAATGACTACCGCAGAAATGGTTTGGTACTTGGCATCAGGCGTCACATTTGCACTCCCTCATGTCTCACGCTGCGCCCCCAAAGCGCAGGAGTTCCAGCCCCACCCCCACCTACCTTGGGGAGGGGAGTCTGCACTCGTAGTGGGGGATGTGAGGCTGGGGGGATGCAAATCCTCCCCGAGCCCCCCAACACTTCCCCTCCCCTGCAGTTACCCAGTGTGTGGCAGCTGCTGGTCCCCTGCAGCCTGGCTCCAGCTGGGGCAGGGCATCTTCTCACTCCCCGCGCCCTGCCTGTGACACTTTTACAGCGGCTCTGGCTTGGGTATTAAATACCTTCCTCAGCCTCGAACACAGACAGGCCTCAGGGTTTACTCCAGGGGTGTCGCTGATGCTGAGCACGGGGCATGAGTCCAGAGTGTCCAAGCCAGTGCCACAAGTCAGGCGCAAAGAGATGCACCGGCTCTTTTAAGTCTCCGGCTCTGCAGCATGTAGCTGAGGCACATGGTGCAGAGCAGGAGAAGAGGAGGGAAAGTTAAATCCCTCTTCTCAGGTAAGCAGCGTGGGGGGCAGCAGCTGCCCCGGATCAAGTGGCTGGTCCCAACCGGCATGGGCCGGGTGGGAGGAGGCTGATCACGGCATCTGGCCCCAGCCAGGCCCCGGCGGGGACAAAGACAGGAGCTGGCCCAGGACCTGGGACAAGCGGAACCCAAGGCAGGAGCCTAGGGCCACCAGGTGGTGGTGGCAACGGGCTGGGGTGCAGATCCGACCAGGGAGCCAGTGGCAGGGGGTATTGGGGTCCAAATCTGGCTTGGAGCCATGGCCGGTAGCAGGGGCTGGATCCTGCCAAGGGCCAGAAGTAGCAGGAGCTGGATCCAGCCTGGGGCTGGTGGTGACAGCAGGGGCCAGTGGCTGGATTCAGCCTGGGGGGTGGGTCACCAGCAGCAGGGGCTGAGAGCATGGTAGGGGAGTGCGGTTTCAGGCGGGGGGCAGGATGGGTGAGCCTGGGGCTGTGCAGGGTATGCTGGTAAGCGTGTGAGCCTTTGGGGGAAGCTTTCAGTACACTTTTTGAAAGGTTAGGTGCTCATGAGTACCTGAGTACCACTTATGTTAATCCCTGTTTATAATCTCCTCTTAAAGCTAAACCTCAGTATTATCGGAGAGGTTTGGCAAAGTGTTCTGCTTTAAAATCCTCAAAGACAGGTGCAATAGTATTAAAATGCAGAGTATTTACTTGCTGGGCATACATATGGTACCACACTGAGTGTTCTTAAAATCCAGATATTTAGAAGGGGCTTTTTTCCACACATATGCATCTCAATGTGTCCCTCCAGCACTGTTATCTGATTCTCCACGCACTTTATGAATATCAATAAATTAAATTTAACAGAAGTTAAGTATTGTTATTGACAATTTACCCATAGGTAAGTGAGGCAGAGAGCTGAAGTGACTTGCCCAGATTCACAGCAAAAGTCAGTGGCAGAATTAGGAATAAAAACCAGATTGCCTGGCTATTAGTCCTGTGTGCCTCCATAGTGAGCTTTATCAGAAAGTCTGGGAGTGGTATCTAAATCAACAAAAAGTTTTTATAAAATATTTTTTTCTATGTGAGCTCATAGTATCCATTGCTTTTGCATACTCTACTTCTTGGATGGGGATTTTTTTGTTTATTATTTTTTTGTTTTTGTTTTTATGTGAACTTCAACAAAGCTTTCATGGTGCTTTTTAAATAAGAGTTCAGTTCATGTCAATCATTCTTGCAGGGCATGCAACAGCTTAATATTGTAGATATGCTGGGAAACAAGCCAGTTTGGATTCAACTTAAAAATTACATACTTACAAATCTTTAGTTTTGCTTGTCACTAATTGACAGTTGTGTAATAACATTTAATCTTCACAAAGAGGACATTCCTTTCCTTCACCTGCCCCTATTTAATTAAATGAAAGGTGTGGTAAAGTGTAGAAAATTTTAATGATGCAGTAAATCATAGTAATAGCTTTTCATCTAATAATGTTTGGCTGTGAAATTATAGAGGTGTAGTGCTATCTATCCATAGCTAAGAATGTGATGAACGTTTGTTTTTTACAATACATATACACCAGATCAGAAGACTCTCTGGAATTTAAGGCTGACCTTAATAGACAGTCTGTCCACTCTCTGTATGTGATGCCTACAAACCTCTTGAGGGAGAAAGGATGATCCAGTGATTAAGGTGCTATTCTAGGTCTTGGGGAGAGCAAAGTTCAGCTCCTTGCTCGGCTATGTGTTTCCTAGGACTGTAACTCATTTACTCTCTGTGTCTCAGTTCCCCATCTGTAGAATGAGGTAATAGCACTTCACTTCTTCATTGTAAGGAGAAATATGTTAAAGATTGAGAGGTGCTCAGATACTGCTGCATTGGGGGCCACGTAAGTACCTAAAATAGATGTGTACAATGGCTAGACAGTGGGTGTGCTGTGACCACTGCTTAATCAGCTATTCATAACCATCTCTTTGTTACCCTGTGCTCCCTTGTCTGTTGGTGGTGTCTGCCTGCTAATGTCCCATGATTACAAAGTCTTTGGGACGCAGACTGGCTTTTCAGTGTGTGTATATGCACAGTGCCTAGTAGAATGAATGCTGGCTTCTGAAAGGTGTTACTACAGGGCCAGTATAAAACAATAATAAATCCGGTTTATGTCTCTACTGGTATAAACTATGTCCTTTTTGGTTAAATGGTCCATCTTGTCTGTTAGTATGTAGAAAATGTATAGCTCTACTATTGAGATCATCAAATAGTACAGCATAAAAGAATAAACAGACTCCTGTCATGGGCACTAGATGTGTCTCCACTATTAATGAGGTGAGGAGCCCAGGGTCTCCACCATAGTTTGACACATTCAGATAATAATGACCTTCATTGTTACTAACACAAAACCACTAATTCTCAATCCTTTTCCAATTGTGGGCCACTTTTTCAGATAGGTCTCTTGTGTCCCACTTCAGCTCACAATCTAACTCTCTTGAGCAACTTTCTTTGTGGCACCAAAAGTGCTTGGTTGCTTGAAAGAATAAGATTAAGACAGTCTTAAGAAGACTAGATGAAACTAAACTCACTTGAACGAGATGGGTGTGTCTACTTGATTACTGTCCCATTTTTTACATTTGTTTATGTCCTCTTTACATTTGTGCTTACCAATACCAAATTTTCACTTCTTCCTTTTCACCCCAGCTGCTCTAATCTTTTCAGGTTGCCGTCATGTTAGTTTGATCTACGCTTCGTGTATTGTCCTTCCACTTTGGTGCTACAAGTCTGATTACGGTTGAACTTGGGAAACATCTAACAAAGATGTGAAGGAACTGCTCTCGATGTCAAAAGTTGGTTTTGTTTTTTGTTTAATTGGCTGAAAAGCCTTGAGAGGTTCCAAGAGAGACCTGGATTACTGCAAGTAGCAGGGAGTTTTGCCTGGCAGGTGTTTGAGGATTGTAATGATAGCAGTTACGTCGAATCCCCTGAAACACTGTGGAAAGGTCAGTGGTCCATTGATCACAGCCAGCCACAAAGCCATTACTCATCAAATTATCTGTTGTGCTGGCCTGTAGTCACTTGATTCTGTCTATGGAAGTCAAATTTCCAGGTGCATGGGAACTTAATAAAAATATTCAGCATCCTGTGCAAAAAACATAGTGAGTTTAGCAGCTTTATGCTATACAGTCAGTCACAAATAGCATCTGAGCAAGGACTTCTAGTGAGAAGTCAGTGAGAAGGGTGCTTGGTTTTGCTTCCTTATCAAATGACCTTTTGAACAAAAACATAATTTTTTATCCCCCTTTCTTCTGTCATAAGTGTGGTGATTACCATGTTCCTGTTCCCATCCTAGGTCTGTGCATGACCAGATGGAATCAGTCCAAAATAAAAAATTCTCCTTTACTTCTAAGTACATTGAAGCAGCAATTTCATCGTCTAACCGTTCCATCTGAGAGATCTTTCATAAAACCACCTATGACCCTTATATTCCTAGCTTTGACCTGGTTCTCAAGACACTTTGGTTCTCTCTGCCCTTGATTCTTTGCTTCATTGCTGTTTCTTCATTGTGGGTGGTACTTCCGAGTTTAATCCCTTGCTTTCCTAACGTGACTCTCTTTTTCTAATCATACACCCTAGTAAGTTCGGTAAGAAGTGTGTCTTAGTCTCAGAAGTCTAGAACCTGTTGCCTGGCTAACATACTAAAATATTGGTTTGTCATCATCTTTCTTCCTCCTTCAACCCCTTCCCACCTCAAATAGCAAACTGTTTCATAGCTGGACCAGATACTATATTTCCCACTGTTTTGTCTCCCCCTCCCTACCCCAAAGATGATTCATCTAAGTAGTTAAATGTCAGTGATAGCATCAGATGGCAAACATCCCTTCTGTGGGGAGATAGCATAGTCCAGTAGATAGGGTAAGGAACTAGATTCCAAAGACTTGGGATGCAGTTCTCTCCCTGTTTGTCAACACTGAAACTCTCATTGACTTCAGCTAGGGCAGAATTTTGTCTTTTGGTTCGATCCCGACTCTTGCACCGATCTGCTGTGACCTTATGCAAGACGAGACGCCTGCCCTCTCTGTCTCTCCTTACTGCTCCCCCGACCCATGGTCTGTCTTGCCAGTTTACATTTTAAGCTCTTTAGGACAGAGATTTTGTCTATGTATTTTGTGCATCATCTATTGTAATAGGACACTGATTTCAGCTGAGATATCAGTGGTCTACTGCAATACAAATGTAAATAAAGGTTATTTTTATCTATTCAAATTAAAAGTATATAGAATGGGTGGATGTAGAAAGCAGTAGTGTAAGTGATGTTTGGTAAAATAGTTCTAGTTTTACTTATCCCTGATTATTCTGCTTTTTGGTTTTTGAGGGGTGTTTTTTCTTTTTTTTTTAATGTATCTTTTTAAGATCTGGTGTAGACCTTTTCCCACGTATGCATCTGTTGTGACAGAAATGTAGAGACACATTGCTGGCCATCTGTCTTGTGAGATTCTGATTCTGAAGTTGGGGGGTCCTCAGAATGAAGTATGCTATAAAACCCAGGATCAGGCTGCTTGTAATGAAGTCTGTAATTAATTTAATTTAAATGAAATAATAAATAAATATTTTACATTAAGTTCTTGTAATCAAACTGTTGTTAGCATTCAAACTAGGAACTTATTTTACTAGTTGGAATCACTGAATTTTCATGTTGGAAATGGTTTATTTCATCCTTAATGTAGCTAAAAATCTTAGTCCTAATAATCTTAAACATTCCCCTTAATGATGAGTGGTGACTGAGGTTTTCAGTGTAATTATATAGCATTCTCCAAGATAATTGACTAAGTTGTTTTCTGAAAAGCAGGAAAGGTAACAGTTATGAAAGCCCAATCACAAGTGGTTCTATGAATTTCAGACCAGGAATTGTCAGCAGATCACAAAAGAGGATGATTTACTCTGAGGCTTGAAATAAAATAAACCAAATAAAATAGTTTATTTATCTGGATAGGAAAATTTTCTGATGCGCATGTAGACTGTGACTTGACTTTAGCCTTATTATTATTTAATATTTAGATTGGGCTAGTGCCTAATGGCCACAACCAGGCTGGTTGCCCTTGTGCTAGGTGCTGTACAAAGCATATAATTAATAGCTTTAGAAAATAAGGTTTAAAATGTTCTTTGTTCCCCAGTATGTCTATCTCTGAAGGGATTCTAAGGACTGTAATGTTTTGGGAAGGTTTTCTTTCTTTTGATGTTCGAAAGGGGATGAAAGATAGCCATTGAATTGGGGGATTAGGCTTTCTAATGTTAAAGACTTCAGGTTCTCTAAATATTTCATTTCAAGTGTAAATTAAATGGTAACCATCTGAAAAAAAGTCCAGTCTTATGATTGTTCAGCATTAGCAGTTCTTCAGTCTTGTAAATGAGCAATGACATAAATAATGCCACATTAACACTGAAATTAGACAGGATGCATGATCACAGTATACTTCAGTGAAAAATCACTATAGTATTATTGAGAGCTGGATTTCAGAATGGCCCTTTAAAAAAGTGGGGTGTGGGGGGGACCTTTAACTGCTTCATAAAACAAGCTTGTAACACAGGTGAGTTCTGATCCAGGCATGCCACTAATTGCTGCACCAAAGCACATTCAACGAGTTTAGTGCATTTACTATGCACATGCAAATTCCTAAAGAGTCATACAGAAGTGGTGGGAGAATTCTCCCAAGGATTTGTATTCAGTATATACGATACTCAGTATGCAACTTTTCCATTGCCATGTAATTTAAACATTCATCCTGTTCCACTTTCAGTGAATAAATTAAATCCTGTCATTGAAATCAGTAATCTGAATCACTCACTTCCCTTAGTCATCCTTAACATCCACACAGATAATTAGGCTTCTGTAGGAGTACATTATTTTTACAGATTATTTTAAATGACATTGGAGTTATTGTATCTATATGTACAACACCATTCTTCTGTTACATTTCTAAGCTACTAGATGACATAGTTAAAGTAGCAGCAGCCAGTTTTTTTTCTAGCAATTCAACTACTTCTGCCACAGGGGGAGTAAGAATGCTAGGCTGAAGTTTGGAGTAGATGGGATGGAAAGTGTCTCTGTATTCCAGTACAACTGAAAGAGTAACACTAGTGTAGAGAAAGCTTTGTAATCTATACAAATAACATGGTTCGTTGGCATGGTTGTAATAATTAACTGTGGGCACAGACAATGTTATGACTATGGGCTGCAACTGTGTTTGAAAACTGTTTCAGGCGTTGTTAAAAGTCATAGTATGGCTGGCACCTAATAATGAACAGAATTTTAATCAACTTTTTACAGCAAAATATACCCAGATCTATGGGCGTTATTTTTGAGCAGACACATCTCAGAAATTAAATTATTACAGATAACAATAAGCTGTTATATAAAAATGTAATCTATTTTAGCTAAATATTACCTACAATATAATATAGAGTTGTATTTGTATCTTGGGGGCTCTGGTAACATATACAAATGAGTGCTTATGTTTTCACACAAAAACTGTTTCATAAAAATGTAGTTTCGCACAGCATTGTGAACAGAGTATTTTTGTTTGCTGATAATTCCAAATATGTCTATAATCCTACATTCCTGGAGGTTTTTTTCCCCCTCCTCACAAGGACTTTTTGGTTGAGCTCTATTTGGGGATATCCAGTAGATCATAGAATCATAGGGCTGGAAGGGACCTCATGAGGTCATCTAGTCCAACCCCCTGCTAAAAGCAGGACCATTTTCCCACTAAATCATCCCACCCAGGGTATTGTCTAACCGGACCTTAAATATCTCCAAAGACTGAGATTCCACCACCTCCCTAGGTAGCCCATTCCAATGCTTTACCACCCTCCTAGTGAGAAAGTTTTTCCTAATATCCAACCTCGACATCCCCAACTGTAACTTGAAACCATTGCTCCTTGTTCTGTCCTCTGTTACTACTGAGACAGCCTAGCTCCCTCCTCTTTGGAGCACCCCTTCAAGAAGTTGAAGGTTGCTATCAAATCCCCCCCTCAGTCTTCTCTTCTGCAGACTAAATAAGCCTCGTTTGGTCAGTCTTTCCTCATACATCATGTGCCCCACCCCCCTAATTATACAGGTAGATAACTAATTGCACCAACGCCCTTCCCTGCTAATCTGTTTGTATTAATACGTGTGAAAGTATAAGAGAGAGCCAATATGGTAAATATACATTTTAATTTAACACAGCGGGCTCTGAGCCTGTTAGAGCAGTATGAAGTTGCAGGTGGTCATGTTGCTATTTAAGTAATTTTTGTGGCTTTGCTTCTCCCCGCTGAAGTTTTTATATTTAATTTTATCAATTTAAAAAAAAAAAGACTGTAAGGAACATGTTTAAAATGATCATATTGATTTGTTTGCCCTATTAGCCATGTTTTACAGTTGAGTCATTTGGGGTATTCTGGCTAATGACCCATCTTTTTGAGAGAAAGGGCTAAGGTTTTTTTTCAAAACCAGTAGCTTAAAGTTGATGAACTCCCAAAAGCTGGCGCTGACCTCAGTAACAAACTTTATTCACTAACTATGACTGAGGGATTGGCGGCGATGGTTTGACCTTAATAGGAGCTCTTGGAGTTTCAGTACTTTCGAAAAATCAAGCAGGATTTGGGAGCTTCATTTTAGGCTTCTATTCTGGATACCATGAATTGAATCGTGACAAGTTATGGTCATATAGGATAGTGTATTTTGAAGTCTAATTAATATTTTTCCTGTTTATACTGCATAAAGCGATGCTGATTTGTGCAGGTAGATTGTGTATTGTCATTTAGATCATGTATTGACTTAAACTGATTATTAGAAATACAGTATTAGTAAATCAATCTTCTTAGAATAAACCAAAATAGAAACTTCTGTTCTCCGTGGGGTGGGAAAGAGATTATTTCCATTGACTCTCTATTATAGATAAGTCTAAATTTATGGGGCCTGAGCCTCCACAGAAAGCACAAGAAATGCCAGTCTGTCTTTTCAGATGTTGACTTTGCAGGTATTGGCTTATGACTCTTTTTGTATATTTGCAAACAAAAAGGAAATCTGTAAAGTAAAGAACATTCTCTAAATGAAAATCTGCAAATATAGAGAATAGATGAGACACTTAAAAAGAGGATTCAGAGATAAAAAAGTGAATGGGCACATAAAGTAACCAATGGGAATGGGAATTAAGATGAAAGACTTTAGAAGCCACATGCTTGATAACACAGCTCTGTTGCTTTTAGAATTCGAGGTCCACTCAGTTACCCTCTTAAGCTTCCACTTCCGAAGTTCTCTTAAATTATAGGAGTGAATTGGTATGTTCTAAAGCTTATCCCAACTCTAGGCCTATAATATTACCATAATCTTTTTTAAAGTGGGGGGAGGGGAGGCAGGGAATGCACAGAGAAAAGAAACTGTGCAAGGTGTTTGACAACGAAGAGCATAAAGAGCTCACGAAGCCTTTTGAAGGTCAATTAGCCAGAAAATGTGCTAAAGACTAGGTACTCCATTGGATTACTGGCCAAAGAATTACCCCCAAAGCAATCAAAGTGGCCCTACTGTCTGAACGCAGAAAGACAATTATAGATTTTTGAGGAGATGCTACAAAAGCTTTAATTAAGGAATTATTCCACCTCACTGAGTGCTGAAAATTAAATTCTTGTTTGCACCTATGAGATACAGCTTTTGTCCGTTGTTTGTATGGAGTACCTCAGCCTAAGACATTACTGGCTTTAGAGTCTCTCTTTGTCAGAAGGCATTGTATTGCATTTCACCCCACCCCCTGTCATAGCTTCTGTTTATAATGCTGATGTATTAAGATGATTTTCCCTCACTACCACCTTTGTTTGGCTTCTTCTGACATGTTAGGAGTCTATCAGCAGTGACAATTAGATCTCTAACTGGATTTCAAGGTGAATTTCAGATACCTGAAATACTATTTGCAAGTGAAGATTTTTGAATTTCTCCTTGTTAGACAGGTTTGTCACTTAAATGAGGAGACAGATAAAAATGTAGTAAATGTTAATTGTGAATGTGAATGGAGTAGTAAATTACAATCTTGAACTGAATGTGGGCTCGAAATAAGCTTATGCCACAAACAAGCAGTATCTCCTTCAGGAGATTTGCAGTGTAACTGCTTCAGTAATTATTGATGTAAAATCTCACCTATGGCTCGGGGTTAAGGCATTGCCTGTATGTTGGCTGATCGGACACTTCTGAAAGGAAATTTAGTGACTGCTTTAATAAAACCTCTCCACTAAAGAGACTTGGACGTACCAACTTTTTACAGCCATAGATCTCTTGAGGGGACTGTCACAGATGTTACTTACTGCAGATCCTGCTTGCCAACACAAGGGACACAAATTGCCTACTGCTGGCTTTGCTGGGAGAATGCCATTTGGACCCCTTCCTGCACTGAGGCTGTGTTAAAATTAGATTGCATTCAGTTTCCAACTTCATATGTTAACTGTCCTGGGCCTTTAGTTTAATTCAAACAAGACAAGAACCCTGGCCTCCCCCACTGCAGGTTCAGCAGTTAACTGGCTCAGAGCAGACCCCTGAAGCTTATCGTCACCCACCCCTTTGTTCTTGTTGCTTATTTACTAGAAAATCTCATCTCGTCTATCATCTTTATAGCCTCTGTTAGGTGAGTGTCACGTTTGTAAAGTAGCCTGAACACCTGTTGCATCCCAGACTGGTAAAGAACTGTTTGTGGGGGTTGAATTCTCAGGACCATGTGCTGGGAGTTCATGGCATGTCTCCTGTTAATGGAGTTTTACATCTAAATCTTCACACTGGAATCTCAAAATAAGATGTGAAGTCAGAGTGTATTCTCTGAACTTAGCAGCTGGGAATGAGAGCCAGACATCGACACACAGACTGAAAGAGAACCCCCAGGACCATAGTGAGTTTTGTTCTGTTCTGTTCTCAGCCAGTTCTCATCTCTATGAGTGTTCAGGTTCTAGCTGACCTTTATTTTCTTGCTAGTGCACTACTTTATTACATTATTGCTCACTACCTATGTAGCACTAAAGAAGTGTCTTCACAAACAACGATATAAGCCCTCCCCTCCAAACTGATACTTATACCCCACTGTATTTTAGCTATTGTTTTTATAAGAGGCCGACTCTGGTATAATTACACATTATTGCTTTGTTAGGAAAAGTAGCCAACTTAGAGCTTCATACCATGGCATCATAAAGTTTTAGAATTTCAACTTTAGGGTGTCTGTCAGTGTTTTGGGGAATATCTTTTATTAAACTACTGCTTTTGGGTAGGGAAAAGCTAAGCATAGCAACCTTCTCCTCACCCAAGTGCAGAGAAGGTAGTGCGCATATTAGAAATGTGTGGCTAGTAGAGCATTCCTATGTAAGTCAGTTCCACACAATGGGAAGCAGCACAAACCCTGAGAAATGAGACCGTTTTCATTAAGTGCCCCCAAGCTCCCTGCAGACTTACAACAGCAAATACTGTGACAGTTTCTAGTAAGTCCAAGTAAAAAACTCCCCATGTAGCATTGCTTGGTGCTTTACATTCTGAACACAGCCCTCTTTGAACATGCATTGGCTATAATATGGTTCTAACTCTTCAGAGGTAATAGTTTTAGAACCAAAATAAAATAGAGGCCTGGCTATGGAAGCTTTGGCTAATAACTCATTTAACTTTAGTATTAATAGCAGCCACTTCCAGTAATGCAGCCATTCTGAAATCATTATGACCCCACCAGTGGATTGTCCCATGTACATATGCCTTTTGATAGTTGGGAACTTATGTGATTATTGTTTGCTGTTCAAATGAGTAAGTCATGACTCCTGGAGAGAGAGAGAGCTATGCTATAATATGGTCCTTATTAAGCCTAGTTATGATCAGGCTCATGTATGACTGAGTATTAACTCACTGAATACTCTTGGTTATATATCCCTCTTTTAAGGAGGGGGCAACTTGTATCATTATCATGGCTTTGCAGTGACAAAAAGTTGTTTTGTTATGGGGTGATCTCAGTACAATATTGTAGCATGATCCAAAGATGTCAAAGCATGTTTAAAACAATTAAACCTAACGATGAAGTGAGGTTTACCCAGCAAACTGAGGCACAAGAGGGGAAAATAATTTTCCTATGCACTGACAGAAATTGGACGAATACTTCTCAGGAGTCTCAACTTTGGTTCCTGACACACCACTAGGCATATTGTTAACAGCATTTTTTTGGCTACAGTTTAATGGCCTTTAGACATCTGCTATAAGAACGTATTGATATGTTGCTTGTGTGCCAGTTTAAATTTAAAACTCAAATCTTGAAGAGAAACATCACTGTATCCCATTCATATAAACTGGAGCAATACCAGCTTTATTCACAAAGTCAGGAAGTCTGTTGTCACTGATTGCAAGCATATTTTATTTCTTGCTTAGGTTTTTATTGAACGTGGAAAAAAGATTAGTATACACCACAGTTGTTTTGTTTTTCCAAATGTATTTTATTTATTTATTTATTTATTTACTTGTTTATTTAAAGTTTTACTTTAGGTGACCCTTCTGGCTATAGCAGTTGAGCAGTGGAAGAAGACTGTTTAGCTAGATCAATATTTCAATAGAATTGAGGGCACACATAATTTCAGTTCTGTATGTCCGGTACGTAACTATATATGCCAAAGTTGATTTGTCTTTATATCTGAGTAGTGTGATTAAGTTTAGAGAGATACTCTTACTCAAAATATTTTGAAAAGTGTTTCCTTATTTAGATTGCTGTCATTGTTGAAACTGAAATTATTAGCAAACAAAGAATACAAAGTGACAAGTACATTTACATTCTATTGGCATTCCCTACAGGTTGCGTAATGAAAATAGCATAGCTGATTTTACTTTCAGATTCTTGCAGCTGTAATCTTTGTCTACAAACACTACAGGGGAACTTTTAAAAATGAATTTCCATTGATGTTTTAAAAAGAAAATAATTTGTAGCCTGCTTTCTGTTGACCCTTTGAGTTTTATGTAAAGATGTTTCTACTTATCTGAGATTCGGGGCTGAGTTTGGCCATTTTAAATGCTTCTTCCTGAGCGCTTTATAGTGACTGTAGTCCCTGTAGAATAGTATTCGCACTTTGGAGCAACCAAGGAGGAAACTGCCCTTAAGGAATCTATCTCAGGCCTTATGCAATGCCCAGAGTGTGTTAGCCTGGAGGGAACTCAGTCAGTGCCATGCTGATAAAACTGAGACCTCCTGGCCCATAGGAAGTGTCTGCAGAGTGACTTCTCAGCACAGGGCTCTGGTGTGCATCTACAAATGTGGGTGGTGAGGAGATGAGCTTCTCCTTCACTGTGTCTTCCCCTGACTCTTATCCTACAAGTGATACTCCATTGGATTTCCTCATAGAAGGGTTTGGTGCGGTTTTTTTTTTTAAGCACCATGACGAGAAGTGTAGGGAGTGGTAGAGCTGGAGATTGAGACTCTGGTACTGTCCCATGCTGACTCACCAGATTTCTGAATGGAAATATATTAACATAGCTGAATGGTGGACCTCCTCCTGGGTAGGAGGGTAGAAACAGAACAGTGTGTGGCGGAAACAATGAAATTGCCTATGCCTTATTGCCCTCCGCCCGCTTTTGATGGGACTGTACACAAGTACAGACTCTGCTTGATCAACTAGCTACAGTTCTCCTGGTCTCATTGGGTAAATCGCTCAGGTCCAGAGTTAAGGCTTTGACTCCAGGAGGTCCCAGTATACCAGGACATGAGTCACAGGTCTCATGTTTAGTCATTTAAGATGAGGTCAAATTGAAAATGTAGGAAAGTTTAAAGTAAGGCAACATTGGGACTTGAGTCAGACCTGTGTCACGGAATATATCATGGGACTGCATTAAGGGCAATCAGCATGTATATTTAAACATAACATAAGAATAACAGATCAGTAACCCTCAGCCTGTAATGAGATTAGTTTAGAATAGAATTTGCTTTTTGCCTGCCTGTTAGGAACTGTTAATTCAGTAATTTTGTAATGCTTGGACATTGGGATACTGCTTAGGGTTCAGGGATCACAATTGTTATGCTAACGGGGTCAGGCTTTGCTCCTTGTAATTAGAAGCTAGTGAAAGATTTATTATCTTCCCTTTCCCAGCTCCCTATCCTCTTTCTCCTGCAAAGAGCCTTGAAAGAAATTCATCCTTGTTGCAAAATGCTTGCTCAGTAATATCATGGGCATTGCTGTAATAAAAGTAACATGTTGTGAGTTAAACACCTGCGCACTACTAACCAAATCAGTAAACAGGGGAATAACTAATAATATGCATTCTGTAATCATTATATGAATGTTAAGATCACCAAATAAGGGTCTTTGGGACACTATCAATCATATATGTATTATCATACTGTTCTGTATAAGAGAGTTGTAAAACAACCCTGCAGTGCTCACTCGAGACGTCGACACAACAAGTGGTTAATAAAGGGTTCCTTTTGACCACCATCCTCCTCCGGGACAACCTGTTTGTTTTTCTTTCCAACAGAAAACACAAGCTTCTTGATAGTCCAAGGACCCTTGCAGGCTCCTTCTAGTATATAAAATAACTCCCCTCTACTGGTGCATTTCAGTGCTTTGTTTGGGTTGATCTGACAGGAAAAGAGAGTGAAGAATTTTTTCCCACTAATTTCTCTCCCTTCTCAACTTTTCCCTGGAACATGTTTTCCCTGAATCTTAAAAAAGCATTTTTGGAATCTTAAGTCTTCCTAACTTGGAAATACTCTTTCTCAAGCAGAGTTTGCCTCCAGTAATCCTCGGGGAGAACTAGCAATAGTTCTGGACACTGTTCTTAAGCGCCCATTGCTAATTGTCGATGTTTGAATTCTGCACTTCATTATTACGGAAGATAGAAGAAAATCTTTATCAGTTGTTCCATAAATTTGTCAGCAGAGTAGAACTTTCTGCTTCTGTGGCATTTAGGGCTTGTGTATGCAGGAAAGTTTCACCAGTTATGTGGTTATACGGAGGTAGCTCCTCATGTGGACATTGTTTCCAATATAAGAGTAGCACTTGAGTGTAGCTTAAAACCCTTCCAAAGCGACATTACCGAACTCAAATAAACCCACCTTTATAATGTGGGGAGATAGACCTGGGTAACTGTATTCACTATAGCTTGTACTCTTATAATTTTTACGTGTAGACAAGACCTTAATGTTGGTGTAAAAGTTCCCGGACAGTAAGGACTCCCAGTAAGAAGTTCTTAAGTTTCTTCCACTAAAGGAGATGTACAAATGTTCTTCTGACTTCCTCTGTTACTATTACAACTATTTAAAAAAATTACCAACTAAATCTAAAATCTCAATGCTTGAGTTGAGGTATATAGAGGAAGATCTCAGGCTTCTTTGGAGTCAGTTGTTGTTGTGGTTTTACAGTATACATGAAACTGCTTAAAAGCTCTTCTCCAGATAAGGAATGTAGATCATGTTACTAGTAATGTGCCATGAAATCAAGCATGACATTCCTGCTCACCCCTTAGATGGCAGCAAGCTTTATTTTTCTAAACATAATAAGGTGGGAAACATTCAGGTTTTGGATAATACTTGAAGTATGCTACATTTCTTGTTAATTTCAATGTGTCCCTGCTGACTTTACTCATCTGTGCTGATTTCTATTTTAGGAAAAAACGCTTGTCAAAACAGCTTTAGAGTGGGGGAAAATGTCCACATGTTAGGGCTTCATATTTTATTTTTAACTTGAAGTGTTTCCTTGTTTTGTCAATCATAGCATGTCTGTTAATGCTCAAAAGTCTGAGAGCATATTCTTAGCAGAGAAAACTGTTAAATAATAAAAGCTTTGTTCTCACTCTTAAATGTCTATTAACTTTTTTGGCCTGGAGAAATATTGATTTTTCTCTCGCTTTCTTTTCAGACTCTGCTTTCTTCCCTGGCCGTTGTGCTGAGATCCTTGCCAAAGGTCAAAGTATTGGAAAACTTGGAGTCCTTCACCCTGATGTTATCACCAAATTTGAGCTCACCATGCCGTGCTCTGCCCTTGAGATCAATATTGAGGCCTTCTTGTGAAGACAAGACTGTTATACATCCTCCAGTTATCCACTTCTCATGCAGTCCTGCCCTTTAGTTCTTTCTCTGCAGGGAATATCCACTTATACATCAATGTTCTAATAAATTAGAAAAACACGGACTGGCTCCATAAGTAAATATGTTCCTTACATTACAAATAGGCTAGAATTTGCCATGTAAGAATCTGATAACTAGGACTAGAAAGTCACATCAATATGGTTAACCTCCCCCCCTTCCCCCACCACCCAAAATTAAAAAAAAGTTGGGTAAAAGCCGAATGTATTACCAGAGAAATGTAATGGTAGAGCACATGATTAGTTTTCAAAATCAGAAATGTTCCACAGACAGAGCTTCATACTGTAACTGATTATGGCTGCATAACAGGAATTTCATTCCTTTCTTATTGCATGAAATAAGATAATTGATTAGAGCAAATGTTGAACGAATGTGAGCAGAACTAAGGAATTGAGCTTTTATTCTGTACGGTTGTCATATTCTCATCAGTGGCTGGGGGTGGAAAATAAACTTTGTTTCATAAAAACCAGAGCTATTTTATAAGCAAGATTTACACAATATCTGCTGCAATACAGTAAGCAAAGCCTTTAATCTCTTACCTTTCTAAAGTCAAAGGAAAATCAAAGTCCAAATTGGTAGGTATAAACCTCATCACTTTGAAGCTCCACACTAACCAAATTTGAGAAATAAAAAAACCAAACCAGAGTAGGTCTTTGTGCTTAGACCCCAAAAGTACTGAGACTTCTGGGATGGAAGCTATGATGTCTGTCTGCAGAACTTGATTCAGTCCATGCTGCACTTGCATAGCTGTAGCAATGGATTTCACAAGTCTGCAGCAGCGGAATTGATATGTGGCTTTGCCTTGCAGGTTTGCTGTAATGACTGCCCCTCTGTTGCACCTTCCCTGTCTTGCCAGACCTCAGTGCCTCCCAGTGTGATTGTCATTTTACTATGTGCTCTGATCCCTTGTCGGAACCTCTGTGTGATAGAGGTGTTGATGTTGATGTAGATAGGTTTTGACAAAAATAACACAACAGTTTTACCCTTCACGCCCTCTCCTAGCTCGGAAAATGAGCTTGCCCACTTGCTGCAGCATTTCTCCATTTGAGCATAAAACATCTGAGTGGATCACCTCTTCCTGTGGCTTTGAGGAAGTTCTTTAGTCACATTCTAATACATGTAACAGTTGCTCACAATGCAGTATTATAGCCAGCTCTAAAGGTGCCTATTTGGACTGTTTCATACCTTACACAAATACAGTATACCCTTATTTTTACTAGGGGAGCCTGCCAGAGCAAGCCCTGTAAGGGAAAGTCAGTATACGTGTAAGCAGCTGAGTGGTGGTGGACAAGAATGTTACTACTGCCAGGTAAATAACAAGGGAGATGTGTGTTAAGGTCAGCTCAGTCTTACAAGATGTATTACTTCAAAGCCCCCATGTGTGGAGCCATTATGGCTTTTTAATGGTAAATCTTTCATTATTCTTAACAGGTGGGGGGCTAGGTGTTAATAGATTATGGAAAATGTTTGACAGCTACCCATCTGGAAACACTACTGTCAACGAGTTACAGTTACCGTTAGCTGGAAGTGTAGACGTTAATTCTCTGCATGACAAACACAGAATGAGAGGATATTACAAACGTAAGGCAAGAGTGTACCGTGCACAGAGTGAGAGAACCACAGAAAGCCATTTCAAGTCCCTCAGGGATTATCAAGTCTTGTCAGTTGAAAGGTATATTCTCTGTGATGCCTACACAACTCTAAGCAGGCAAGCGTGCAGTGTGGGAAGCAATCTCGAACACAGATGGTAAGAATTAAAAAACCTCTTTTTATTAGTGTGTCGTACGAGGGGATTAGAACCACAATAAGGCAGATTTGTATTTCAGCATAGCACAGGCATACTCCTGTACATTAACTCTACTTCTGTATGCAACGTTTCGGACACTGGGCGTCCCAGTTTCCTTTGAGCTCACCCGTTACTGAATAATGGCATCGTTAGCTTGTGCTGCAGTGGTCTCTATTGGAAGGGTTATGGGTCAAGTTTTTCCCCCTCTGGCTACATATCACCCTGGCATCTGAGTGCCTCATAAGGCTGATGTCCAATCATTCTTTGCGACAGAGAGGATTTACTTAAGTTACGGGAAGGAAACTGAGGCATTAAGGGTGTGCTTTTCAATGTTATTGGATCCCCACAATTAAACTCAGTGGGAACTGCAGGGCCTTGGTAACTGTAATGTGTAGAGGAGGACGCAGGGACCATCTCAGCAAGGGAAGGCTGTATAGTAGGGGATTTGCATATCTATGTATTTTTCCTTGGTTCTCACTGTCAAACACTCCACGTGCTAACCTCCAGCCCCACACTCATTCCCACATAGCATATATGGAAGTAGACAGAAGTAGGATTAAATTGGATTTTTGTTTAAGCAAACTCATGAAAGAGCTCCCACCATCTTGTTCTCTCTTCCCCTCCTCACTGTTTTGTGAATTTCCCTTTAGAGTCTGCAAATACTGCATTTCTTGGCTTCCTCCCTAGTCAGGGAGCATAAGGCTGAGAAATAGACTGCAGGGATGTTATTTCCATGTCTTCTTTTATTTTTGCCCCCAAATCAGCAAGGGACCTGAATTCCTCTCCCTCCCCCCAACAAAAGAGGAATGGGAGAAGGTTGCATTTTGATGGTAGAAAGAGTGGGGAAGTTGGGTTCCATAAGATGAGGAAGCATCATGCTGCATTAGACCTAAGAATATGATGAGAGGAAATCTCTTCCTGCTCCCAGCTTTTGAGGCCCTTATGCCCTGGTCCCTGGATCCCATAGCCTATCTCCTAGCCTACCACCACTACAGAGGTTAGACTTTGTTTAATTTGTAAATAGTGACCCAGCAACAGTCAACAGCTGTAATTACACTATTAAACATATATCAGAGATGAAAAACTGAGACGTCAACTGAAAATGAGCTTCCTACTGTGCAAAATTCATTTGCCGTGAGTGCACCTACTGCTGAAATAGTGTCCCGGGAGAGAGTGCTCTTGGGCAGCATGGATACAGCTTTATACATCAACACCTTAACCTGAATCTAGAAAAAAACTGGTCTGTGAAGCTCAAACAACACGTGGTTCAGTCTCAAGCCACTACTTAGTTGCAGGCATCTGGTTTTTGCACTAGCTGGAATTTCTGAGTAGGCCTTAGAGCTAGCTCAGAGGCATATCCAGTAATCCAAATACCTGAAAAGTCATTTCTTGTTACAAATATTACTTGAAAGTCCAGGAGCAATTGACTTCCTGATGGAAATACATCAGTAACAGGAGGAGCCAGCCCCATCATGGCTCATGAATAACTCACTGTATTTTAAATCTTGTTGACTACTTCTCTTATCATGATAAATTTGATTTATGGACTTTCACCTTGTGATTGCATGTGCTCCTCTCAAATCAATATGGCATCCCAGTTAGATGGCATGGAGCTACTTGAGACAGCTATTACAAGCATAGGAGCTTCTAAGGCTTCCTTTCCTCCCAACCCAGGGAGGGCTGGTCGGTGTCCTCCCATGTGTCATTCACACAGGATGATAGCCACCACAAATATTTTTAAAATAAAATGGTAACCTTTAGCTGGCCCGATGAGAAAGATGGCATTTTGATATATCACAGAGGCCATGGTGGCACGGCATTGTATAATCAGCGAAGCCAGCCTGATAGCTAAGCCCGTGAGAAACAACACATCAGCTAGTAGAGGGTTATTGTGGGACAGTGTGTTGATGTCAGAATTGTACATATACATCCAAATTACCACACAAAAACCCCCTAAACTCTTGAGAACGAGGCTTACACTGCTACTTTGCAGGGTAGTGATCCTTTTGTTGATACATTGGTGCAGAAGAACAGGTACAGGGAGGAAGAGGCAGTTTCATGTATCTGTTCTCAGAGCATGTCTAAATTACAGGCACTACAATGGTACAGCTCCAGCTATGCTGCTAGAGTGCAGTCCGCTAGACACTACCTGCAGTGACAGAATGGGTTTTTCTGTTGACGTAGGAAGCCCCCGCGTGGCAGGAGCGAGGTTGAGGGAAGAATTCTACACTGGTGGGTTAGCTAAGCTTAACTATAATCATGCATCAGTGTGAATGTTTCACGTGCCTGAGTGATGTCGCTAAAGCAATTTAAATTGCAAGTGTAGAGCAGTGTTCAGGGGAAGCCAGGCTGTAGTTGGTGCTATTGTTATGAGCTAGGTTACATCTGATTACGGTTGAGTTAAAACCCCAGTAAGACTGATACGTGGGAATGCTCCCTTCCATTAGCACTGATGTAAGAAACCCTTAAGGTGCCGACACCTAAAATAAAGCCTAACCGAGGCTGCCAAGAGATCTGCCACCATTTGGGCTGATGATTTGACTGGGGATTGTGACCCAGTTAGGGTGGAGGGCATGTGGAGAGAGATTGAGACACTGGCAAAAAGCAAGAAACCCAACTAGTAGCCTGAGAGCAGGGCCGTCGTTGGGGGGGGGGGCGAACAGGGCGGTCGCCCCGGGCCCCACGGTTACGTGGGCCCCGCGCGTTCCCACTCCTAATGGGGCAGTGCAGGGCCTGCGCCGCGGCCCCATGGCCATGCTTCGCCCCAGTCCCAGCCCCGCCTCGGCTGATTGGCCCTGGGCTCCGCTCCCCCCATGGGACGGCCCTGCCTGAGAGCACAGTGTGAGCCTGGTAAAATCTAGAGTGAGAGCTTTGGGGGCTACTGGCTAATGATGTGCGGGGGCTGTAAGCCAAGAACTTGATTCTTTTTGTTCTTGCTTTTGGAGAAGCAGGACATTACATGTTCCATGTAAATAAGATTGTATCAAGGCAAATACGGAATACCGGCCATCATCCATTTCTCCTTCCAACTGGAACATCCAGAATTTGACCAGCTGCGCTGACTGAAAAGGGGAAAAGCTGTCTTTGGAGAGATTGCTAGCAAAGCAACAAAGTCATTTAGCATCATCTGTAGAAGTGGTGTTTGCATCTGGATACCTGGTGAGCAAGAACTGGGTCTTTCACGTAAGTCACCAATCAGATATTAGATAATAGTTTTTCCATCATAGCCAACCAACTGTGAATGTGAATCAGTGATACCAACTATTAAATTCAGGTGTATCTTATGTGTACCTGTCTTAGGCATCCTCTCCCACTGTCCATGCCTGCTAGCCACTCACAGAGATACCCTCACTTCACTGTGGGTCTCATACAGCACAGAGGGCTCTGTGAAATCATAACAGTGTGTTAAACTGAGGAGTAAGGGTTTGGTACTTGGACTAATGGCTGCAAAGAGTCTCGCTGAAACACTGGAAAATCAGTACCCCATAACAGAGGCAGAATCTGTTCCCATGATTGCCCAGCAGTTGTACAGGAGGAGATCACATGTAGCTCAAGGCAGAGAGTGATTTACTGGAGATTTGGAACCCTATTGCAAACTGTGTATGTAACACTCCTGAGAAATACTTTTATTATTGCCACCATGTTCTTGGCTATAAAGTAGCACTAAACTCATGCTGTTTTATACACTAGTGCCCATGTAGGATTGATTATGATCTGTTACCACAGTTGTAGAAGTGTTAAACCTAGGGTGAATGGTGTTTGAAATGTTGTTAGCTAGTGCTGTTTAAGAAAAAATAATCCCATCCTTTTTCCAAATCTAGAGGAATTTTCTTAATCCCTGATGTTTAGGGCCACTGTTAATGAGTGCTTCTCCCATGATTAAAAGTTTGCACACTGAATTAAAAATGTTTAATTTCCTATGGCCAGTACCTCCATATGATTTGGTAGGCTTTTTAGATTCTTCAGATCTTTAACACCTTGCTGGAGTATTTGTGACTATAGAATCTCTTCTACATTTTTGACCATCATAAATCTACCGTGAGAGATTACAGGTTTACTGCAGATGGCAGTGGCCATGGATTAGACAGTGAATGGACACATTTCAAACTGCAAGCTAATTCCCTGCTCCATCAACCAATTTAAAAGAATAATAAAGATGGGTGACAAATATAAAGTAAACAAAACTCACCAGCTATCGGAAATGTATTTATTTTAAAGGTTGAACCAAAACAGGTAAGACTTCTGGAAGAAAAGAGTTTTTATGGATTGCCCAAATCACATACAACAGCGCATGCTACAAAAAAATAGAAATGTTGTGCACATACTTTATAAATCCAAGCCTATATAAATATTATAGAAGTTTGCTAGTGTAGAATTCCCACAGTTCAGAAGAGCAATATTTTAACTAAAACTGCATAAAAGACCGAGCTCAACTTAAGCCACTTTGAGTCTAGTTGACTTAGTGTTATGAGTTGAGGAACCTCCCACTTACGGTAGCTATTTTCTGCCTTAGTCCCTTCTACTATGACGTGAAATAACACCTCTATAGGGCATCCGGTCTTTTGCCTTCATGCAGCCCTATACCATAAAACACCTTCATTGGAAGGTGTTTGAAAGTATTTCTTGATGAAGGGGTTAAGTGCAGATCGATTTATCTACAGTGTTTTTTACATTTGGGTACTGAAGTGTTCATACTTACTAAACTGCTATTACATTTTGGGTGGGCCATATGTGTATGTACACCATCATTTTAAATTCAGTTAAGCCATGGCCCTTACAAATCTTAAAAGAAGCACTATTTTTAAAATGTCAGGATATGGCTCCTGTAGGAGTGGTTGCAAACTTTTTTTAAAAGGAAGAATCTGTTCCAAGTCCGCTATAGTGGTGATCAGAGCAAAATCAACCTGTTTGAATATATGACTCTAAAAGCAGCCAACTAGCAATTCGACCTATTTACATTCTTCTTCCACATTTAACTCTGCCCATAAACTAAATGTTTATTTTACAGAGGAAGATGTTAACGTGTTTAATAGTCTAGAAGCTTAAACCTACACAAATAAAAATAAGCTGTGGTCAACAGCAAAGCATGGTGGCTCTACTTATTGTAAATGATTTAAGAAAAAGGCCCCTAGGCAATACTTTAAGCTATAAATGCACCAGTATAATATGGAGATTGGCATGTTCATAATATGCACGTGGGGGGATGGAATTCAAGGTCTAGCAGCATTACTCAGCGATTAAAAAAAACAAACCAAAAAAAATCATAGCTGAACTTTGAGCTGCTTATTGGTGCAATTGCTAATAATGTTTAGTGGCCTGACGGTCACAGCAGCATCAGCCACCCTTGATTATTAGTGGTTAAGAGCAGAACTATTCTTGTGACTATTGCAAGATGCATGGAAGACAGATCATGGAGGAGCTTAGCACCAGAAAGAGATGGCGTTGTGCCACTGTATTTTATCGTCACTTTGCTATTAATACGTAGCACTTTCCATAATACATTTTAAACACTAATTAGTCCTAACAACATCCCTGTGAGGTAGGCAGAAATCATGGTTGCATTTTTACAGACGAGAAAACTGAGGCAGGGTGGATAAGTGACCTGCCCAAGGCCCCAGAGGGAATTCATGTCATCTGGGATATTGATTCTGGAGCATGTGGCTCCCAGTTCTGTGTTCACATCACTAAACTACCTTCTCTAGTTAAAGAATAGCCAAACAAAATTCTTAGTAATACTTAAGTCAGATCTGTGGTATGAAATGCACAAAAAAAGTGAGTTTTCTGACTAAAAAAAATCAAATAAGGTAAAACAAATCTCATATCAAGAAGGAGTAAAAGGAAAGCCTTCTGAGTACTCGGAAGGCAGATTATGTCTGGTAGCAAATACAAAAAGAGACAAAATTTCAACATTTAAAAATTAAAGAGCAGTCTCAAGGGAAACCCACACGTGATTGTATCTAGGTTTCTGTTGTGTTAATTCCCAAGGGCATCTATTCAGAGACCCTGACATCTTAGTCAGCAGGACACTTCTACTGAATCAATGACAGTTTTGAAGTGCGGCTTCATGGCAGCGTCAGGCCCTACATCATTTCAAGCCATCCTCATTTTCTTTATGGCTGACCGCCCACTTGGTCAGGCTTTCCCCTTTCTGATTACTTCTAATTTCCTGCTACCTTCACTGTGGATTTGCCCCCTGCAGCAACTTCTTCCTTTGGCTGTCCATTTACCAGGGAGACAACAATATTGAGCTGCGATAGGCTGGAGAATGGAGCTTTAATGCTAGATTGACAGCTTCTTCCCCATATGAGGTCTTCTCAAACCTACTGCCAATATGTGTGCGGCTGTGCGCATCGGTTAGTGGCCTATTGCTGGAGTGGGTGGGTGAGGTTTTGAGGCCTGCATTTTGCTGGGGGTCAGACTAGATGATCGTACTGGTCCCTTCTGACCTTAAAGTCTATGAGGCTATGAGTCTATGCACACTCCCTTTTTTTTTTTAATAGTAGTATTTACACCAACTCCAATTCCTGACCACTGGGGAGCTGATGCTCTCCCATCAGCAGGATTGCTCTGAGGACCTTGCATCTGCCACAGTGACATGAAGTGCATAAAACAGAATCTCTGACTCAAAGTGTGAGAGCAGCAAGGATTGCTGGATGTAGTGAGGGAAACCAACCGTATCACCAGCTGCATGAGTGTCACCTTCCTGATGTGTCCAAAACTGAGGAGTGAAGGATCGAGGCTGGATCCTGAGAAACTCTGCATTGACACTAGCACATGCTAACTTCTTGGAAAGTAAACAAATCCCTTTAAGCAGCAGTTCTTGTTCCTGTACTCATCCTCCTAACCACCTGAGTGACAGTTCTGTAGCTGTGGGTACAGAATAGCCAGTAATTTCTAACCCTAAGTTATCTCCATGCAGTGATTCCCTGGGAAAGTCAATAATATCTATTTAGGGCTAGTGCAGAAAGGCATAATGCACTTTTTGGTCAAGTCTTTACTTTTTTTTTTTTTTTTTTTTTCATCTCTGAGAAGGTTTTGCCATAAATTATTTCTAAAAATGCACAGCAGTCACATCAATCCTAATACCTTGTGCAAGAATGGCACAAGCACTGTAGCGCCCAGGCCAACCGAAGCGTATGTTATAAACGTGTAGGGCACTTCTATTTCCAGTCGTCGTCTGGCTTCTAGATCGTTGATGGAAACCTGGTACCTAGAGCACAACAGCCAGAGTGCCATGTGTTTGACGAAATAACGTATGACCAAAAGAATAAAAACCCCTACGAAGAACCTTTCCAGGGCCACCTTCATCATTTCACTGAGAGATGGAAGGCTAAGCTGAAGACTTTCATTAGGATAGTTTGGTGCTCCATGTAGATTATTTAACCAGAATCCTATGGTTGCTCCTGCTCCTGCTCCCAGGATGGTAGTTGTGTCTGCTCGGGTAGGGCTGTAATCCTCTAGTTTGGGATAATTGTAACATAAAAGGAGGGGGACAACAATGGAAAGTATAGGGCAGAACGGGCTAGTTAACATCAGGTTGTCTATGATATCCCATGCAGGATATGTGAGTGCAATTAACACAGCTGAAATCAGAGTTCCACCAATCACGTCCTGTAAAGACAGGTATTTAAAAAACAAGATCTTGTTAAAACATGACATATTAACATGGACATATTAACAGACTATCAGAGTATCAAACCAATTTTTAAGTTCAAAAGTGGGGAGTAAATTAGGAAGGTGCAGTCTTTAATTTTTTTTTTTAAATTTTGAATAACGTGTTAGTGTGTGGGGTTTTTGGTGAAGGTTTTTTTGTTTTGCAAAATACAGTTAACTATGAAGTAAAGCATTAACAACATCAGAAACAATAGAAGCATCACATATCATATTTTTTTTCAAATGAACATGTATTCTGCCCTTCCACCTTCTGCTCCTGCCCCACCACTCCAGTACTCTACTAATAATGAATTACTTGCCAAAAAGAAGTGTCTGAATATCCAGCTAAGCATGTGTTCCAACTGGCTGCAAGTTCCTCAATGTTTCGTAATACTTTATATTCCAGAACAGACTTTATATCGTGGCCACATAAAGATTCTACTTACCCAAATTCCCACTGTAGTGTAGGATAGTGTTCTTCATTTATTGACCTAAGCTATTGTCCAATGATAAACTGCTGCCTTTCAGTTCTGGCTGAAATCAAAACTGCTGACTTCCAAATTCATACCTTAAACACTCAGTTTGCTCTCTTTAACTGCCATCATATATGTTTTTAATAGGCTGTGTAACAGGCCACCATCTTAACTTCTAACAGGCAGCAATTATTTTCTGAGTTTACTTTCATTTATTGTTTTTCACCTCCTTCCTGATTTAAGGATATTACAACATTTTCCCTTGTTTGTTCTGGACACTTCAGACAATGACATAATCACACAAAAGCCCAATTGGGTTGCACACTGCTTTTTAAACAAGGAAGGTAGGAGAACGGCTGCATGGGGGCAGAATGCTGCTCTTGATCAGGATGAAAACCAACTTGGCCACAGTCAGTGCATATTTCAAGGCCCATTTCTTTTGATGTATTTTCCAACAATACTGAAGTGACAGCAAATAAAAGAAACTTTTCCCTGGGCAAAGGAATCCATTGGCTAAAGTGTTCCCCTGCAGGCTTAATTCATTGTAAAACTGTGTTGTAGCCACACAATCTATATCTGATGCTGACAAATGGATTATATTAACACAGATTTGATACACAGCTTTATGGCACACACAACATACATTGGCCCTGATTCTTCTTGCCTCATTATATGAGTATTCCTCTAACTTCAAAGGGGATTTTTTTTCTCTGAGTAGAGTAAGCAAGATTTTACCCCTTCTACACTTGTATTTTGAGGGCCAGTTAACTTTTGATAATTAATTAAATGGGAGAAACTATTTGCATGACTTAGTTTCAGGGTCTCCATTAAAACAAGTTTAAACAGCAGATTTCTATTAATGCAAACCTTTCCCCACCCATAATCCCAAAGCTAATTTCATTCTATAGCAACAGGATTATGTTTTCTTAGTTTGCACAAGCAGGAAAACGGTTGTATGGTTCATTTAACAAAAGAAACTTTATACTATTAAATATGAGGGAGGAAACAACCCTGGAGATGTGAGACACAATGTAAAATATTTAAATGATGCAGGTCTCTAGTTTGGCCAGGCACAGGTTCCTTTAGGACAGAACCAGCATAAGAACTTCTCTTATACCAGTAACTGAATTCTGGATTGTTAGTTAATTGCCTGAGGCAAGACCCTGGAGGTTAAAACCTAATTTATTAACTGAAATAAGCTGATTTGTCATCAGCAACACTGGGAAAGGAGACATAAACTATCTTGTGACAAATGCTCTTGCTGAAGTGTTGCAGTCTGTTACAGGTAGGGAGGTCAAAAGCATACAGAGACTGTTTTCCTTATAAACATAGTTCTGTGAGCATGATCTAGCTGAAAAGCCTGCATAAAATACAGAATAATGGGATATTCTAAATGCTCTAGTCCACTAGAAATTCACTAGTTTCACAGGCTCATAACTTTCTGAAAAAGTTATTTACAGTTAAAACCTTCTATGCTTGGTTATAACCCAGAAGTGAATTGCTTTTGAGCAAACTCCAGAGTCATGCAAGGCTGGATTATTTTTTTTGGCAGCAGAAATATTTTGTGACAAACACAAAGCTCAAACATGGGTGAGCATTAGATGCTTGGAATTTTCATAGGCTGGATTCAAGCAAATTTGAAATTAAAAAAAAAATCAAGTTTGCATATGCTCAGTACAAGTTTCCAATAAGATCAACATTACAATTACAAGAGATGAGGTAAATACATAATATAGATGTATCTTGGTACTGCTGTTTTACTGTCAAGGATCCACAATTCTGTAAGTATAAACTGATACCAATAGAGGGATTATTAACAAAGAGGGCCCTAGCCTGGGAATCAAGAGGCCTGGGTGGGTATTCTCAATCTCTGACTTGCTGTGTAATTCTCCCAAGATCACTTCATCTCTTCATGCCTGTTTTCCCTCCAACTCTTTGTCTGTCCTGTAAACATAGGCTGTAAACTCTTTGAGACAGGGACTCTTTTGCATGTTTGTAAAGTGCCTAGCACAATGTGGCCCCCATTTCTGTTGCTCAAAATATGGAGTCATATTAAAGTTGCAGCATTGTCTACTCTTTCAATTTTAGTCACAAGTCTTGGGACATTTAATGCATTTCTGAAAGCTCCAGCACCCAGAATCTTGGGATTATCTGAGAACTTCAGCTTCATTAAAAAAAAAAAAAAAAGTAGTGTTTAGCCCTTGTCATTGAATTAAAAAGTGTGAAAAACAAAAAAAAGCAAATAACAAAAACTTCATGACTTTTAAAACAATCATGATTTTGGGGGGTTAATTTATTTATTTATTTTTTAATACTTGGGTTTGGCAATATCACAGCAACCGTACAGTCACCAAAACCTTTCAGTAATTTCAATGTTGTTTTTAAATAGTTGTAATTTATTAAGTAGCCAAAAAGTGAATCAAGCATCAAAAGCAAACCCAAATTCAACTTCACTTCACTTTAGTGGCATCCACCAACCCTCCTGTCCTCATGTTCATGATGATGATCGCTTACTGCTGTCAAAACTCCCACACTCAATATACACAAGCACAAATAAGTGAAGAGAAAAGCACCAGAAGACGCCTTCCAGACAGGTCCTTTTATTAAACGACAATAACAAAACTAAGTTAGGCATGGGCTAAAGGCCAGAGTGTGTCTAGTTTACCCAGGCTCAGAGAGTCTCAGTAGTGTGTATGGGGACAGCACCTGTGGGGTAAACATGCAGTAATAGTCTGCAGGATAATCTTTCTGAGCCATTCAGTCACATTAGGGGTTCGGTCTCTGCTATAAAGCTGGTTTTCTGGCCTGCTATTAACAGATGGTTGAGAAACTCAGCAGTATTGGCTGTTGTTGTACGCATAATTAACCAAACAAATTCAAATACTATTTACTCCTTTGGAACATGGAGTTATTTCAGACAGAGCCTTTTGTACTCAGATAACTATATAGGCACCAAACAATATCCTAATCCGAACAGTAGGTACAAAGGGAGTGTGGGGGGAGGACCAAATATGGCATTGACACTGGGAGCATTCATGGCATACAAAAAATATGTAAAATATTTGCAGTGAATAAACTTACCTTCTCTCTATCTTCCACCAAAAAGAGGTTGCAATGTGGCCTTAAAGAGTGGCAATAGAAATCTTACTTCTGCTTCACCTTTTCCCCTTACATCAATTTTGCTCTTGGTTTTTCTTGTACAAGTAAATGAAATTTAATTTTCTCTCTATTCATCAACAATTAACACTGCATATAAAACAAGCAAGGAGGCCATTTGCACTTTTAAAGACTAACACATTTATTTTTCACAAGAGCTTTTGTGGGTCAGGTGGCACTTCACCCACAAAATCTCATGCAAAAAATAAATTTGTTAGTCTTTAAAAGGGCTACTGGCCTCCTTGGTTGTTTTGCTGAACTAGACTAACATGGCTACTGCTTTGGAATATGTCACCTGCATACAAAGTGATACTAGAATGCAGAGGCTGAGAGGAAGGAAAGGAGTGTGCTGCTGCTGTGTAAGGGTTGAATTGGTTGTTTTAAAAAAATCTGATTGAGGAAATACTTGGTTCAGTTCTGCATTCAGGTGCTGGTCATTCTGTTCAGAGCACTGTTTAATTTAGGAATGCGCCTACGGTAATGTTACAGTACACAATGATCCTGATACATTTGATCAGCATCGAGCTGGGTGAAACAGTGGAAAAGAAATCTAAATTTAAAGATGAATAAAATGCAAAGAGAAGGTTATGCACCTGTTTTTGGCTCTTCATTAACCCAGTGTCTTTAATTAGCTTATTAGCTTTCTAAACTGCAAATATTAAGACTTATTAGCACACTTAGATCAAAAAAGCTTCTTATACTTTCGAAGATACATTTCTTCCCCCAAATCTTCAATGGTGACTCAAGGAAATCTGAATGTGGATTTCATAGCTTCTATATGAAGTAAAAAATTAATTAATTCTTAAAGACTACAACATAAAAAGAAAGGACTCAGTTTTAGCAGAAATAAGTATATGGTAAGATTAATCCATTTTGCATATGAATAGCTTCTCTTTCTAGTTAATATCTATTTTGCTGCCTCCACTAGATGATCACTAAAGACTGCTTACATTTAGATAATAATTCCTGAACAGGGAACCTCTATTTACTGGGTTGATTAACAAAAGTTGTCTTTTTGTGCACATTTTTATTCTGTCAGTGATTTTATAATGGGAGGAAAAAAGAGGTTTTGATTTTCTTTTCTCATGGGGAAATTAGATGTTTTTTTCTAATTCTGACTAAAATAATTTAGCATGCTGCATGATAGTGTATATATCAGGTGTATTTTTCTTCCACTATACAATTTTGGTAGGTCTAATTTTATAGCCCCCACATTATAACTAACCTGATAACACATTCTTGTATGTGTAAGCACATAAGGTGTGACAGATAAGGCTGTACTTTTATCTAAAATAACAGATTTGAACTTGCACATGATTTTTCTATTTTAACAGAAGAAGTTTTAACTCTTGACCCCAAAGGCTAATAATAAAAGGTCAGTTTTTTTAAAGCAGCTGAACTTGGGTCCTTTTCAATGAGTCTTAGGCCCCTAAGTGCGCAAGTCATTTTTGGAAATGGAGTTTAAGCTCTTCTGTCCCATAGGGACTTTTGAAAATGTTATCTGCAATCAACAGAAATTTCTTCTAAAGATGAGCAATAAATAAGTGAAGCTGATAATTCAAATAAATTCTCCCAAAGCTCATCAAAGCAATAAATATCTTTTTATAGCCAATTGTGATTTTTTTTTTTTATTGGGCCATCTTCTATTGGAGAGAAAGAGAGAGAAGCTGTGGTGTTTACATAGAGCTCTTCTTGAGGTCTATCTTGTGTGGAGACCAGTGTCTCAAGAAAGCTAATTCTATTTCATCTTGGGTAGTCTTTTGCTTACTTTAATTCCTCTTATGGGTTTGTTTGGATATGATATGCTACTATACTGCTTGTCCGAAGCTGTGGCACAATATTTGCATCATATTCTTAAAAAGCTGTTGTGCTTTACTGCAGCGGGGACTGCATTTCCGCAATAGGTGGAATAACCCTGATGTATAGTTTGTATGTCAGCTTGTAAAGCATTTAAAATCCCTTCAGGAGTAACAGTGCCAGAAAAAAGCCAGATGTGAACATGCGACTGAGAAGATGAGTGCAGGTTTCAGATGCATATTACAGAATATAATCTATTTCTTTTCTGTTTCTTCCAAATGGTATAATCGGCAATAAATGCATCTATCCTAGATTTATATTTTTAGGCAAAGCAAATTATTTCCTTTCTTTTCAGAAGAACCCTTCTCCCAGAGTTAGAAATAGTTATAAAAATGATCTTTCAGATGTGTATACTAACAAACACTGGCCAGTCTAGGATATTCTTGTTTTAAAATCATGGCTGTATAAATTGTGAACTGTGGTACAGGCAACCTGTCGTAAGGATGGCTCTCCAGCAACTGTCTGCCTCTAATATCTCATGTAGCTTCTTGGAGACAGGGAGGTGTGCATTACAGTCGGGGATCGTTAATGCAAAATAGGTTAGTTCGATGCATTAAGAAATTCCCAATGCTGGCACTGAAAGGTGACAAGGATAAAAGCCTTCCCATTGTGTATTTTGAATATTATCTGCAACTGATAAAATTCTTCCTGATGTGGTCTGTGATAGGATTCCTTATGCCTTGATGTTATGCTGTCCCACAAATGAAAGCTGGCATGCATAGTTTTCAGATCCTAGTAAATGCAGATGAGCTTTGCCCCTCCCCCCCGATGGCTGCTCTATTGGTCTTTAGACAATGCACCAAATCCTGCTTGCCTTACTGTGCAACTGAAATCAGTAATCCAGGAGATCAGGAATTGGCTTAGTTTTTAGCCAGGGAACCTGGAGTAGGGGGATTTTCATAGGTACCATCTGAGTTAGGCACCAGACTCCCATTAACGTGTGATTGGAGCACCTAACGGTTTTTTGTGACTTTAAAAGCCTCCTCCTAACTACAGAATCTCTGCCTCAAAAGCTGATCAAGAGATTGGTTGTGCCTTTGAGTGATAGGTCCTCTGATTTACATACAGAATGTCACCAATTCCCACTTTGCTAGCTCCTCATACCCCGTAATTGTTAACCCCTCCCAAAACATTGGCATCTCCCCACTTCTCAACAAAGATGTTTGTAGAAGGTTCTCATCTTAGTTAGGGTTTCTCTACGCTAGCGAGTTGTTTTAGTTAACTATACCTGTTAAACATGATGTTAGTGGATAGGTGTGAAATCAGCTACTTGGTAAAAAGGTGCTTTTACACCAATATAGCTATTTTCATACAGGATGGGAAATAACTATAATTCTGTAAAGTTCCAGAGGGAGAGCTGTGTTAGTCCAGTTTAGCAAAACAAATGAGTTCTGTGGCACTTTTAAAGACTAAAACATTTATTTATCATGTGAGCTTGCTAGCCTTTAAAAGTGCCATAGGACTCCTTATTTATAATTCTATAAGTCACTGTAATGGCATCCATGTTAATCCTTGTATAGGTATAACTATTTTAATAAAATAAACACAAAAAACCAACTACACTCCTAACCAAAATAATTCTACCAGTAAAAATGCAAGAATATTTCAGACTTTTTAGATTTCTTTACTTTTACAGCCTATGCTACATTTATTACATTATATGCTATTAGTAAAACTCAAAGACACAAAATACATGCTGTGATGGAATATTCTTGCTAATTTTTGTAAGCTACATGTGTTCATTTACTTGCTAAATTTGAGAAAAATCAGTAAAAATCAGTGAGTCTGTGTTTATTTGCTTGAAGGAAATATTGATTTCACTACAGATGTGTTGATTAACCTCCAATGTGAGTTTTCCATCAATAGTCTGTTGAAAAAATTGGATGGAAAAAACCTCTTGAGGAGACTATACTAAACTCTGAGCTCAAATGTGATAATTTGTACCACAAACCTGATTCTAAGAATTATTGCGTCTGCTCCCTGAAGAGCATATAATGTGACATGTATGTCTAACTTGGATTTAGAATACTGAACAAGTGCAGTGAATTGCTTGGAGAACAGGGTTCAGACAGAATTATTCATAGAAATTTGGTAAATTGTTCTGGAATGATGAGTAAAATTTTGAGAAGAATTCTAAATTGCACATGGACAAAGAGGTTACTTTTGTGAAATAATTATTCTATGTGAATTATTCTCTCAGTTTCACTCACTTGTAAGACATTTAAGATGAAGACTCTTTACCGTAATACATTTCTCTCTGTTAAACTAAGGAGTTGAGGGGGTGTAGAGTCAATCTGAGATAAGCACAAAGGGCTTTTTCTTCTTTACCCCAAACTCTATCTGAATTTAGAAAAGTCTCTTTCATTATTATTGAACACTATGGGAAACATGCTAAGAATTTTTACTGATTGACTCAGGGTCACTAGTTAAAGCTAGACTGGAGACATCCTTTTTTCAAGACCTTGTTTTGATCTAGTAGGGCTGGAAGGAAAGGTCAGGCCATATATCATGGAAAGCCACCATCTTATTTGGAATCTCTCACTTTTTTATATTGCATCAAATTTATGTCTTCATTACAACTAATGCAATTAATTTATTCACAATATATTTTATAACTAATACAATATTTCTTCATATGCTATTGATCCATTATGAATTTTTTTTAATTCACTGTATTTTGTATTTAGGAATCCGTTGCACATCTGTTAACCACATATGATACATACACCATAAAAATGTCCTGTTATTATGAAGGCCCCTAATGATTCCATAAATTAAAGTTTACTTTGAAATGTGCATTCAGTACAGGACTAAAATCCTTCTTTGTGAATTTGGTCTTCACATTTAACATACTATTTCTGCAAGGGACAACTGAATTTCCCATGATTACTTTGGTTGTAAGTGTGCAGACTTAGAAGAGCCCCTTTTAAAATTTCCCCTAAGAATTTAACATTTTTAAGTCTCTTCAGATTTTTGAACTGTATGAACACATTCTCTAGACCCTGGATGGATATGACCATTTTAAAAAACCTAACCTTAAAGAGAAAAATGCTGTTCTCCTTTATTTGTTATAACTTAGCTCCACACACACAAGCAGTTTTAATTGTTAAGTTGGGCCAGCTACTTCCAGTTGTACAGTGGTACAAAGCATGTCTCACTGATTTGCCACTTCTGCACATTACATATACACCCTGACTAAATCAATCCCTATCTAGTAACTCTGGAATGCAATTGTGTGCATTCACACAATATTGTTCACTTGTTCAACTGTGTTTCCTGTCAATGCAATCATTGAAAGTCCAGCACAGCAATTAAACACAAGATTCACATTCACACAACCTCATCTCCCTGCCTTTTTATCCAAATGCCATCATACCCAGTGATCCACAGGACTTCTTGTTTGTAATGTTCTTCCAGGCTCCGCAGCTACATTGCAAACTCCCTTTCAGTTATATATTTAACAGCCTAAGTGCCACACACACCCAGTTTCTCAAATACACAAGCTTACACCTCACTTCAGCGATGTTTAGATATCTCCCTATAAACATACGGTAGAGGAAAATATATAATGAGCCATTTGTAGGTGGAAAAGCATGTGGCTGGAATTCAGGTTGCACATTTGAGTGTGATAGTGAGATACTGGATGGTTAAGTATTGGAATTTAAAGGAAGTTTTCTTGTGGAGCTGGTGTGTGTTTTTTGGAAAGAAAGCATGCACAATGAGGTTGGTTTGGGTGGAAATACTGCTTTAACTAGCAATTTCCTGGAGTACTTTCATGATTGTGTTTGAGAAATCCATTTGGAAGAGTTTTTAATTATATGTTCACAATGCTTTGTTCATGGGATAGTTACACTGACTAGTCAGCGGTGGCACTCCTCCAGAAGTATTAGGTATTGGGCTGTTCTACAGCCTCTTTCCACATGGTCAATGAAACTGTTAACCAACAGATTATGACCATTGGAGACAGAGCTTCATTGGAGCAGGACCGATACGATGAAACTAACATACTACCATTAAAATGACAGCTTGCCGTTCCATATTTAGAGTGAATCCACCTTTTTGTCCCACTGTTCCTAGAAGAGTACCTTTTATATCTGTCACCGCAATACTGTTGTATACACATGCATTTGTGTCTGTGTGTATGTAAAAATACTTTTCTGAATATTTGTACTGAAAATTTTTCAGCTTTCCCTCCTACTGGCAGGAAAGGCAGCCAAAAATATATTTGTTTTTTTCACTCATAAGATGTGCTTAGATATTAACATGATGGGTGCCAGTAATATAGCGCAGACAGACAGAAGGGCAGTATGTCTTTATCCTTACCAGTACAGTGTGCATTCCAGTGTAAAGTCTGCTGAGACACACCAGGGTAGAAAGTACACATGCTGCCATTAGTCCTAGCACAAATGAGTACTGTAGAAAGAAAGAGAGAAATGTCACAAGCATTTATTGTCTATAAGTACCTCAAATCAGTATCCAATGGCTGTGTCCCAGAGGCTTCTCTAGAATCCACTCTTGAGTTATAAGGCTCCAGAGAGCTAATGTGAATCAGTTATACATTCAGGAACCCTCAGGCTAAATGTTGGCCAGCACTGTTATGTTGAAAGTTACTTTATTATCTGCAGCAGGTATTAACAATCTATTTTTCCCAACTGGAAGCTGGGTCTAATGATGGCCTGAGTGAGCCAAGGAGGACATGGCATCTGTAGATTTGCTTTTCCTTAATGTACAATAGAAGATCATCCACAAAATCCAGTAGTGCTTGCACTAAGTGATTGTGTTAAAGATAAAACAGCTTTTTTTAATCTTTCTTTTTTAAAAAAGGTACAGAGCATTGTTCAAGTGATGAGTGATTGCCTGACAGTGAAATGTGAGATCCCCTAGAGTCTGAGGAAAAACTGATCAATAGTTCTCAAGTTGGGGTAGGGGGAAGAATCAATAGCTATCTTAAAACTGTAATTCAGTTATTCCAACCATCCAATTGTAAAATCAAACTTTTTTGTGTCATCTAGGGATTGCATAAGATTTAACAATCTTGGTTATGAGGCTGATTTCACTTCATTCTCTCACAGAATGATCTTATCAATACAGATTCAACTATTTGAAATGGTTTGCTAAGTATCTTCAGATTACAGACAGGAGAGAAATGTGGAGTGGAGAACTAGACTAGTACATTAGCCTTTCACCCCTTCATTCAAATACTGCCTTTGGTCATCCAAGCAATTGAGTTTGGTGGCCTCCTCTTTATTCCTAGGGGATACTTACAGTTGAAAATTTACTTATGGGCTCCCTCAGTTCACCGTAGGATCCAAGACCCTCCTGTGGAAAGCTTGATCTGTGATTGCATATAGCTGGTCTGATAGCCTATAGTGCTATTTTCCCCTCATCCTCCTGAGTCACAGATTTACTCTTTAAATAGATTATTTCCAATGTATTCCCTCCTCATCATTTAGTTCAGGGACTGGCACAGATATATAATTGATACTAATTAAGAATTACTAATGATCTAGATGATATCAAAGGGAATGTGCCAGTACATATTTTCTAATAGACACAATTTAAAAAAAAACTAATAATTGTTTTATGGTAGGCTATATTTTTCAGTAAGGGCAACAGAGCTAATCAGAAGACATAGGCTGCACAAATTCATATACATGTGAAAAAAAAGTATTAAGCTAATATGAATGTTTAATGGTGTCCTCTGTTGGACAGAGTCCCAGCTGCCTAACTAGCTGCTGTGGCCTCGCACTGCTAATAGCTAAAGAAGTTCCCCGTTAGTTCAAGTAGTGGGTTTAACAGTCGGAAGTCAGACCAAAGCTCTAGGCATTCTATCATGAAATCCTAGTAGCCATGTTATACAGCACAGTGGTAAATATGAAGTCTTAAGTGGTCACAAGTCTGTGACATCTTGATTTTCAAAACAACAATACCACATGGCTTGCTTTTCTAAAGTACAGAGTTTGCAAATCCCCTTGAAATCAATGGAGGTGCAGGTGTTCTGCAGTTTTGCCAATTGGGCCCCAAGGTTATGTCCTCCTTGGAGCAGGAAGAAAGACGTACTGTACAATCAATGGTAGCATGTAGCACAGCCTCACTAAGTATTATTCAAGTGAGTATCTAGTTGTCATTATTTTTAAAGGTATGTAGTAACAACGGGTGCGTCTACACTAGTAAATGAAGTCAACTTAAGCAGGCTTAAGTCGACTTAATTTACTCTGCGTCTACACTGGCATTTTCTTAAGTCGACTTAAGCTGCTGCTTAAGTTGACTTAAAGAAATTTAAAGTCCACTTTATTAAACCTAGTATAAAGTCGACTTTACTGGCTAAATTGACTTTATTAAGTCGACTTAGCCAGTGTAGATGCAGATTAGCCCTAAATCGAGGGGTCCTAGGCTCCCCCACGGTCCTCCCTGCCCGGGTGGATGGCACAGGCAGAGCCTAGTGTGCCCCCGCTCTGGGCAGGACAGAGCCCTGCCCACCCTGCTCCTATGCCCTGCCAGTGTCCCTGTCCTGCTCAGCCCCCATTGTACCCAGACAAATGCTGAGCCCCCTGGCACTTGGCAAGAGATGCCCCCCCTGCCACCATGGACCAGTCCCAGGTCCACCTAGCCCCTACAGGTCGATTTAGGTGTCCAGTGTGGATGCTCTTAGTCGATTTGGCAGGGTCCCCTTTAAGTCGACTTAATTTTTGAGTGTAGACATGCTAAGTTGACTTAAAGTCGACTTATTTGGCCAAGTGTAGACATAGCCAAGGAGAGGAAAATCTTTTCAAAAACTACATACAATCTCAGTCTCCGAATCTGACTTCTCTAACGTCTTTTTGTCGATGGTGGCATAGAGAGCCTCGCTGGGGTCCATGGGACTTTGCACTTCCTCATGTCGAAAGCTAAGCATTCTTCAAACACTGAATGTGAACACGGAAACTGCTCCAGAGTAGCTATTTCAGTGTAACTGTACAATACGAGACGTACTTAAACTACATAGCTCAGAAGGAACGCTTCTCAGCAGTCATGATACAGTCTGAGATGGTCAATATTTAATAAAAACACAGTAAACTTCCCTGAAGCTTAACACAATGACACCGAGTATGGGTGGGTAAAAGGTTGAACCTTCTTTTTCTCATTGCAATGCAATCAGTCGCATCTTATTCCTCCCTACCTTGTTTTGGTTCATTGTTGCAATGCAAAATGTGAAGGAAATGGATGTAGCTGCCATGGCATGGGTGGATGGCATTCCATATTCTGCCCTTGTTTCCAACTTCACAACAGGAGGTGAACAAGGACGAGGCCACTTCAGGATGTCCTTAGAGACTTGACCTATGTACATAGCAATCTGGGGGAAAATAAAGCACACAATTAACTGGACCTGTCAAGGCAAGGGAATTCTCACCGGACTCACCAAAGGCCTAATTTAAGTCTCAGCTATGTGAGACTGTTGCAGCATATTGTGTTTTGTTTTTAAAAAAGAGTGAGATCAGAATTTATCCCCTGAATTATTAAAGAGTACTCTGGTCTACTAGCAAATGAGAGGAACAGCAATTTTCCTGCACAGCATCAGATCTGGGACCTGAAGGAGGTTACCCAGAAGAGAAGGAGGAATAGCATGATTAAGATAGTCCCAGTATGAAACAAGTGGCTCCTACCTCTGGTGTCATTTGTTTCCCCACCACTAACACAGTATTAAACATTTTATTTTAAATTTAAAAGTTTCTCCTCCTCCTCCTCCTTTCACAACCATTCCTCTTAGAGCAAACAGGCAGATGAGAAACTTGCTTATCACTTATTTTTCAGGCCCATGAAATTATCACAACCTTTCATCTGTGAAATGTTCACTCTTTTAAAAACAAACAAAAAACCCACTGGCTCTCGGCAAGGGCTAATTAAACTCTGATTTCTGGCATTTCTCAGTTTGGCCAGTATTTGTATTTCTGATTAGTTTTCCTCAGATGCATTTGTTTCCATTCCTCCAGGTTAAATCTTATTTCATTATTTCCTGCACTGAGTTCTAAATGTACTCTGTCTCCTTGGGTTAATTCTATAGCTGCTCTGGAAAGAGAGAGGGTCCTAATGCCTCCAACTGTCAGCTATCAGCTTCTTTAAAACCTAACTGATAAGAAACCTTTCTCTACAAGGCACATTGAGTGAAAGCTGTGATAAGTGGAGGGGGAGAAAGCTGGCAGCATGGGAGTGGAAGGGCCATGCTAAAGATCAACATTGAAGGGCCGCTCATCTTCATGCAAAGCGTCGGAATACCTTTGATGGCTGCAGACCGAGTTCAGCATATGTAGAAATGGCTACAACTATGGACCAGCAAGTGATTTTGGCTGAGTCTAACTGATTCCTCTGTGGCTGGCTCACATCTAGAGAGGGTTGAAAATTGTCATTTCTGTGTAGTCTCTACACTTGTAATCATATTTCACTCTAAATGGAATACATTTGTTCACACTTCTAGAGACCTGTCAAACTCTGCACAAGGACTGCTCTTGTACACCTCTCAGAACCGCAGGCCAAGTTCTCTTCTCGTTTACACTGGTATATTTCAGTAGCGATGCTCCAAATGTACACATGCCTGACAATGGAGAATTTGGCCAAGAGATGATCAAAATCATTTTACAACAATGACAAGCAAATATAGGTGAATACAGCAAAATAGACATCTTCAGGTGGTTTTTTCAATTTAAAAGTATACATCATAATAGTAAGCATTTTATGTGCTTTCTCAGGGCCCTTGTATGGATTTTCGACATACCTCCCTGTTTTCTTCACAGGACAGAGTGTAGAAAGAACTGGATGTTAGTTCTGTAGGGTTTTAAGTGGGGCCTACCATGAAACATTCTCACTGTTTCTGATCTTGCTTCTAGCAAAGTTTTACAAATCTCACCAAACCCTAGAATTTCTGCAAATAAAATCCATTCCAGCAGACGCCACATGCCTGCAACATTTTCCAAAATCCAATCCAACAATCTGTCCTGACATACCTGCCTACAGTCCCACACCTGAAAATTTAGAAAGGAAAAAGGAACAGGCTTTGAAAATCTGAGTTGAAAAGAAGACAGAATTTATCAATATACAAATGTACAGGAAAAGTATTAGTGAGATCCGCCACAAAGAAACCTTTGCCCAAGTGAAGTATCATTTTCTTTCTTTGTTGCTCAGTTTGTTTCTTTCATGTGTGGCTAATGTTCAACACTTAGCTAGGGAAATATATTTTTGGCTTTAACTGCTTTGCTTCCAAGTCTATTTCTAGGCTGCACTCTCTGTTCTGTTCAGTTTGAGTGATGCAGATCAATTGCATTTTTCTGCAGTTCTGGTGGAAAACAACATACAGGCAATTTCAGCATAAATAATTTTAATTTGCACATTAATAAATGTATTTTGTTTGTCTTGGCATGTGGAATTTGTCTGAACCTTGAGACTCCTCTTTTCCATTACTGAAGTAACAAAATCAAGAAAAGTAATGGATTGTGCAAGACATAATTAACTTGGGGAGATAGTTACAAAGCAATGCATGGGGATTTAAATTGACTGATTCATGAAATTTGGTGGGAGGAGCATGGCTAATTCCCTTTTGCCTTGTTTTGAAAATGTAAGGAAGTGTGTCTGAATAAAAGGTAACTCACAGTATCCAACTGTTTTTTGCTTTTACAGCATGGTGATTTTAACTCTTTTAGGCTTGAATTATTTGCAAGCCAGGTTGCGATGCAAGTTTTTAAGGGGAAATAGGACTGCTCGGTTTAGTAGGGAAGTAACATATTGGATGTTAGGAGGCAGGAGGAATGAGGAGCAAAAAGCACTCTGAGGCAAGTGGGAAGGTAGGATGGAGTAGATGTCCAAACGCGTAGTGGGAGGGCTAAGGCAGCTAAAGTTTGGGCTAGTTGGATATTCACAGGGGGAAGGTTGAATGAGCTGAGGCAGGCTTTCCCCCCACCCCCACACTTTTTATATGGCAAAGCACACAGTACTGCTTATCTGTGTCCTTTATTGCCTCCTTCACAGGGTGTGATGGGGACTTTTTAATGCTTGTTGTGTTCTTGAGAGGAAGGATGAGCTTGTGGTTAAGGCACTGGACTGAAACTTGGGATATTAGAGTTTATTTTCCCCCCTTTCTCCCACAAATTCCCAGCATGATCTTGGACAAGTCACTTAATCTCACCCGGCATCTCTTCCTTATGTGTACAATGGGGATAATGCATCTTTTCAGTCTGTTCTTCTTTGACCGTATGCTCTTCCGGGCAGCAGCCAACTCTTACTAAATGTTGTAAAGTCAGTAGAACAAGGCCCCAATCTATCATACTACTACTCAAATGCCTACCCCTCTTTCTCTCAAATAGATCAATTAGAGGATAGTAAACAGTTGGACTGAAGAGAGTATGTTGCAATTACAGCCAAAGAAAGTAGATGGTCTCGTACACCTTGCAGGATTATTCTATATAGTTTATTACATAGTCGAAACCCAAAGGGATCACAACAGGACCCTACTTCTAGCTTTCAGCAAGGGGCATCATGACCACAGATATACTTTGCACAGTAGGTGAAATGGCAAGCAGTCTGGCCTCTGTCTTCATCTAACCCTGAAACTTAGCATCTGATGCCCTTCTACATCTGCAATACTATTGAATATTATACTATTAGCACTGCCTTTGGACATACTGTTGAGAAGGTGGCCTGCTGAAGGTTACAAGAAAGTGGAAGTCCCACCCCCCACCATCCTCCCTCACCTCACTTAAGTTAGTGTTATGCCCTTCTATGACAAGGAGCGAGAACTCTGCTCTCTTCATGCTGCAGTGCAGGTGTGAAGCATCACATCACAGTGATTTCCCCCCCCCCCCCCCAAAGTCAAAGCATGCTCAGATTGCCAAACATTCATCCCTGCTATTTCAAAGCCAAATTTCTTCAAACTAACACACTCAGTCTCTCTTTATGACATACACAAACACCTCTGCCCCAGATAAAGGATTATGAATGTATTAGGTCTGTTGAATTGGGTACAAGAAGTATGAAAAATTACTTAGGTGAAAGTTGTCCCATTTACTTCCATTCCGCACTGAGAATTCAAATACTCGAATTAACTTAATTAATATTTCACTTTTGGATTGAGATGAGCATATAACATTTTAGCCCCAAAAGCAATTTTTAAAGTAAGTTTGATAAGCAGCTGAAATTAGGGCTTCAGACTGGAGGAGTCTTCTCAACTGTAACATAAATCACCTTTTATAATCCTGATGCATCAGGTGACTGAGATCTGGAAATAATTTAGTTTCTTGTAATAAAGGTGTGACATGAGTGTTGACATCAACCATAATTAAAGTGTTACTACAGGGACGCTACAAAAATAATTAAGAATCAACTAACTAATTGCTGCAGACCTTTTTGTAAACATGCCTCATGAGTTTATAGTCATGTCAAAGGTTGTCAGTTTTCAAATCTACATTCTCTTGTGTGAAGTTGTATCGAGGTCAGTGAGAAGAACCAAACCTGTGTGAAAGGAACACTCAAGAACTTAACGATGAGCCACAACAGAAAGATGGTAACAGCAAGTGATGCATTGACATTTCATCACTTCTAGAAATCCCAACTCCTTTTGATCTGAAACAGCCACCTCATCACACTCAAGAACAGAACACAACACTACAGCACCATGCATTCTGAACCCTGATGCAAGAAGTGAATCAGCCTGGACTTGAAATTGCTTTGTTGTAGATGAGGCAAGTCCCCTAACTGACTACATCTGGGGCCTGTCTTATCTGTGGGTGTCCTCTTTCTCCACCATTTGCCAGATATCTGAACTATGGAGTAACCTAGTGGTATTATGTGATATAATGGGACCCCAGGAACTTCTCTGCAGAACCATGCTGTTGTTAAGCTTTTCAAGTGGTGTTTTTAACATGTGCCTAATTCTGTATCAATTGAAATCAATTGAACTTCCATTCACTTCAATGGAAGCAAGGTAGGACAGTGATGAACACTTCTGAAATTCCCCGCCCTGAGAATTTAGCTGTGCTCAAGGGTTTTCAGTTAATGCCATTCCACACACATAAAAATCTTGGAACTCACAAGATCCTCTACTGTTTTCAGAATTGCTACTTGGGGGGGCAGGAGGAGGGGGCAATGACTGTGACTTTGCTAGTTCAAACCAGTAACTGCAAGTTCCATTGCAAAACATTCCCTATATTTCACAATTCAGTAATCGAACATGGATAACATAATCCATTATGTACTATTTACTTTGACAGCTCTTGTTTTAATATGCAATGCCTCTGTGCAATAGAACTGATATTTTGATTTCTTTAGAGGTTATAAAGCCTTGGCGCTCCCTTTATTACACTTTGCTGTCTCCCATTTAAGGAGCAATGGTTGTCCGTCAGTTGCTGAGTGTTGGTTATTGAGGCTTAGCCCTATGTTTTAATACATATTTTGCACAAAAACATGTGTAACACCACATGTCTTTTCTTAGACTGTATTAAATATGCACATTGGAGGGAAATCTTGCCTTGAAATCACCCAGCCCGCTTGATCTAATATAGTAGATACTTTGTGTGAGAAGACCAGGATGGACCTTTTGTGAATTGCCACCAAGGTTACCTGGGGAAGGCTGAGGGATCCGTTACTAAACAGAAGCACAGGTGGGAGGAAAGGTAATGGCTGAGAAGGCCATTGCAACCCCTTAATTTGCAGTAGCAGCTCTATGGCATCTCCATAGCTTGAAAGGAAGAGGGTTCCTCTCACCCATGCGTGCCAGAATGCTTCCCAACGTGCAGCTGGCCACTTGGCCTCTATGTGGGATTAGCTTTACCATCTACATAAAGACAATGAGTTCCCACAATTTTCCATCATTATTTAATTGTAGAGTTTTTTTGCTTGTTTGTTTGTTTGTTTGTTTGTTTTTTTGTTGTTTTGTTTTCAGCATCTACCTCAGTGTTGGATATCACTTCAGTCCTCTTTTATATTATCTAAAAAGGATTCTTCTGTATCTTCATAAGTTCATACCCAACTAAATTATCCTGCATTTAAAATAGCTCTCTCTCCTATGTCACCTCCTCAATCACTACCATTAACAGTTTTCCTTGCAAGGTGTAGGCAAATTTTAGTGACACACATGATATATGTTAACAACCTCAATGACTGTGAAGTGCCTTGAGATCTACAGATTTGAAAAAAAGCTATACAAGAGCTGGGTGTTATGAACATGCTTCTACATGCATCTCCAAACCGTGTGTATATACATATAGAAAGACAACAGAGTCCTGTGGCACTTTTAAAGACTAACAGATTTATTTATCGCATGAGCTTTCGTGGGAGAAAATCCCACTTCGTCAGACGCTTTGAAGATAGGAAAGTTACGTACAAGTGGTGATGTGGGAAGAGGTAGGGAATCTAAATGTTCATCCCTCCTATTGCTGTGGTGGTTCCACAGAATCATCACAAAAGTCCAACTTGAATAACTATTGCAGGAAAAAATCTGAGAATGCAACAGAGAATATGATGCACCTAGCCAGCCACTCTGGAGCTTAATATTATAATGTCACTACTTTCGCTGCAATTTCTTGTGTGTGAAAGAATGTTTTACAATATTTGCTCAGTATTGCCAGGTTTCTGGAGTTGGTTGTTACATTTGTCATCTCTAGAGTGACTACGTCTAATCCTGGTTATTCTGTTGTTGTGCAGTATATTATCCTAATATAAAATCAGCAACTTGCTTATCATTGAGGTCTCCAAGAAAATCTACTGTGAGGGCTTCAGTATGTGAGCTAGAAAGGCCCATTGTTCCTCAGATGTCTGGAGACTTGGCAGAGCACTTTGATCAGCTTTTTCTAATTTTACACTCTGAAATATTCTTTTGCTGCCTAACAAAAGAGCCAGAATGCATCCATTATATTTTATTTATTTCCAGCTTTCTATTTTGAGTTCTTATTATCTGATCTATTGATCCATTAATGAAACTCAAGAGAATATACGTGGGGTCAATGACATTGGTAAATTTTTCCTTGAGGCATCTACTTACTCTGGCTGCCTGACTTTGAACCTGTGGGTTTTGCTCTTGTTCTAAAGCATTTGCAAAGACTGGCACCAGAAATGCCGCATATCCACTTTCCTTTCTAGATGAACACAGTGCTATCAGCAATCAGGCTGCTTTTGTTTTTAATGTGGATGTTGTATCTGGACAAGAGGGACATTTAAGGCATCAAATGCATTGGAGAGTGATAATGTCAGGATTTTTATAATTTGCAATTGGCTTTTTCTGCAGCTTAGCTGGCTAGAAGAGGGAAAGGTAGAAAGACAAATCCCCTTACAAGCAGTACTTATTTTTCAGACTTTAAATTTCAGGTCTGACTCTAGGTGCACGTACAGAGACTAAAATACTCTAGGACGTACTGCTTTTTGGATCACACCATCAACTTCAGGCAAAAGCCTGAGTTTTTAGACAAACAGTGCAAGCTGTACATTTGTTTGATTCATTTGAGAGGGTGACATGAAAAAGGAGAGATTAAGGGGGTATATATTTTCAGGGGTAGATATGGTCCCTGGCATCAAGCCCAAGAACAAGAGGTTGTCCTGAGGAGAAATCCTAAGGCTGTAGACCTGTTTTGTGGGAGTACAGCTAATAGCCCCTGCACTGGTTACTACCAATCCCCTCAGAAAGGCAATGGCTGGTGGATCCATTTAGGAGTAGATTCATTGACTTCCCAGCCTTTTATCTTTCTGCCAATCGTTCTCCTACAGATCTCCCCCTCTCAATCAAGGTGTCCTGTCCTCATGGATTGGTCCTTCACTGCATGACATGGATGACACCGAATAAGAGAGATTGGGCAGCACTAAAGCAGCTGATGTTTATTTACGTGGACCGGATCATTTTAGAGACCATCACAGCACTTATCATGAGGGTTTCCTGGTACAGTGATCTCCACAGACTGGGTACTGGATAATTCCATTCTGAATGCACTGCTCCTTAGTCACTTCCACAAACATTATAATTCACTATTCTCCCTCCATGATACCAGTTTTACACACAACTCCCACTTATTACTTCATTCCTCTCTCCCTGTCTCACCTTTCTTGTTGCCCAAAGCTTTTTACCTCCTTATTAAAGGATTATCAGGAACCAACAGTGTTCAAAACACGTTGCAGTCTCACACAACAGTGCACTTGTGTGTCATTTTTCTCTAGCTCTAGCTAGCCCATTTTAAACACATGTGCTGCCTTACCTGCTTTTCACACGGGTGACTGGCAATAAACAAATAATGGCTGGCGGGAGCTACAACTCCTGAGGTTGCTAGAACATTTCTATGTTTATCCCTTATCTGTTGGTTAAAATAAAAAAATATGGAAAAACCCAAAGTTGAAAAGAAGGGAAAGCACCACTGACTCTTCCAGTAGCTCCAGTTTTAATCTTTGTAATTGGCAGGGAGTTATTAAATACAACCATTTCAAAAGTGCGCTAGGTACCATACATAGTCATCCTCTGAGAGGTGGGGCAGCAACCTTTCCATGACCTTCCTGCTTTACCGCAAGGGCTTCAGGGCAGTTAAACAGCTCAAACTGTGCAACTATTGCTCACAATGTCTCTCGAGTTTCCCTATCCCACTGTAAGAGAGAACTGCTTTAGGCATAACATTACAGCTTCTGATGAACAGAATATTAAAAAACAAACCACCTTTTTAAAGCCACATTCTTTTCTTAGATTCTTTAGTTGTGAATCAGAGGTAATAGTTTGAACAAACACTCTTTAGGGTGTGGAGTACATAACCTCTTTCCTGTACACATTTATCACAGGCAGCACACGCAGCATGCAGGGTAGCTGACACTGTTCACTACAAAACCCTGTCGCTCATCACGTTGTCAAACCATTTGGGGTGAAAGTCTACCACGTAAGGTTTTTTGCCTTAGGTTTTTATTTTTGTTTTGCTGTGTCTTCAAACATTTCAACTAAAAATTATTCAATTGTTTAAGAACAAGACCAGGAAAAATGTTCTTTTGCCCTGGGTGTCTTCTTTTTGTTTTTCAAAGTCTTCCAGCTCTTTCATCAAGAACCTCTAGCTCCTCTCAAGCAGAGACTTGAAATTTGGCAGTGAGGTCCACCCTCACTATTCAAGATTTTGTTGCAACTAGGTGCTAAAAGTGTGTCAACACAGGACCAGCTGTATCATTTAGTTAAATTCACGTTTGTCATCTGAGACCAGCTCATGGTTGACAAACATTTTATTGCCCATTTTTTTTCCTCATGAAGGCTTCAGATTATTTTAGTTTTACAGAGCAGTAACTAAAGCCACAAACTGTGAACCACACATAAAATGGGAGATTCAGCGTCCATTCATTTGTGGTAGAGCTTGAAACCTTACTTAAATGGTTACCCAATGCTTCATTGCACAGGCAGACTCCCTCTAGTCTTTGACTAAGACATGAGTTCCTCTATGACCCTCTTAATTAATTAAGACATCCCCTTTTCCTGCAAATAAAGGGGATGTAATGCTACAGACCAATTATTTCCATGCTGGATGGAGTTGTTCCATCTTCAAGGTATTTGGAAAATAAGCTCCCTGAATAAGAAGCAATTTCAAGGAACTGGGATTGTATCTATATCAATATATTCCCAATATGCAGTATGGGAAATATTGCAATAGAGATAATATTGGTGCTCTCCCCTCCCCCCCGCACTGTATTGTTTGCTGTACACATATGTGATTAAAATAGTCCTTGTTCCCAAAGCCGCTTATACATTAAGCAAATGTGAGAATATGGTGGAGAGCAAAGACAGTAACATTACTGTAAATTAATTAATTTGTTATTCTAGGAGAAAACTGTTAAGCTTTTCTAAACAAAACTAAAATGTAACTATAAACAAATGTCCCTACCAAGAGATGATGACCCTTGTCTCAGGAATTCTTAGGCAGGCTGGATATAAGGCTTGAATTCTCCTACTTGATATAGATTTTGTCCTGAGGTGGCTCCCTTGACTTCAGTGATTCTCACAAATGTCAGTGGGAGGAGACAGCTGTAAGTGTGCAGGAAAAAGATCCCATCCCTGCCCCAAGTTTACATTCTAACTTGATATAGGAACACAATTCAAATGCATTAGAACTTGGGTCTATCAGAGGAGCTAAACTCAGAATAGCTGAGAACTGGTTTATATATAAAAACAATACTTTTTAACAATATAAAGTAAAACATTTTTCATATCCACTCTCTGTATCTTCTTTATTCTTTGGCTGAGAAAAAAGAAGAAAAAACTGGAGCTATTTTGTGACTGTGTGAAGTAAAGACAAAAATAGACCCCTTCTGCTAAAGGGACGTTTGTAGCTGTTACACTCAAAGAGAAATTGTGTTCTCTTGGAAAGGATTTGAACAACTAGTGCAGTAGGGTGGAAGCCTAAACTAAGGTGACCAGATAAGTGTGAAAAATTGTGACAGGGATGGGGGTATTAGGGACCTATATAAGAAAAAGCTCTGAATATCAGAACTGTCCCTATAAAATCGGAACATCTGGTCACCGTAGCCTAAGCTCACTGCAGTCTTTGAAAGCATTACCATTGGCTGCAGAAGGGTCAAGATTGCTTATGACATTATGGTACAAACAGCCACTACTTTCTGTCCTTCCTTGGAGGGCCGTGATGGTGAGGGAGCAGGGGATGACGGACTTTGGAAGATAAAAGAAAAATACACATTTGTAATATTGCACTTTTAAATTCTGTGTGAAAGATCTGTTTCAATCCGTTTGAACCAACCCATTTAGAATCGAACAGCTTCTCTTTGACGCTTGGCTGACTGGTTCTTGCTCAGGGTCTATTGATTCCCATATGTGGAATTTTTTCCCAGGTCAGATTGGTAGGAACCTTGGGGTTTTCACTTTCTTCTGCAGCATGTTGGGACCCCTCCTGGGATTATTTTGGTATATCACTTCTAGTTCACCTCAGCTCCTCCTGTTTTCTACCTGTGGCACATCACAGTTGAGTCTTCTGTGGGCTGTAATACTTTGGTCTCATTTCAGTTGTTGGGTTTATGTGCGGGTGCTGGTGGCATGTGGTGTTATGCTGGTCCCCTCTCTCTTTTGTAAGGTATGTTTTAACAATGCAAACAAGTCCTGTGTTAAGAGTAATTAGGGTTTCAGGTTTGCATTAGATTTGGGAGATAGAAGTATACTAGTTTTCTTTAGAAATGCACCAAAGGCAGTCAGAAAAAGGAGTGGGGTGGGCGAAAGGCAAAAATGCGAGACTACTGAAAACTGTTTTAAACTCTGCAAGGACTTTTAGTTCTCAACATGATTTCCAACTGTCTGAGTCAATAGAGATTTTAAGTCTTTGGAACCTCTGCATTTTGAACAACTGACTCGATTAAACAAGCTTTTCTTAAATCCCACCTCTTTTCATAGGCACTCAGATGAGAAATTTAAGCAAAGCATGAGAAGCGTTGGCCTCTAGCTGTGTGTATTTTGTTTGCTTGATCGAAGGTGCAGAGAGTATGTTCTATGAAAATGTGCAGGTTTCTAGTCATCAACCAGAGAGGGAGGCAGGAAGGTGTGGGGGTGGGGGTTTGAAGTGTAGAAGGGCAAAAGTGGGAAACATTGTTTCACAAAGACAACAGAGTCCTGTGGCACTTTTAAAGACTAACAGATTTATTTATCGCACGAGTCAGACGAAGTGGGATTTTCTCCCACGAAAGCTCATGCGATAAATAAATCTGTTAGTCTTTAAAAGTGCCACAGGACTCTGTTGTCTTTCTACAATAGACTAACACGGCTCCCCCTTTGGAAATTGTTTCACAAGTGATTCTAAAAAGGCCAGACACTTTGTTTGCAGCACATCCCCTTGGACTTCTAAATCAACATTTAACCAGCTCCAAAAAGTCTACTTGTAACCAGGAAATAACAAAAGTGCAAAGAGTGTCTCTGGCACACAACTGTCTAGCCAGAGCTTGTGAACCGTGCTATTTTTATGTTCTTTGTTAATTTTAAGGCAGCACGAATCCAAAATAAGTATTCACTCAATGCTTTGCCAGCAGAAGACTGGTCTATAGCGTAAGAGAGATTTCAGGAGAATTTTCAAAGGGGCTTTCTGCAGAGGGTGCCCAAGATCAGATGCTCACACAACAAGGGGAATTTTCACAGGAGGGTGTAGAGGCTGCCTGCTCTTTGAAAATACAATAGTAGATACGCAAGCTGTCTGACGGCTCATGCTCAGCTGTCCCCCCAGATACTGGGCTTTTCACAATGTCGTCTACCAATGAGGTCAATGTATTACTACTGTTCTCCCCACATGCAATATCAGTGGCTCCCCATGGTAGAAGATCTCCCAATGCTCCTACAGGATATCTGCACGATACTACAACAGTCTCAGCAGTACCAGAGTGGATTGAAAAGTGTCAGAATGCGTGTGTGTGCCTGCCTTTAAATGACATTAAGGCTATATCTACGTGATGAGCACAGAGTGTGATATCCCCCACTTCCCCGTTTGCATACATGTAATCATGCTAGCTCTCGTCACAGCTGTGATAGCCTGGGAGGTGGCTGCAGAGGTGGGGCTTAGCTGTGCTGAGTACAGATCCATTGAAACCAGCTAAACTATGCCTCCCCTGCCACTCTCTGTGCTCCTGTGGCTATTCTGTTATTTATACTCATGCTAGGTCAATGAGAGCTAGGGTGAGTATGTGTATGTGAATAGGGCATTCACACCCTAGCTCATGGTGCAGACCAGCGGTTCCAAACCTGTGGCCTGGGGGGCAAAAGTGGCTCGCTGTTCCCCTTGCACTGGCTGTAGAAGGGAGCCGTAGCCTAAGAGCCAGGCGGAGTTCATTGCTGAAGGGCTAAAATAATGGTGCAGGCTACTTTCTATAGCCAAGGGGATGAGAGATCAGCACTCCTCTCCCCCTGGCTGTGGCAGGGAGCATGGCAAAGTGCTCTGCCTAGGTCCCTAGGTGCTAGGGTCCTTGCTGGAGCCAGAAGTGGGGAGCAGTGATCTCCCATCCCTCTGGCTGCAGAAAGGAGCTACTGCCTAGGGACGAAAGTGGAGCGTACAGGGCTACAGGATGCATGTGGTCCCCTGGCTGCAGCCAGGGGGATGAGAGAGCCTCCTCACTGAACTCCTTCCCTCGGGCTGCAAGGGAGGTGGAGGGGGAGTGCTGGCAAAGACTGGTGGCCCTTCAGGGTAGTAGAACTTGTATCTGTGACCCTTGAGCCAAAGAGGTTGGGAACCACAGGCGGAGACTTAGCCTAAAACAATTTCACCTATTTTGTCGTGCTTGAGCATGACTGAGCCTGAACTTGAAGCACATAAGGGGTAGTTTCTGCATACTGATGCCAATATTTTCCAAAGCTTGGGCAGGATCACACAGTGCCTTAGGAAGCTAAGTGAGACTGGATTCCCACAATACTTAGAAGCTGGTGTTTGAGTGCCCTCAAGTTGTCTGAGCACATACTACTCAATGGGATTTTCAAAATCACTCCTACATTTTACATACAATGATGAGGCCTAGACCCCCCGTGGTGTGCAGTTTAGAAAAAGCAGACTGTTTTCAGACACTGATGAAGAACTGCCAAACAGGGGAGGTCAGAAAGAGTGAGGAAGAGAAGCACCTGGAACTGCCCTTGAGCAACTTTGGTATTTCCTGAAAATACTGTTTTGGAACCCCATTCTCAGTCCACGCCTCCACCCTGCCCCTTTCTAGTACTCAGGCCATTGAATTCTATCTCCTGGGCTCTCAACTTCCATATAACCATTGAGTGCCATCTAGGAGACTATTTCACCTTCCCACACTTTTGAAAATTTCATTTTGTTCCAGCTCACAGACCTAGAAATAAACTAGAGGAAAAATTAGGAAATAGGAAGAGAACAGACAAACCCCTTAATCTATAAATAATTAGATCTGTCGTTCCTTGGGTCATCTCCAGAAGAAACTTCTCGGATTTCACAAAGTCTTAACAATTCAGTTGGAAAAAGCAAAGGACTACTTTCATCCATGGTGTGGTTTTGACTAAATTCAGTGGAGTTACACACCAACAATGGATCAAACTCAACTTCAGCAGAAAGGCTGCATAAGTTATTGTAACATTGGTGGAGGAATCAGATAATACATAAAAACAAACTGTAAAACTGCTGCAGTTTGCTGTTCTGGTGAAACAGTGACTTTGTTCCAAGAAACTCTTCTTTCTTAAAGAAAGCATATCAGAGCCTGTTCACCGGGTTTGAATGTAGAGAAAACAACTTGCTGCAGCTTAACCCACTAGAAACTCCACATCAGACTTGTGTTGTATGGAGACAGATAAAACATTATTGGCTGTAACTGTTGAACTTTAGTTGCACTTTCTATTGTGAGCAAACAGCAATTCCCAGCACTCGCAGAATCACTTCCAACCCACTGCTTTTTATTACTCTGAAGATAAGGAATCTGGAGATGGAAGTAATATTATTTGGTCCTCAAGTCCTATGGCCATTTAGTAGTTAACCCAAGATTGGCATTACTTTTATTATGTTTAAACTCTTCACTTCTTTGGGGGGGGCAAATTTCACATATGGACACCAAAGTAGCTGTCCAGATATCACAGCTGGATGCCCAATACTGTCTTAACTACATTCATGACTATTTACATGTGAAGCACAGTTTTATGCAGCAAAAGCAGGTTTGGGGTATCCTATCTGGGGACCCACATTTGAAAATTGGGCCCATGGTGTTGAGTAGAAGTATTTGATCAGCAGCACATGCAATTGCATTTGCTTGTGAAAGAGTCTCCCCTAGACTGCTGAGGCAGCTTCGATACTCAAGGAAATGTGTAGGCTTGGCAGAATTAGATTTTTATTTTTATAATTTTGACAGATAATGTTGGTTGGCTTATTTTTAAGCTTTAATAAGGTGATTGGTATGAATATTACATTTTCACAGTTGCACACATTTATGGGTTTTAAGCGTTTTTCTGATTCATTATTTGAACATTTTCACAGTTGTGGGAAATTAAGGGGGGGTGTCTACTGAATGACAGATGTTGAGCTTCAAAAGGTTAAAGCTTTATAACCATGCAAACACAAATGTCAAAATTATACAAAGTAAATATCCTTTCTTATCTGTAAATTTCCATCATCATCATCAATGGAAATATATATTCTGTGTACAGTAAAATGGCATTTACTAATAAAATTATAATCCTTCCAAGCCTAAAAATATATCACAATGAAATCACAATTGATCCATAAATAAGTTTTCAAAGTTTGAAAGTTTTCCAGGATCCAACAGCAATAATGCCCTTTGAAACCAGGAATACAGCTACATTCCAATTTGTTAATGAATATTTACCCTTAAAGTCAAAGTTCAAAACACATTATTCATAAGACTTATAAAAACCAGCAGCTTTTAATTAGTGTTTTACAGCAAGGCAACATGTCATGCAAACTTTCTTATTAACTTTGAGGCCTAGTCTACACTACGGAGCTAAATCGACAGGAGATATGCAATCTGCATGCCACAGAATGCGTATCTCCCGTCATCTTAGTTACTCTTACTTACTGTGTTGTCTTTACTTGACTCTGTAGGATTGAAGAACTCTCCTGTTGATGCAGCATTACTCCACTTGTAGGGGTGGAGTTACTGAGTCGATGGGAAAGCACTTCTGAGATCAATTGAGCGGGTCTATACTGGCTGCTCAATTGAACCTACTGCATTGATCCATGGGGATTGACGCAGCATTTTCAGTAGAGACAAGGCTTGGGTGAGACTCTTTTCCTATCCACCCACAAACTATGAACTAGGTCCTCAGATAGCATAAACCAGAGAAACGTAACTGCCTTGATGCTGTCTGCACCAACTACCTTGTTATGAGCATAATTACGTTAGCTAACTCAATTGTTCAAAACCATGTTTAACACCCAAAAAAGCTGCTTAATGCAGGCGCAGCTATAGAAAGAGATTTTCACTAATTTCCAAAACTTATACAAAATTCCCCAAATAAAAGCGATGTAAAACTAGAGGTAAGATTGAATACTTATCTCTAATTTAAAGGTAAAACATTACAGGGATGATTTAATTATCCAAAACTCAAGCATTACACTCCCAAGCAATTTAGCGTTAAGGCTAAAGTTAAAAGGAATACAAACTAGTCAAGGTATGAAAATGCACAATTAAGACACCCAAACTTTAATTCTGTTTTTTCCACTGTCCTTCTCATGTCTACTTCTTTCTTTGGCACCCCATCATTTTCCTACACCTACTCCCATATTCCACAATGCACACACTGATTTTTCCCTCTTTCTCTCTCATGCCTCCCATATTCCTCTGTAGTTCTGGTGCAACAGGTACTTTTTTACAAACAAACAAATAAAAACCACTTTTAGGATTGGTTATTTTTTGCTTTGTTAGGAAAACTGGCAAAAAAAAGCTTCTTCAACAAGGGTTCACAAATGTTCTACAGAAAATGCCACAAAGAATTGGCTTCACTTCTGTTGCGAGCAATAGGAGACAGTAGCATTCTGAAATAGGGTACATTTTTAATAGAATTCTTACAATGAATGAATGTTAATCCTAATTCCCCTGTTTACCCCTCACTCAACCTCCTGAAATGTAGCCTATGCTCAAGAGTTCAGCATACAGATCTGAATCGCTAGTCATATTGCTTAATACACTAGTAGCAGGTGGGCAGATGCTAGTGATGAAGGCAGTATAAGAAACTACATATAGTAGACCAGTGGTTTTCAACCAATATAGTGTGCTGTGAGAACTGTCCAAGTGTGCCGTGAAATTTTGTACAAAGGTAATGAAAATCAATGTAAAACAAACATTGTTTCATCTTAAACAATATTCTATCCAACCAAAATTACAACTCATAAAACTTGTGAAAATTAATCAGCAAATTAAAAGTGAGATATTGGTCTTTCAATGCTAAAATGTGAACATTCTAAATGCAGGTGACCAGAGGGCAAAATTGTGATGATGTGTATTTTTTTTTTCTGGTGGATTTGAAACATTAACACATTCAATCCTTCTTTAGCTTGTTGTATGCACTAAGTTGCAAACCTTTCTAGTAAGACCTTAGCCATATTAAATGTGATGTTTATAAGCAATCAATTGGCTGAAAAAAGTGGATGTGCTGTGGAATTGTTAGTCTCATTGAAGTGTGCCGTGTTACTGAAAAGGTTGGGAATCACTATAGTAGAGATCGGTTTAGGCTAGGGTTCAGAATCTCGATTTGAAGTCAAACTGGGACTAATGGTTTGAGTTTCACATCTTTAAAGTCTCTAACAATTTATTTTAAAATATTTCCATAATTTTAGTCTCAAATACCATAAAAATCAGCATTTCTTGAAAGATATCTATACTTCTCATCCCATACCCAAATTAAATATAGGAAAACTTTGGTTTGGGGTATGTTCAAGTCAGAGATTTGAATCCAACCCCTCTTAAATTTACCTAGTGATTTGGTGGATTTTTCATCATTTGAAATCTTCAAGTCAAGGCAGGCTATTTCTAAGAGATGTGTGCTCTAGTTCAAACAGAATTTATGTGCTTGATGTAGAAATTTGGGTGTGTTTCTATGGCCTGTGTTATGCAAGAGACAAGAGTCCAGACTACATGATCACAATGGTCTGCCCTGGCCTGAGAGGAAAATCTAGTTTTTCTATTAAATTAAGGGATTTAGCAGGAATTCAGATTTGAAGTCCCAATCTCAAGGGTTATTTTTATAATTCTATGAAAAATGTTATTTAATTTAAATAATAAAGCAAAAACAATTGTAAAAATAAGTTGTTTTTAATGTGAAATTATGAATACTTTAGTTCCAATTTGATATTAATGGTCTTTATTTAAGTATCAGTTTATGTAAGTACAAAACCCGGTTGCCCCAGTCTGCATTCCCAAGCCCCTGGTATTACACCAAACTATGCTTCTTCTGAAACCTGATTCTATTTCTCCACTTCTACTCCTCGTAATACATACTGCCTACTGAGCAGGAGTGCCAGCTTGTTCCTGAAATGCCAGTGCTTCAGTAAATAATAGCTTATCTTTGCGACACACAGACAATCTCAGACACTCCCCTGGCAAAGTCCACACTGCTCCCGTATACTGTTTACTGCTGGAGATATCAACAAGCTACAGGATCCAAGAGAGCATGTAGTATGTGTACATGCATATGTATGCACTGGTTCCATATCACATGCTCACACTCAAATTAAAACACCTACATAAAAAGTACTAGGGTAACAATGTTAATCTTCTTCCTTTTGTTTGTTTTTAAAATATAATCTTAGGCATACTAAATGATGAGCAACAGGGTAAAAGTGTAGCAAAGTAGTTTCTTGATCTGTCTCTGAATGAGCTGGATATGTGCCAATAGGCAGTGTTTATTTTGAGAGTAGTGATGGATAAAGCAGTTGAAATAAAATAATGAACTCAAACCTGTTGTGAGGACCAAAGAATTGTATGCGGGGTTTTTTGTTTTTTTTAATTCTTAAAATTCCTTGTTCAAATAGGGACCGAAACAGACGTGTCAAAAATCTGACAAATGCTGTTCCGATTTTCAGCCCAAGCTGTTCATATTCAAGAGAATTTGGATGAATTGAGTGGTCAAAGACTAGGAATGGAAGTCCAGACACCTGGATTGTTTTCACAGCCCTTGGAGCATTTTGCTCTTTAGCCTTGGGCAAATAATTCTCTCCATTTTCGAGAGAAAGGTGCATCTATGCATCTAATAGGCTGCTGTTGATTAACCTCTGCTAAATCTTTTGAGCTCTTCAGGTGGACAGCTTTATAGCAGTACAATGTATTGGTTTAACCACCTGATGATTTAAAAATTCAGATGAATGGGTATTCAGGAAGCTATATAAACCTTACTCTCCTGGAGCATAGTGCAGAAGAACTTTCTGATTTTTCCATAACCACCATCAGTCCTGTTGTTAATTGATGGACTGAAAGAAGATGTTTGATATAGTTACCCACTCATCACTGGTGGAACCACCAGGAATATTTTATACTTTTATTGGCATCCATCTATGATAAATATGTTGAAGTTTGCATTGTGAACAAAGATGACTTGTGATTAGAGCTGGTTTTAAAAAATTGCAGGTATGTGGAAACACTGCAACTATGTCAAAGTCATAGTTCTGCATATCTCAAAATGGGACAATTTTTCATTCAAAATTTTCATAAGAATTATTGAAAGCTTTTAGTTTCAAAATAGTGTATGTGCTTTTGTTTCCCCTTTATCACTGAAAAAGGGAAGAGAAAAGGAAAAAACTGAGGCCCAATATTTTGCTTTTCCAATTTTGTTGAAAATATTAAACCTTTTTAAAAATCTAACTTTGTGTAATTTTTTTTTTTTTTTTTTTTTGGAAAAAGGCTGGTTTTGCCAAAATAATATTGTTATAAAATGTCAACCAGCTCTAATCTGGTGTAAAATGCATAGTATGTGATTTCATTAACAGGTAGGCACTACATTTACAAAAAGAAATTGATTATGACTTTGAAAGATCGTGACTTGTTACAGGCTTATAACACTACTGTTTCACTCTCCAGTGGAAATCACATATGATCTAATTAACTGAGAGCTGTAACCACCAAAGGGAAAACTTGAAAAATGATTCTGAGAAGCTACAGATCATTTCCTGTTCTTAGCTAATGTCTGATCTTAAATATAAAAAGCACAGGCTGGGCATAGAAGAGAAGATGAAATGTGGCTGCTGGAACATAATTCTCTGTGTCTTCCATCTCCTCCAGCATTCAGAATTGAAGATGCCAATTTCTATCCCATGATTATGTTTGAGAAGGAGGTTTTATCACAAATTGTTGCATCAAAATAGTAGGAAGTTTTGGCAGTAAAATCATGAAAGACAAGAGTAGGGTGCATCTACACTTACAAATTAAGTCGACTTAAGGAGGCTTTAGTCGACTTAAACTGCTCCATGTTCACAATGGGCTTTCCTTAAGTCAACTTAAGCATTTCCTTAAGTTGACTTAAGGAAAAGTTAAGTCAACTTAATAACACTTCGATTTAGGTCGACTTAAGCCAGTGTGGATGGGGATTAGCACCAAAGTCCACTTTATTAAGCCAACTTAAAGTGTTAACTTTTCTAGTGTAGACATAGCCAATGAGACTCAAAACTATCAGTTTTAAAAGATCTACAATCCTGCCCAGTTAGCTCCTCTTCAATCAAGTCTGTTTCTCACAGTCAGATTGGTTTGGTTAAAAGTTTGTAAGAGGTCAAATGCTGAAGAGGGTCATAAATAAATAAAAAGTACCATTATCGAAGAGCAGATACAAGAGTGATATTCTTACCTAGACAATGAATTGGAAACTTGATTAGCATGTCTGTGTTTCTTACAGAATTAAAAGTGTCCCATTTTGGCAACGTATGTGCCTTTTTGTGGAACAAACAGGTGGACAAAGCAAATCACATACTATGTGTAGTCTGCATTTCATTTTATAAAACACTCGTGCTTCTTTTCCCCCACATAAAGCTTTTACTTTTTTTCCAACTGGACCAAAATATAACAATCCTGGTATTTCCCATTCCTCTAGGCTACATGAACAAGGACCTCCTAGGACAGGTTACAAAGGCCATGGATACTATAGTAAACACTGTTCAAAGGCTGTATTATGCAAAACTAACCATCCAGTTGCATTTGCCAAATTTAATCTATAATAATGCTTAGTATTCATACAAGCATTTTCAAGTCTTCAACACCTAAATATAATAAAAATGTTTAAAAATAAAAACCTGGGAAAATCCTTATTTTAAAAGAGAGCTTCCTTTTTCCTTTCGGTGCCAAAACCACTATGTATCTCGCTTGCCAGTCAGAAACAAGCGGTAATGCTAGCCAGCCTAGCTCAGGGCCAGAATACTATCTCTTGAATTCAACAGGGATAGGCCAGGTCAGTACTTGAGTAGCGTCTGATTTTCCTTGGACATGTCCCATAAGTAGAGATGCCAACAGTTCAGTGAACCTCTTTTTCTTCTGAATCCATGTCAAACCAGTGCCTGCATGTGGTGTTAGAAAGTATTGTGATGCTGGAAGTGCTGTCTTCCAAGGGGAACAGCGGTGGAAAACAGCGGTGGGTGCGAGGCCCCCAAGCCATACCTGCAGGGGGCCATAGCAGGAGCCCCAGAGAGGCCAGTCGCAGGAGGGTGGCCAGGGACCTGGCAGTGGCCAGCTTGGGGACCAGGGGCTGGTGGCAGGGCTGGGGCAGCTCCAGAGAGGCTGGTGTGGGGGCCTGATGGCAGCCCCACAATGGCCAGCTTGGGGGCTGGGGGAGACTGGAGAAGCTGACGGGGGGACCAGGAGAGGCCAGCAGGGAGGATCGAGGAGCCTGCAGCAGCAGGGCTGTCCCTAGGAGGTTGCAGGGCCCAGGGGCAATTGGCCTGTGCCCCCTTCCCCGGAGGCCAAAATGGTGGTGGGGTGGCCCCTGCCCCTGGTGCTGGAGGGAACCCTGTCCAATGCTGCAGCAGGAGGGAAGTCGCGGAACTGTTAACTAAGATTTGTAACCTGTCCCTTAAAATGGCTTCGGTACCCAAAGACTGGAAGTCGGCTAATGTAACGCCAATATTTAAAAAGGGCCCTAGAGGGGATCCCAGCAATTACAGACCGGTAAGTCTAACATCGGTACCGGGCAAATTAGTTGAAACAATAGTTAAGAATAAAATTGTCAGTCACATAGAAAAACATAAACTGTTGAGCAATAGCCAACATGGTTTCTGTAAGGGGAAATCGTGTCTTACTAATCTATTAGAGTTCTTTGAAGGGGTTAACAAACATGTGGACAGGGGGGATCCAGTGGACATTGTGTACTTAGATTTCCAGAAAGCATTTGACAAGGTCCCTCACCAAAGGCTGTTATGCAAGTTAAGTTGTCATGGGATAAAAGGGAAGGTCCTTTCATGGATTGAGAACTGGTTAAAAGACAGGGAACAAAGGGTAGGAGTAAATGGTAAATTCTCAGATTGGAAAAGGGTAGCTAGTGGTGTTCCCCAAGGGTCGGTCCTAGGACCAGTCCTATTCAATTTATTCATAAATGATCTGGAGAAAGGGGTACATAGTGAGGTAGCTAAGTTTGCAGACGATACTAAACTACTCAAGATAGTCAAGACCAAAGCAGATTGTGAAGAACTTCAAAAAGATCTCACAAAACTAAGTGATTGGGCATCCAAATGGCAAATGAAATTTAATGTGGATAAGTGTAAAGTAATGCACATTGGAAAAAATAACCCCAACTATACCTATAATATGATGGGGGCTAATTTGGCTACAACGAGTCAAGAAAAAGATCTTGGAGTCATTGTGGCTAGTTCTCTGAAGATGTCCATACAGTGTGCAGAGGCGGTCAAAAAAGCAAACAGGATGTTAGGGATCATTAAAAAGGGGATAGAAAATAAGACTGCAAATGTATTATTGCCCTTATATAAATCCATGGTACGCCCACATCTCGAATACTGTGTACAGATGTGGTCTCCTCATCTCAGAAAAGATATTCTAGCACTAGAAAAGGTTCAGAAAAGGGCAACTAAAATGATTAGGGGTTTGGAGAGTGCCTCGTATGAGGAACGATTGAAAAGGCTGGGCCTCTTCAGCTTGGAAAAGAGGAGACTGAGGGGGGACATGATAGAAGTATATAAAATTATGACGGATGTGGAAAAAGTGGACAAGGAAAAGTTGTTTAAATACTCCCATAATACAAGAACCAGGGGTCACCAAATGAAACTGATAGGTAGCAGGTTCAAAACAAATAAAAGGAAGTTCTTCTTCACACAACGCACAGTCAACTTGTGGAACTCCTTACCTGAGGAGGTTGTGAAGGCTGGGACTATAACAATATTTAAAAGGGAACTGGATAAGTTCATGGGGGCTAAGTCCATAAATGGCTATTAGCCAGAAAGGGGTTAAGAATGGTGTCCCTAGCCTCTGTTTATCAGAGGATGGAGACGGATGACAGGAGAGTGATCACTTGATCATTGCCTGTTAGGTTCACTCCCTCTGGGGCACCTGGGCACTGGCCACTGTCGGTAGACAGATACTGGGCTAGATGGACCTCTGGTCTGACCCAGTACGGCCTTTCTTATGTTCTTATGTTCTTAAAGCATGGGGCACTTGCAAGTTTCAACTAGTGTAAATGGTGGATTCTGTGTAACTTGAAGTCTTTAAACCATGATTTGAAGAATTCAGTAACTCAGACAGAGGTTAGGGGTTTGTTACAGGATTGGGTGAGGTTCTGTGGCCTGCAGTGTGCAGAAGTCAGAGTAGATGATAACAATGACCCCTCCTGACCTTAAAGTCTGAGTCCATCTTTTGGCTGAGATGTAAAACAGAGACACTAACTATTACAAGATTCTATGGCACTTTCCCCCAAAGCGTGGGAGTATTCCTGACCAGAGCCCAACTCTAATTATACACTGTCCACCTACTCCTAGTTTCAGTTGAAGAATTTATTTCTTAATATGCCTTCATTAAAATTTGTTGCCTATAATTACAGGCAAAAAATGACTGCTGCCTTCCACTCCAGAAATGGCTGCATTTTAGTAGAAAGTTTCTGTAAATCAAATTACTTCAGACTATATTTTATGGTGCCTTTCATCCAAAAAATATCAGAGATCCATGAGAAATATGGGGAGAGCTCCCATCACAAGGGATTTAAACTATATATCACACTCAAGTTTTCACTGACACTAAATTTTCCCAAGGCTAGTCTGGATGAGTGACCAGATACACCTTAGATGATGCTATAGAAAATAGCTGGATAATCATAGAATCATAGAATCTTAAGGTTGGAAGGGACCTCATGAGGTCATCTAGTCCAACCCCCTGCTAAAAGCAGGACCACTCCTACCAAATCATCCCAGCCACGTTTTTGTCTAACTGGTCTTTAAATGTTTCCAAAGATGGAGATTCCATGACCTCCCTAGGTAACCCACTCCAATGCTTCACCACCCTCCTAGTGAGAAAGTTTTTCCTAATAACCAACCTTGACCACCCCAGCTGCAACTTGAAGCCATTGCTCCTTGTTCTGTCCTCTGTTACTACTGAGAACAGCATAGCTCCCTCCTCTTTGGAGCACTACTTCAAGTAGTTGAAGGTTGCTATCAGTCTTCTCTTCTGCGGACTAAATAAGCCTAGTTCCTTCAGTCTCCCCTCGTGAGTCATGTACCCCAGCCCCCTAATCATTTTTGTTTGCTGTCTGCTCGACTCTTTCTAATATGTCAACATCCTTCCTGTAGTGGACACGGTATTGTGGCCTCACCAGTGCCGAATAGAGGGGAATAATCACATCCCTCGATCTGCTGGCAAAAATCCTCCCCTGTAATTAAGCAAACCATTCAAAATGGAAAAAAGTGAGTGTCAGACTTGCTTCAGCCTTACACCTAATCCAGATAATACATTTCTCAAAAGCTACTAACCAACTTCTTAAATGCTCAACTTTTGTGTTGAAAATGAAAAGATGTCTCTCCCCCCATCCTGATCAGATTACTGCTGTACAAATAGGATTAAGGTATTACAAAAACAGAACTAACAATATCAACAAAATATCAGCTATTAATCAGTAACCAGACATGTTGTTGTTCTTATATTAACTCTTTTGAGCACTAGCCTGCAACTGCATCACTTTGTGCATGTTTTTCAATCAGATTCAGGAGCTAACTGACTGATTAGAGAATTAAAATCTTCTCCTTTGGGATATGATTCTGCACCACTGGTCAATTAACTTTTCACCACTGACTTTCAATGGGCACAGAATCAGACCCCTTATTGTTTAAAATGAGATGGCTGTTATTTCATTATCCAGATCCAGACTGTGGATCCCACTCCTGCACCCAGTATTCTGTTAGCATGAGCTGAATATGGAGAAGATGAAATGAAAGATATAAGGATAAGAGGGAGAAAACACTCCTTTACAAATTGGAAGGTTCTTGAACAAATCAGTCATACTGGAAAAAAGAATGTTTTGTAGGTTGCCCTGCTGTAAAAGCTGTAAAAAGGGAGCAAGCTGATTATCAAGTGGGGATGGGTGGAGGAGGATGTGTGTGTGTGGAGTGGGAGGAATAAACCAATTCAAAATGTAATACTTTTAATAACTAAGTGTTGGAACCTTAAAAGGCTGAGATGTTTCCCCCCACCTAATGATACTACCTTTCCCCTCTCACTAGCTTCTTATTACCTTTGCTTCATGAACTTATTGTAATGGCTTATTTGTCTTGTGTGGCATGGTCTTTAACCACCTATATGACACATGCAGTATCAATCAGAAACAATAAGTTTCTCAGAATTGTTTCTTCATCTGGGTCTCTGAATGGAGAGAACAGTTATCAAGGTCTGCTTGCTCCATCAGAGGCACTGTTACACACGTGCCCAAGTCTGCTCACTACGCTAAAGAGGTTGTAAAAGGGAGAATATCATTTTAGAGTGCAATTCTCTCAAAAGTAGATCTATAAAAACAGCATCTCCTTACTCGATAGTTCTGCCCCCTGAATGCATCCAGTCACATCTGATTTACTATAGTGACTAAAACATATTTGACTGACTTTTATTTAATCATGTTAACCCTGCACAGCCAGCAGTATGCGCTGGACTCTGTCTTCTTGTGCCTCAGCAGATTTCTGTTTGGGTCAGGCGTTTAAACCTGTACAAAAGTACTAATGGCAATGGGACTGAATGGAGCTAATAAAAAAAACTAACTTCAACTCCAGAATTTTTATTATTGGTGATGATGCACAAGGGGGAAATAAACTAGCTTGACTCTCAAATCCCAGGCTTAGGTTGATGCACCTGCAGTTTGAAAACAACAGGTTTTTGCTTGTTGTTGTAGTATAAGATACAGAGTCACTGGAGTGATGTTCTAATATGCTCTTTTTACAATCACTTTAACTTACAGAACCCCATTTCCAGACTGGAAAGAATGGCAAAGAGACAAATATGAAAATGGCAATAAGTAGGTCTTTGAATAAAATGTATAGCCATATATGAGCACAGAGAAATATATTATTTGTTTTGTCCAGAGGAACAGTAATATGCATTAGACTCCGGTACCATCTAACTTTCAGACTTATCTGATGTCTCAGTTGTATTGATAGCTGGAACAGTAACATTAAGAAAAATGACATTAACGTGAAATCCAAATGATCATTTTGAGTTTTAAATTAACATCACTAACCTACTGATGGTTAGGGGTAGAGAGAAATAGCCAGATACTTTAGATCTCTCATTGCCACTTTGGGGAAGAGTGGAGGGAGAGGGGATGCACTCGATATTTTTTTTTTTCATAGTCTGTGGCCACCTCTTTTCCTAATTGTAAGTGCAAGCGTACTTCCAAAAGGAGTGATACAAGGCTGATCATGTGTATCGGAAACAGTGTACGGAAAATTCCTTTGTAAAATTAGCTTGAAAAATTATACTTTTGCTTCCAGAAGGTACAATTCATCTTACTTTAGTTTCCAGTAAAAACAAGACCCTCAAGCCAGTACAAGTTGATTATGATGGGGCTTCAGTAATGGTATTAATAAATGTTTTAATAATCACAGCAATACTTACAGACCACATCATTATCAGCCTCCTCGACACATACTCATTGATGTTCCAGTAGATGAAAGGAAGGAATGTGATGTAAAAAATCTCTTCACCCAAAGCAGATGAAAACTTGAATAGATAGTAGTAGAAATAATTCTTCACAACATACTTCTGTGCACAATCCTGAAAATGAAATATTTTTAGCAAGTTTCAGTAAGCTTATTGAATAAAGTTAGGAAGTTAGAAGTGCAATTTAAACAGCTGTGGTTACAGCTCAGAATTTCACAAACCAATTTGAATTAAACAGTAATTAGCTGATGTGAAACTCAGGAGCTGAAGGTTTAGTTTTTCATACCAAAGTGAATTTTATAACTAACAAATGCATACATAAAATGTTTTTCCCCCATTCCCCAATGACTAATGTGTAGGAAGAGTTGGATGGATGGGAAGGCGCTGGCGCACACGCACGCGCACACACATACAGAATGATAAGGCTCAGTCCTGACAGGTCTCTGTTTCAGATGGTCAGATGTGGAACCCTCCTGGCTGTTCCCTTAGGGAGTTTATACAGCTTTTGATCAAAGGAAGAACTATTGCTCTTGACAGAAGAATGTGATGAAATAAAATAAAACCCCCAAATCAAACAGAATAGTAAATAAAAATTACTGGTGTTTTGAGCTTTGCCTCACTGGCTCTGGTTGGATTAACAGTTGCCTTTATATTTCCTGAAATTTGTCCAAGGATAGCAAGCGGCACATCATTTTCTTCATCCCACCTTTCTAAACCATTTTTTACTTTAAATCTCCATTGTTTTCAATTCTCTTATCCAGATGACCACAAACTCTGACTTTACCTCAATGCAGGGATTAAACAATTCTGAAAACAGCATAGCCTCTCCCCCATGGGAGGTGCTGCCAAGTCACTGCAGTGGGACAAGAAGACTAACATAACCTTTGAAAACTCAATAAATGCTGCACTTCACAACAGATGTAATTTATAAGTTAAACTGCTTGAATTTAACTCGATTCAAGTTTTAAAGAGACTGAATGAGCAGATTGCAAAATGAGGTGGATATCAGTGAATTGGGGGTAAAACATAGCAATAGAAGAAGTGTTTTTCATCCCCCCCTCCTACTTTTTGTATGTTAATATGCAGCATGATCTACAGAACAGAACATTCCAGAACACCCATCTCTTACAACAGATTTACTTGGAACTGCCCTTTGAAGATGTATGTCTTTTAATGTTTGTTTATTGTGGTAGTGCCTATGGACCCACTGTGCTAGATGCAGTACAAATATGGAGTTGCAGGTCCCTGCCCTGAAGACTTTACAAACTAACTAGACCAGAGAGAAAACTGGGTGGGGAAAAAGGGTAGAACAGGTGAGCAGAGTGAACAATGTAATGGCAAGTGTCATATTAGTTCCTCCTTTCTTTTTGGGGGGTGGGTGTGGGCAGTATGTTTTGTTAGGAGGGGATCACGTAAATGGAAAGAAAAGTGAAGGGAGAGGAGACACTAAAGAGAAGGGAGTGGCGGGAGGTAGTGAAGCTGAAATGAGAAGACTATCATGAAGCTAGGGGAAGAGTTGGAGTAAACAGCCAATCAGTGCTGGGCGGAGAATGTCCAGTCAAAACAGAAGTGCTCTGAATGTCCAAAAGTTCCTGCTCTGATTGCTTGTGAAGCTGTTCCTACGTGCTGAAGCCTCGGGCTGGCTGGTCTCTGCAGTTTTTCCTCTGAGGCCACATGGCAGGAGAGGAGGGGAGAAGAATAGATCCCATCTGACTGCTACTTTCTCCTAATGGTGGTGGTGGTGGGTGGTCTTCACTGCATAGTTCTGAGTCCAGAGGCTGCTGACTGCGGTGTAGCTGCTCAAGGCAATCTGCTGCCCTATGCTAAACATCAGTGTGCCTTTCCCCTCCCCACAGAGCCTAGGGCAGTCATTCCTCCATCCAGCCATCCCTCCATCATGATGGTGGGGCAGATGGGCCAAATTTGAGTGAGAGGCATTGTGACCTGACACACTGGTCACAGCACCATTCAAATTAGGCCCAGGTGTCCCTCTGTCATGAGGCTGATGGTACTGCTAGGGATAAAGGATGGCTGAGGGTTCTTGGGGATAAACCGTGTGGGGGACAATGAGTGCACAGTCTGCAGGAAAGTTGCTACAAGCCCCCACTCCCTCACATTGTGCTGCTGCCACTTCCCAGCTATTCATTCCCAGCCTTGACTTTGCAGGGAGAGGCAACGCCTAGCTGCTCATCAGGCACTACAGGGGCCTCTAGCCATTGAAAGGTCGAACTCCAGGCAAATGCCTGCAGTCCGTCCATAACTGGATGCATGACATCTCAGCTTAGATGCAGAAACATGTGATGGTGCCACAGGGCAGGGTGCCTGTGTCTGCCTGGACAGAGGCAGGAGGAATTACAGACATCTTGTCACAGTTCTGGAGCTAACTGCACCTCTGATCCCTTTGTGCCCTCTTTGACAGCATCTCACTTAGGTATCAGGTCTCTGGCTCTTGCCTTTCTTGGGGCAGACTCCTGCAATTCGCTGATTATCTCAATGTGTCTGCCTTTATTTCACAACCTCCAATCCCATTTTCTTAGGAACAACGGCAGGAGTAACCAGTCAGCTTTCATAAAGCAAAGTACTATTTAGCGGAACTAAACTTTTACAGAGAAAACATATAATAAAACATCTTACATGTAGGTCCAGTTTATCAAACTGTCACCCATCTTCCAATGGAGACGGTGTCACAGGGCTACCACTTGTTCACAATCTTATGTCAGTTCTTGGATTGACTGTGAATGACCTTCTCCCTTAGGTCAGGCCATCACTTGATACAGTTTCTAGTTCTTTGTCTGCCCAGCCTTTTGAGCCAGGTCAAACCAGTATATGCTATTCTCCCTGAGTGTAAAACTTCCAGAGATGTGTTACCTGTATTGTTTTCACATTTGGGATTTGCATTAATTATTCTGTTGTCTTTAGTTCCTACAGAAGCATTGTTTTCAGCTTTAGCTCACCCACTGAGACAGAAATACAGTCACTGACAAGCTCATAAAGAAACACAACTATAAATTTGATAAGTAGCTTTTGAATATAACATCTGTCCAGTGCTTTTTTTGTGACAGTACGCAGGGGTACAGAATACCAGCATCTTTTTTGCCAATCAGCAGAGAAAAGGAGTGCACAGCAGGAAGAAGAGGGGTGGGAGAGGCATTTTTCAAATTTTCTATCAAGATATGAATACTGGCACCTGTTTTTGTTTTAAAAAAAGACTGCATCTGTCACATTTCTCTACTTAATAATCTCTGAACATTTCATATTTCTATAGTGTCACAGCTGTCACACAAAGCATCCAAATCCATGGACATTTGTTACCAAAACTAGCTTCCTAAAAGCAAACTGAGGACTAAACGGATGATCTATTAGTGGATCTGAAATAGTCACACAAATCCTGCTACAGCCTGAAGATACAATCTACCTGGAAGAGAGATGTCCACTAAAGGAAGCCCCTACTACTTCTTCAAATTCAGTCCATGATGTTTCACCCTTAATTCTATTGGCAACTCACTTTCTACAAAACTATGGTAATAGACAGTTTAATTTGGAGACTTTAGGACTTATAAAGGAGAGAATTAGCAGAAAACAACAGATGGATGCACAAATTCCTTTCAGCAGAATAATGGTCAGGTGTCCGATATGAGCGATATTTTTAGAAAAGCTATGTCAGGGAAATACACAGACTGAGCAGGCAAAGATGTGCAGAGCTGGGTTAAAAATCTCATTCCTGGCTGTAGTGAAGTTAGATTTCAGAAAGGACATAGTGTCTGGGTGAGTGTGTGTCTTTTATCTATTAAGATTAAGTCAAGTTACTACATGTTGTTGTAGTATTGGGCAAGGGAGCAGATGCTATATCTAGGCTGCTGAATTCAGTTTCTGTTAAAGGATTGATCAATTATATCTGAGAACTGCCACCTACACAAAGTAGGCTTAGACATCCTTGTAGTTGTGAAACTTTGAGGAGCAGTTTTCTGCCTGTGACAACAGGTAAATAATTTTTCAATAATAGAATTAGTTGGGAGCTTTCCAGTGAAATGGTTTTTCCATCAGAAAATGTTGATTTGTCATAACCAAAATTGTGTGGAAACATTCATTTCACAGCAACTTTCAGCAGGAGACGTTTCTCAGGTACGAGGCTGGAGAAAGACCATAACCCACCCAGAAAAGTCAATAACCCAGTGGTTAGAGCACTCACCTGAAGCATAGCCTACTGGCTTTTCAGGGGTAAGACTCTCTCAATCTCTCTTGTTTGGAGCTGTTCCACTTTCTATAAATAAATATTTATTTTATGGAACTTGGGTCTCCTACATCTCACTGTCATGGAACAGCTCTAAGAGGAGAGGCTGAGAGACAGACTCATCTGGTCTAGGGGAGACTTGGGTTCCAATCTTCTCCTAGACAGGTACAGCAGCGATTAGAACTTGGGTTTTCTACATCCTAGGTTAGTGCCTTCCCTGCCATGTTATTTCTTGTGGAAACATCAAAAGATTTCGATTTTTATCCCATTGTGGTACAGGAAAACTTTTGAAATCTCTTTTTTTTTCTTGATGCAAAAACTAGTCCCATACCGGTTTATCTAATAGGCTACATTCTCCAAACATTTCCAGGGGGAAAGGAAGTTTGAAGAAAGATGGAGAGTCAGGGAGAACTTTTCAAGGAAAGGAGTTGAAAAAGGATTGTGATGTTATGATAGTTCTTGGGGTAACCAGGAGTGTAAGTCACCTTCCCTGACTCCAGAGAGAGAGAAAGAGAATTGTTTGTGTTTAACTGACTCCACCCTCATCCCTGACTCCTCTAATCTGTCATCCATCTAACCACTCTCCTGAGAGTTATGCCAGCCCCTACTTTGTCTTCCAGTTTAACAATAGGTGCACCCTGTCACCTAAGTCCCTTTGAAGCATTCTCCCATACTATTCAGCTTCTCATCTACTGAACCCTCACTGATTTACCCAGTCATCTGTCCTCAGGGGAACCAACCATGCACACACCAGCTTGAATGATTCCAATTCAGGATCAGCTCCTCATACAATACCACAGCACTGACTTGTAAATATAAATGAATTAGCAAAGATTAAGAGGTAAGACCTAATGGGTAAGGATAATGGAAACAGAAGAGTTACATATAAAACAAAATCATAGCATGTTTCTTAGGACTAAGCCAGGGGTTGGCAACCTTGAGCATGTGTGTCAAACATGGCGCACACACCTATTCAGAGCAGCACGCAGGGTTCCCAGCTCTGCAGCTGCTCTCCCCCAGGCCCTGCCCCCAGCACCTGCTGGCCCCACCCCAGCACCTGCTGAGAGTGTTGGGGGCAGGGCTGGCATGGGGACCAGCAAAGCTTGCTGACCCTTGGGCTAAGCTTTATTTTAACAGGTAACTTTGTCTGTCTAAAAAGGCTTATCTTTTCCCAAATATCCTCTGTAGTGTTTCCAACCAAGGCTGGTTTGGATCCTGTTTTCATGAATGTAAATGCACTGTCCATTTCCTACCCTGGTGCAGGATGCGTCTCCTTGCTTTCTGCTTATATCCTCAGAGTTCACAGTCTGTCCTCAGCAGCAGCAGAACCCATCACTCATTTTTTCTGTGGATTTCATAACCTCCTATTGACTTTGTATATAAATGACTACGTCTCCCCATTGTGTTACTTTACAAAGCTTACTTTACAGTTGAGAGGGTGATATGCTTCTTCCTATCTGGAAGAAACCTGTTTTTCTCACGAAAGCTCATGCAATAAATAAACTTGTTAGTCTTTAAAAGTGCCACTAGACTCCTTGACTACGTCTACACTGGCAGTTTAAGTCAACTTAAGGAGGCTTAAGTTGACTTAAGCAAAGCTGTGTCCACTCTAGGCTTTCATTAAGTCGACTTAAGAAATTCCTTAAGTCGACTTAATGAAAGCTTAAGTCGACTTAATAAGAACTGCCTATTAGGTTAACTTAAGCCTGCTTAGGTTGACCTAACCCTTCTTTAGGTCGACCTAAACCCAGTGTGGACATTTAAGTCCACTTTGTTAAGTCAACCTAAAGGTAGTTATGTCAACTTAAAGTGGACTTAGTCCACGTCCATGGACACCACTTTAAGTCAACTTAATAAGGTCGATTTTAAGTCAACTTAAAGTTGACCTTATTAAGTCGACTTAACAAAGTCGACCTAACTTTTTGTAGTGTAGACATAGCCCTTGTTTGTGTTGCTGTTTTTCTCTATAGTTGGTAGACATTAAAGAATATTTTTGTACCTATATACAACTCAAATGTCATTCATGCATATATCACACAATGATTGAGATTCAGTAGGACAAGACATTTTGAGATATGTGACATGATCCTCTTTGGTGGATGAGAAAAAACATGCCAGACTCAGGAGATACCTGTCACCACTATGCTCCTATCCTGTGTGCAAGGTTCTTGGGGCACAAATGGCTTATGGAAGACAATAGTAGTGGATAGCAGGTATTTTAGGTTACAAGCCTGTGCCATAAGCATAGCAAGACCTCACAGAGTAAATAATGGAAACCAGGGAACAGTTCAAAACTCAATTCCAGCAAAGCTGCACCTTCTTGATAGCGTTTCAGCTGAGATTTTCAAAGCTCCTAGGGAATCTGGACATTCAATTCCCATTAATTTTAAAAGAGAATTAGGGGCGGCCAAATCCTTTAATCTGCTTTGAAAATAGCAGTCTGTGACCAAATGCACCCTGGTATTCACACTCTAGACACTATTGTAGTAATCTTTGGAGAAAATATGAATTGTGAGGTGTCTTTTGAAAACTAATTAACTCACCAATGAATAATATCATGATGACATATGTATAGCGACGTTATATGTAAAGTTATGAGTTCCCCCAAATACTGTTGGTGGCACTCTTTCATTACCAGGCATCATGTCTCCTCCTTTGCTGCTTGAATAAACTTTTGCTTTGAGGGGTAACTTTCAGGAAAATGCAGCTCAAAGCAGGACTGAACTATAAAATCATCCAAAGTTATCTTTCTCTGTCACTCTTCTCTCTCTTTTCTCCTAAAAATAGCTTTTAGACTTTGGAAACAGTACCTAGCCTCAGAGTTTGGCCAGCAATGTTACTGGCATGTGGTAAGGGACTCACCTTGAAACACGTCTAGTTTAAGTTTAGAAAGAGTTTTCTCTTTATTTTTCCTTGTAGCCATTTCTCACTTTAATGCCTCATTACTTGCATTCCTTTAAAATCTGTCTTTCTGTAAGTAAACAAACTCTTTATTCTTTCATTAAAACGAAACCAGTGTTGTGACTCGTTCGGGCCATTTCATTTAAGGTAGCAAACCACTGTATGTTGATCCTCTTAAAGGGGCAGCGGACCTAATATAACGACTGTACAGGAGGGGGATGGGCAGTGCAAAGCATGTGTTTTGGGGAGGGAATCTGGGATTGGGAATGTGCTGGGGTCACCCTGCAAGTAGTAACCAAGGCTGCTGGTAGCCAGAGTGTGGCTGGTATTTGCTGACAGGCTTCTGAGGTCAAGCTTCTGGACCAGGTGGGCTCTGGTTATACAAAGGCACTACAGGGTGTAACTTGCATGCAGTCTGTGAGGAGCCCAGGTTGGCAGCTACTATAGCAAAGCATTGGGAGGCACCCCAGGTGGCAGGGCAAGTGGTGACTCAGTCCTCACTGGGCTAGATTGCATGCTGGAATGTCAGGCAACCTTCATTCTCTCAGGAAATGTGTGAGGATGGTGGTAACAAGACACCGAAAGGAGTCATCCATTCGCCTAGCCTTTAATTTATAGACATTCACTTTAGATAGACAAGAGACAGAAAACAGGAAGTTAGAGTTCTTGAAACACCAATGTGATGGGCTTTCCCCCCGCATATTAGTATTAAAGATCACATATTAGTAACAGACATCTCTAAAGGAAATTTAGCAGTACTGCCACACTAAATGAATTAAGGATGAATCTTGCTAAATATCGTAAGTCCAGTATACCAATTAGAACACACCATGGGCTAATTAGCTACAGTAGTGCTATCATTATACCATATTTGGAAATATTTAAGCTTATCCCAAGAGAATGCTCACTCCTTAATGTGCTAATTCTCCATGTAAGCAACAGTCTTTTTGATACATTACAAATTAGGTGGCCAAGTGTCTTATATAGAAAATGTGCCACATACAACTAAGGTCAATGATTCTTTTCTTAAGATACCAGATAAAAAAACTTGTAATTAGACCTCATTATATAGAAATAGAACTAGCCTAAAAAAGGGACAGGTTTGTGAAAAGAAAGGTTGGTTTTATTGGCTTTTCAGGATTTGGTTTGGATCCTTCCAGGTGGGTTGGAAAATTTCCCTTTCTTTCTTTTTCTTTCTTTCTTTCTTTCTTTCTTTCTTTCTTTCTTTCTTTCTTTCTTTCTTTCCCCCCCCTTCACTTACTTTTGAAAAAACAAAACAAAAAACTAAATTTATTTTCTAATGTCAGTGATTCCAAATAGCATCTAAGCATGGGCACCATACACAAACAGAATCTGCTTCAGGTATTTATTATATCATTCTCTCTCTGCCTATCATGTTTTAAGATAGCGTAGCATAGGGCTTTGGGACTTGTAACTCTGGAGGTTTATTCATGAATTGGATTGTTTGTTACTTTCCTTTATTTAGATAAACAGTTTAAGAAAAGCATGCTTGCTTAAAACTTCTACTTTGGAAACCTAGAAGATTCATCGGGACTATTCAGCTAGTTCATATTGACCTGACCTAATGATGCCACTAGAACACTTTTTCACAGTGTGGTGTGATAGTTCTGGCATCCAAACCTATTTGCTTCCTAGAGAAATGATAGCTTACAGTAACATAATCTCTTATGAAATTACAGTAGTAGAATCAAACAAGTTTCAAGCTTTATCAGCAAGTTATCATTTTATTAATACTTTATCAGCACTTCTCTAGTGTCCCAGCAGTTTCAACATAGATTGAGCTTTTAAAAAAAAAATCTTTCTAATCCTTATGCTTATGAGATATTCTAAGAATGGGAGGCCCATAAGCAAAATTAGATCAGTCCCTTTAAGCAGTGGAACCTTCTTACATTCATTTCCATAGGATGCTGACCCTGAAGCCTAATGCTTAATAATGACGTTTACTATTATCATTTCAGAATAAAGCTGGGATCATGGCAAGAGCTTTGGTAGAGTACGATCCACTTTTTACCCCGACTCTAAACCTGACATGGGATTTCGGTGAGAGTTAATCACATTTTAAGACAACCAAAGCCCCTGAACCCCTACTTTATGCAGAAAGTTGTTGCAATTAATTTATGTGAACATGTGACACTCTTTCATGTTTGGTTTATCCATCCAATGTCTTATTAAGAATAGCTCAGTTAAATAATTTGTGGGTCTCTTGAGACAGTCTAAAAATTGTTTGTACTTAACCCACTGAAGTGATTTCATGCCTTTAATATTCTATGAAGTATGTTTAATAATTTAGCTTGCTCAGCTCAGAGAGGGAGAAGCATCAAGCTAAGTTACAACATCATGTACAAAAGTATAATGGAAATGGGAATTTTTGGAAATGGTTTGTGTGGAAACCCCAGGATATTTACATATACAGAAGACATTTAGTTCCATCTGGTGACCACCATAAGAAGCCTGAAAAACATCAACTTCAAAAACAAAATTCCACATTCATATGATTGTGTTTTCTTAATATGTAGCTCTGGTTAAGTTAACCACATTCTTAGAATATTTAGATAGAAACCAGTTAACCACTTGAGTCCTTCCTAATTCACTAGCAGGTATGGGTGGGGAAGCTGTTCATCTATTTCTGGCTGTAATGCAACACGAGGTAGCAACACTGATCTACAGATGTTCCAGAGGAAAATAAATTCTTCTGCTGATCAAAAGCCAGCAGTGAAAGAATAAGTGGCAAAATGAATTCTAATAGACCTCTACTCAAATTGTTATTATAGGCTATCAGGACACACTCGTGCAAATCAGAAAACATAGCAGTAGTCCATAATTATAGATCGATGTTCTTTTTATCCCGGTTTTATTTTTGTTTTTTTAAAATATTTTCTCCCTAACTAAAAGGATTATGGATGAAATTAAGGCAGCAGTAGCTTTATTGTAATGATAATTTGATAATTTTCCCCTCAAAATAAAAAATCCTTTTCCATGGGGGCAAGGAGAAATTGTCTATCTGTGACTGTAACCCATCTGAAATGTATTATAGATCTAGTTTATTAATGTGTGTTGTGATTTGGAGAATTTGCCCATATATCTTTATCAATCTACAAACTCTGTTTTGAGCAATGAGGTTGTCTGCCATCTTTCATCTTTTATGTCCATGGTGGACTGAAATTCCAAGGGATAGTGACACATGACTAATAGTGAAAGGTTGCTGAATGTTGATGATCCTCTATTTACATGGCCAACTCTTTGTTCAAGGAAGCTTCTATCACCCAGAAAAACCAGACTGCCCAGATGAGGAAGCAACAAACCACCTGATGAGGATTGATCACCTGAAAAAACTGATCAGCAGGTCACCTGACAAAGTGGACTGGAAGTTATAAGAGAAAGAGGTGTCTCAGTAGCCATTTTATAAAAAGAAGAACTCAGAAGCAGAAAGCTGGTTATAGGAGTGATAGGAGATTATGTCTTCTAAAAAAAGCTAGATGCAGGAGGGAAGGGTGAAAGGAAAGATTCTGGACTCTTTTAAAGACTCCTGAGATGAACCCAAAGAATGGTCAAGAGTGGTGAGGAAACTGAGATAAATGCATATAGGTCTTGTTTAGATTGGTATATTAATTGTGGTAGAGCCTTTAGAGAGTCTCTGTCATGTGCTTTAATTAGCACATATCCTTGGAAAGATAACTGGTAAATGGAAAATGTTGGATCTCTAGGAGGAAAGGGTATACTTATGCCACTGGGAAATCCTGCACTAGTCTCAGGGCCTAGGGAGTTGAACAATGGTGTCTCAGCTCTCTCTGAAGGGAGTGTTAGATGGAGGCTCCGTCATCTGAGTGTGTAACTGGAAACCCAAAGCAACAAGCGGTTCCTGGATGCTGCTCAATCTCAAGAATCCTAAAAGTGCATGGGTCCAATGTGGTAGGACCCAAATAGAGCATCATGGTGAGCGTCCATGAGATGAAGATTTACCAACTGTCAGAAAGTGTATTGTAGTGAGCTGATCACCTAAATACTTCTTATCCAGGTGTTAGGGTTATAGGTAATTATGTATGAGCAGGGAACAAAATAGAGCTTAAGTTGATTTCCAGAGGAGTTTACATTAACGGTAAGAAAGTAAGAAATATTTTTCTTTTAAATTAAACAATTCTGATTCAGAATTATTGATGCCAGTGTGAAGATTCCTCCCCTAGACTGAAAAGGCTTTCGATTCCTTGAGATCGAGATTCAGTCAGCACAATTGAAGTGCATATAAACATCACTCATGGTTAACCACATGGTTCAGAAAAAGTCAGGATTGTGCTCTAGGCTCTTACACACTTACACCTTGTGGTCTGGCTAGCTTACTAAAGCTGTGAATGCTACTGGAACATGCTTTGGTTTGCATCTAGATGTGCCCAAGATGTTAAAGCATCATTTTATTTGTAACAGTTTAAAAGTTCTTTTCAAATAAAAAATTCAAGTTGGAATGTTTAGAACTTAAACTAGACATTTAAAGACAAAAGTAAAAAAATCAATTCCACTTTTGCTTACCAGCCAGTGCTGAAGTTTTGTGTGCAAGTGATATCTTAGCCTGGGGATGAGAAATAATGAATAGTGAGTACTGAAGGGAGCTCCCATTGCTGTTTTATGCAATTGACTTAACATTCTTAAGCAGCATAAAGAGCTCCATTCACTACACTTGCTATAAAGTGTTATCAAGAGCTGACCGAAAAACTGATTTTTCAGTTCAGAGACTGACTGCCTTTCTTCTCTGAAATCAGTTCACTTTAATCAAATACCTATCTTGGCTCTGGTCACCAACATGAAAATGTGTTGGGGTTGAATGTAACATTGTGCTTAACCCATTTTTTTTCATTTCATTTGAGGTATCTTTCTTTCTTTTTATTTATTTATTTTTAAATGAACTAAATCTTCAAACAAACCATTTTGACTTAAAAAAATTTTTTTTAGCCAAAGCTATTTGCCAAATTCACAACTAAGTTTAGTGTTCTAGAAAAATGCATTTTTTTCCAGCAAATTATTATTCCCCCCCAATCATCAAGTTCTAATTGTCAACTGTTTTAGCAGAAATGCACTAGACTGAACTTAGATCTTGGGAGATAAATATTTTTCAGTGTTCATTCTGGCTTCTTCATATGTTAATTAAAGGGATATTTTGTAGTTTTGTAGGGGATAGAGACTATTAAAAAACAACTTTGTAAATTAACAGCAAATTGAAGAGGGAAAGTGTATATGGAAATGCATATAAAAAAACCACGTGTTTGAAATCCTGGAAACATATTTGATAAAAATATAACTTAGATGACCCAGCTGCAGTTTGTCAAGTACTTTGGATGATCAAAATTTAGGATGGCTTGTCTGAAGATCAATAACATTGAAGGACAACTTATTCTTTGCACTGAAGCCTTTGGGAGACATTGCTAGGAATTTGCACAAAAGATTTTCAGATGCTTAGTTAGCATTTTTTCATGACCTCATCCTTTGCCTAGGAATAACATTAACTGAAATTAAGTTTGAACCTAGCTTATAGCAAGCCCTTGCTTTGAGCGTAATACAAGAGGGCTGTGGCCTTTAATCAACTTAATTCTATTATACAGAAGGTTAGAGACAGAAAACAATTATTCTTTTCCCCTGCAACATAAGACTCAAGTCACTGTGCTTGTTTTGGAAGGAGTAAGAAAGCAGGGAAAGGAGTTGGATGGTTTCTTTGATCCTAAATTGCCTTGTTACTTCCTTATTACAAAAATAACCTATTTTCATTAGGGAGGAAAAACAGGTTTGTCCCACAGTTTGAGGTGTACCTAGGAGCTTACATTTGAAATGTTTTAGTAAGTCATGTTTTCCTCGTTCCTCAAGATGCTATTTCTACTAGACAAGCCAAAACATCTGAGGAATGGAAAAAATCCTGCTTTTAAAAAAAATTAAGTGGTGAAAATGGAAGACATTTGGAGAGAGATTAGAGAATTAGACTCAAATCCCCATCCTCTTCATTTAAGATATGGCCATCAGAAAAAAAAGCTTCAATTCAATTGTGCTCCAGGCATCAACTATACATATTTATTTTTGACATGTAAAATTAAAAGGTTGCCAGCAGCATATTTGGATAGGAAAATGTCTTGCCTTAGACCAGTGGTTCTCAATCTGTTCTCTATCAAGACCTCCCTCTCCCACTCTTTAGTTCCCCTCATTTCACCACCCCTTTTGTTTTTTATTTTAGTGGGGATTTAGGGGGGAAGTTGACTGGTGGTTTGTGGAGAGATGTAAGGCTACAAGTTACCTCAGAAGACCCTGAGGAGAAATACATATGCTCACATTTTCTGATAGGTCCAGGTGTTTGCTATTTCTCATTTAATGACTTCTTATGGCTGACATAGGGCAAGTCTGTAAGAGAATAATTCACTGGTAGTAAAACCAGCACAGAAGACAAAGGTTTGGGGTTGTTTATTTAAAAAAATATACAACAATTTCTCAACTTAATGTTTAGCTTGAGGCATAAACTATAAGCTTGAAATTTCACTATGAAAATTTGTCATTTGCTACCAATTGTGATGTATATTTATGTGCCTCAATTAATATTGTTCCTTTGCCTATAAGACATGGTTTCTATTTTCATGGCAATTTGAAATTGAGTGGTGTGTGGCAGAAAGATTTCAGAGAATAGGCAAAGCAAAATTTGATAGTCACACAGTTCCTCTTTCAGGCAGGTAACTAATTCATTTCCTCCAGTGCAGTGCAACACATTTTGTAAGTTCATTGATGGAGTGAGGGAAATACTGGCTTCCTTTGCAGCAAAACTTTAAAAAGTCAATATTTCCTAAGCTTGGGCTAGTTAAAGCTTTAGCATGTCTTAATAAGATAGTCATGGTCCCAGGTAGACAAAGCCATGTTACAACCAGGTTAGTGGCAGTATTCTTCTTGTAACTGTGATAGTAGCATTGATGTGCCTTAATTTCATCTACACTGGGAGAGTGATCCATTGTTGATGATAGTTGTAGACAGCAAGTCCTCCCTTCACTCTTCTCAGCATCATTAATTACTACTGTACACCAGGCCAAACTCATTCAAAAAGTTACAGAAAGTATCCTTGATGATGGGAGAACAGTAGTTAGCAACCATTGTCAGTACTGAGTCATTGTCAAACTACATCAAGACCCTAATGATCTATCAACCCTGAGAAAAACAACGTCTGGTGGCACATTTCAAGACTAAAATTTATCACATGAGCTCTCATGGGAGAAAATCCCACTTCGTCAGACATTTAGTCTTGAAACGTGCCACCAGACTCCTTGCTTGTTTTGCTGAGCTAAATTAATACGGCTACCCCTTGGGAACTTAACCCTGAGAGACATTATTGGAACCACAAATTCAGGCAACTGCAAAGGTGGTTATGCTCCCCACCCATGAGTGCTCTTAACTACACAATCCTTCCAGTGCCATTGAGTTCTTTTTTGGTCAAGCTTTAACAATACATCAGTTCACTATACATCAGCACACTACCACGCTGGAGGAAAAGTGGCATTGTAGTCATAACAGATCTTCCCAGCTCCCACTCGCAACGCTTAGAGCATTATACCCCCTTCTCTATACAGCTGCTCCTTTCCCCTTTTAAACCGGACTAATCCTAAGCAGGGAGGAACTTTGTCATTGCTAAGCAGTGCTTATTGGAAAGAGACCACTGAATGCAATACAAGTGTTTAATATATATTTTAATACAATATAATTGAACTGGCGAAAGCCATGGTACCGTCTTCGCCTGTAAAATGAAAGATGACACCAATTAGACTCCTCTTACATATTATACAGCAGAGGGCAGGGAAGGAGAGAACAATGAAATTTGATATTGCAGTATTAAAATGTATCTTAATGTGAATCAGGATTGGTAGGTATCAGGGAACTGACTTTGCAGCAATTTTCACAACCCAAACAGCTTTGAGAAACAACAGCCAGAGGAGCATAGCTGACCTCCAGCGAGACCAACAATAAAATGGTCCCTAAACAATGACCTACAAACAATTGCTCTAGATAAATTAAACCGTTTATAAACCAGTGCAAAACCCTATGTGCAACTTTTATTTAGATTTAAAAATGAGTTTCAATTTAGCATGTGTAGATAGATTTAAATATGCCAGCTACACAGAACCATTTAAAACAGGTGTTTCCCTATGGATGTTGCACCAGTTTAAGCTAAATTATTTTTCACAGATTGTTTTATTAAGCATGGTGCAACTTGTGCATGTGTAAACAAGGCCTAAGCAAAGCTATCTCCCACCCTTAAGAAACGCAAGACCACAGATTTACCAGGTGAGACTCTAGCACTTGGTTATCCTTTCCCAAGCCTCAGCTGAGCAGTGTCTTGCAGGGACCATCACCTCAACAGGCAGGAAGAAGAGAGTAACTTGTTGGGCCAGAGGACTTTTCCAGGAAGTCCCTTTTTCTTCTAGACCCATGCTGTATAATCCACTTCTGTGACTCTCTGGAGTTTGGGGGTAGAAAGACATAGGAGAAACCATTGTTTTCTGCCTTGAATCTGAGCGAAGTGTAAAAGCTTACAACATTCAATAAAATTATACAAATCAAGCAACTTACCTCCTCCAGTAGCTGTGCCTGTGGTAAGAGTTGCCTGGATTCTAGAACTACAGATGTGGTGTCAGAATGAGATGACAATAACTTTCAAGGAGCAGGAGAGCAGATGGGGCTAAAACAGTGGGCCTGGTGGATTATGATGAGTCCATCTAGGAGTTAGGTTTAAGATTACCAAACATGGATAAGTATATTTGGACCAGCCATGAAGTCAGATGGAGGAAAGCAACCTGTGGCTGCTCCCAATTAACAAATTTACTCTTATCTTAAGTCCTAGAGGTCTATGTTTTGGAACTAGAAGTTCGGAATTCAGTGCCCACTGTGTAACAACACCCTGAAGGAGCTGTCAGACACTCCCCTTGATGAATCTTGGATGAAATTCAAGACTTCAATTCTCATGTTCAAATATTTTATACCACTGGCCCAAGTTACCTAAGGGCCCCCCTCATTCCTCGTGATTAACTCTTCCTATAACAAGTGGCTTCCACAGAAACAATGGAACCTCCAACCTTGAGGTGAGAGCAAAAATTGTGTACATCCCAGAGCGATGAGTTTCCTAAGTGGATACAGTGGGTTAACAGTACCTAATAAAGGAAAAGATGGACAGACAGCTTTGGCCCCTGATTTTCAGTACTGCTGATCTACAGGGGCTCAATATCGCTGAAAAAAAAAAAAAAAACAGGCCCAAAGTTGTTCCAACAGCACACTCAAAGCAAAGACTGTTTTTGAAAAATGTGGCCTAAATTACAGCAGTGGTATCTCCTTGCCCTTCTGGCTAAAAATACCTTGGTTCTAAGTTCCTTAATGATGCTCATGGGTTTTACTTGATAGTCAAGGTCTCCCTCTACCATCTGCTGGTCCTTTCTTACTCAGCTATTGTTAAGCCAATTCTGAAGGAATAAGTAAAATAAGATGATGTAGCTTACCAATAGTGGTTTTTTTTAACCTAATAAACTTTCATTTTTTAATTTCTGAAGCTGCTGCAGAATCTCCATTCTGCCAAACTGGAGTGCCACAGAATTGAGGGGTCTTGTTTCAGAGTTTAGGTAAATTTAAAGTACACAGAGCCTTGGCATTAAAGATGGTTTCAATAACAAAAGCCACATGGGTGTATTGCTTGCTGGCACTGTAATAATTAGTACACCACCCAGCTAGGGGAGTTTTCTTTTGCTGATAGAGCTAGAAAGAGTGCCAAGTTTGAGGACTGAAAGCCCATCATGAAATGAAGCCCTGTATAGCAAAGCATCTCTGTTTGAATTCTAAAAGGGTAAGAAAGTATATAGGGGCAGCACAGAGGCTAAAAATCTATTGTTTTTATAAAAAAAAAAAAAAAAAAAAGGCATTTTAGATTTCAAAACTCGATCCAGCCACCCTTGCATTAAGCAATATCTTAGTCTGCAAGTCATTGATTACTGCATTACATGACTTCAATGCATCTAAATTTAACAGATGTGCAGTTTCTGCCAGCCCATTCTAGGTATGGACAGATTTCATCTATATTCAGGCCAACTTACAGGACCCCTACCAAGAGTACATCTTTATCAAAGGTCAGCTTTATACATCACTTAAAAAAAAATACAGGCAGTTACCAGTATGGAAACACTATACCATCGGAAGTCCTTTAGAAGATAATGTATCTACAAAGTAAATATAAATATTCTTCCACAGTTCAATAACATCCTGGAGTATCCATTGAAATGTTAAGACTTCAAAGCTAAGAAAATGTTTATTCAAACCCATTTATTTGGGGACATTTATATTCTTCACAGATCCCTAAATTATTATGATAGAATTCTTCCTACAGTTCTTTAAAATTATTTGAGCTTATTGGTTACAGAAGAAAATCATCCAGAAATCAGGACATCCAGCAAGGGTGTGTGTGTGTGTGTGTACACACATACACACACACACTACATATATATATATATACATATATACATTCATATATACATATATATATATATATATACATACATATAAAGACTATGAGATGTGCCCAAAGTCACACAAACACTGTAGCAAAGCAAGAAATTGAACTCTCGTCATATGAATGTTAAGATAGGATCCTAATCACCATGTTATCCTTCCTCTGCCTTTGTTTGCACCAGTGAGTCAGAGGTGTCAACTGACCCATTCATCTCAGTGTATTAACTTCAGTTGCAACAATGTTGACAAAATATTAACTATTTCTCTGTGTTAACTATTTTTGGAATGGAGGGTCCTTTTAAAGTCTGCATAATTTACTGTGACTGCAGATCATTTTGGCACTGTAAATTAGCAGACTTAGAGTGCCATGATTGAGTCTTCCTGATCCTCCAACCAAGAAGGAGCTGAGCAAAGCCTAGTGGGGCACCTGAGGTTTCCAAAGAGAAGCTGAGCTCAGGAAGCTTCTAGGAAGAAAAGCCATGCAGGAAGAAACAATAGAGCCTATGTATTTAGGACCCAAGGAAAGGAGGATAAGACTAAAGAACTAAGAGCATACATGAGCATACTTGGAACACTTGCACAATTTCATGTGGGTGAGTTTTTTTGTGAGCTGAGCTTCAATGACCTCTACCTCTCCCCTAGTACACACTCCAATCCCAGTCTTTTTCTGGATGTGTAATCAATCCAATTTGGTGCAATGGGAGATAGGTCAGGAAAACTATACACTTACATGGCACCATGCCCTTCCTGTGTATTTGTGTATGATAAAAGTTAAAAAAGATTAAATATGAGCATTGTAAATACTAATAGCCTGCTTGGTCAAGACAAGAGAAAACAAAGAACAGTGAGGGATGCCAGTACCTGTATACGGCCACAATGGCAGTAAATTGAGCAGATTAAGGTAGACCAACCACAATTGGGGGTTAACAGCACTGGTGTAGCTAAACTAATGGAAACTGCTAGTATACATGAGTATGTCAGTCTTACTCAATGTGATCTGAGGATGGTCTTGCTGGTTGCAATCTAGAAAGGAATCTAGAAGTGAGAAGGGTATCAACATCTATTAATGATAATAAAAATAGTTGGAAGGAGAGAATAGCCGCCTCAAAAATGAAGGAAACTCAGACATTTCTCCTCAAGGTGCTTATTTTTAATTTAGAATTAGAATAAGAATTTATGAATAATTTCTTGAATTAGTATCCCTGTTTATTGCTGTGTACCTCATTGAGCCAGGCTCTATTTTTAACTAGTAACTTCACTCTGATTTTCCCTTTTAAAAGTTCTCCTCTATAATTAATCATCTATCCCCACTCCAGCTCTTTCATTTCCTTCCTTACTCGGAATTGTATACACTCAAATTTGAACTACTTTAATTAAACCACTGTAATGACGACACACTTTTAACCAGTTTCAAAATAGATACCATGAATTTCCACGAGCAAGCAAAATAGATATAAACCAGGTTTAGACTGAAGTGTGTGTACACAAAGCTGCTTGATTTAGCTAAATCTTTAAAAATGACCACTTTAGTTAAACTGGTGCAACTTTGTATTTAGATAAAGCCACTTCCTATTCTGTTCTCTCCCTCCTTCCCCCAAATTATCATCTCTCTCCAACTGTGGCTTTTTTACCTGTTATATGACCATTGAGGGATGGGGTCAGATTCTCAGCCATGTAAGTTTGTATCACTCTATTAATGTCAATGAAGTTATGCCAGTTCACACCAGCAGAGGATCTGGACCATGTTATCTTTCTAATTCCTAGACAGAAAGTAGCTATATTTCTCTCGTTTTAAAACACCAGTTTTTTCTCTAAAACATCCCCCCAATGCTTTTCCTTCTCATCAACCCTTCCCTCTTCTGACCTCCTTGGTCATGTTCCTCAGATCATATTTTTTCTGTTTTAAAAAAAAGAAAATGAAAATGAAAAGTTTTATAAACAGCAGCATGCTTAGGTGATTTGAAGTTTGATTCCTCAATAACCCCCTCATTTCTGATCTAAGCAGGGACACTGTCCCCATCTTAATTTCAGCAAACATTTTTGCCACTTCTGGGGAAGTTTTTACATTTTAATACATCCTTCTATGTCACATTTGATATTTCCTCAAGAGGGTGGGTACACCTCACCATCACCAAATGCCACAAGTCTCTACCTGTTCAGAAATATCAGGCAGTGCCGCATCTGTTTTTCAGTCTATACACAGACAGCACAAGTCATTTTCTAGTTTCAACTGTATATAAAAGTTGTCTCTGATCAGCTTGTCTTGCTATATCATTAGCCCTGTCCATGGCAACAAACAGGACAGACACAGGAATGCAAATCAAGGTATCAAAGCTCAACACTAGGCAGGAATCAAATAAGAATCTGACCAGACAACTTCAGATGTGACATTTATTCATGCTTGTTTGAAAAAGTCACTAGTATAAAAAGACTTAGCAAACAAATTCTAAGAATAGAGTGTTATTGATTTAGAAAGTAGTTTGCAACAATTATACAAGGTTTAATATGTACCTGTGGGTGGGTAGCTAGGGACTTTACAAAAGTCAAGAAATGACACTGTATACCTAATAAACTAAGTCAGTGAGAAACAATAAAAAGCAAACTTAAGTTGTTATACAAAGGACCAGATCCAGCAGGCCTCAACCAAGCACAACTTCCTTTGAATTCATTGCAGTTTTGCTCCGGTAAAGGCTACAGGTTCTTCCCAAGGCTGTCTGTACCTGGAAATTAAGACTCCTCCCAGGTGACTCTCTTTGATTTACTCAAGCTTGAATGTCATTTGTCACAAATTGTTCCCCATCCACTTGCACGTGAGCCACCTGTTTCTCCAGGTAAGTGTATGGGAAGGGTATAAAAAAATCTGTCTTTTTAAAAGATAAATTGTCAGCGGTAATCCAATAACTGGATCCACAGGAGCAGCCGGAAAACTTCCCCCCCAGCCCCTCTGACCTCAAAGGCTCCAAATGCATGGGGGGCTGCCAGAAGTAAATGTGACTGCCGCATTGAACGAGGTTGCACCCTTTTGTATCAGGCTGTAAAACAGAACTGGCCAGACAAAAGAAAACCAGAATCTATTCCCCCCCCTTTGAAACGTCTTTTTCTAACTTTCCGCCTAGTGACCCCTCCCCCGCGCTGCAGTCTTCGCTTCCTCTTTCCCAACTTCCCAGGAAAGCCGGGCTGGATTGCCCTAGCCGAGTGAAGTCCCCTCTAACAGCCCCAGCTTAACAGGGCTCTCCAGGGAGGAGAAAAGCCGGGGCCCCGCACTTACGATGACAAGGGGTGGAGACTCCCCTATTTATCCCCAGCCACCGATGTACCGGGAACGGGGATAAGGGGACCTGCAGCAGGGCAAGTGGGGCGGGAGGTTACCTGCGGCGGGAGGCTGCTCTTCACGCCGTTGCTCTGGCCGTGCTCGCTGCGGGCAGCCGCCAGCCGCTGTCTCGCGGGGCTGCCCCCGCTGCAGGTGTCCCGGGCCGGGAGCTGCTCCGCGGCGGGAAAGAGCCCGCAGCAGCGCTGGAAGCGGGCGACCGGCTGGGAGCTGCGGAGGCTGCGGAGCACCCGGGCCATGCTCCAAGGAAGCGAGCGCCCCAGCCGTCTGCGCGCTCCGGGAGCCCCGACACAGGCAGAGCCCCAGGCCGGCGGCCGCGGGCCACGGCACAGGTGCAGCCGCCCGAGCTCCGCCCCGCGCAGGTGGGCCGCCCCGCCCACGCGGCTGCTCGCGGCGTGCCAGCGCCGCCTGGCTCACCGCCACCGCCACAGGTGGGGGCGTCCCCTGCACCCCCGCCACGGGTAGGAGCGTCCCCTGCACCCCCGTCCGCTGCCACTAGTGGGAGCGCCCCCTGGTCCTCCCCCGCCACAGAGGGGAGCACCCCCAGACTCCCCGCCACGAGTGTGAGTGCCCTCCGAGCCCCTCTCCCCTCCCCTCTGAAAGCGGTCCCACAAACTCCCCTGCGCAGCTGCGCACACCCCTCCGAACCCTGGCGCCCGCCCCTCCCCCACCCCCAGCATCACCCCGCGTGCACGAGTGTGTGGGCACAGACCCCCAGCCCCCCCCCCCCCCCCCCCCGCACAGCTGGGTGTGGCCCTGCCCCCTCTCTCTTCAGTTCCTGCTGATCTTCCCTCCTCACCTCTCCTACCCACCCAGGTGAGGCCCAGCCTTCCACCCTTTCATGTAGAGCAAGACAATATTGGCTTTTCAAACCATTTCCCCTTTAGACCACCAGGGTCTCAGTCTTACTTGGGTTTGTTAGAGCTGCTCTCTAGCCCCAACCTAGTCTTCTGCTGCTGTGAGATCCCGCAGGGGAAAAGGAAAAGTGGAAATGCAACTAGGTATAGGTGTCAATGTCACAGAGGCTCATTGGAGCCTTGGACTCTCTCCACCCACCTGCCAAAGGGTCCGATGTTGAGGTTGAAGAGGAAGAGAGATAGGTGTGAGCCTGTGAAGAAAAAGAGAAGTAGTTGCCCAAAAGCACTCTGAATGCTGGTGGAAAAGACTTGGGGAGTAGTTATGAGCAACTGTGCCAAAACTGGGTTATGGGCAATTTGTGCAAAAATGGAATCTTCTGTTCTGGTTGATTCATCCTTCAACCTAGATGGTTAAATACCATCAATAGTGCGGGAGAGAGGAGGAGGAGGAAGCCTTCTGGCTGCAACTTGCTAGAAAAATGTACTCCTACTTCCTGGTTGAGGTCCTGGCCTCCATTATCCATGCTTTTGGCACATCCAGACCAGATTATTAACACCCACTCTATCTAGGACTGAACTAGGATACCATGCAGAGGCTCCAACTTGTATGTGATGTAGTGTCTGCATGGTACAAGCTGCTGTGAGTACATCACCCTAGTGCTACCAACCTATTTCCCTTGCTCAGCAAAAGCTTTGGTCCTTAACTGCAAAGCTAACAACAGGTTAAGGACTGAGGTAGCCCTGTGTCCAAACTTCTAATTGTAACCTGCCATGACCTCTCATGGTTCCTTCCAGTTTCTATGATTTTTTAAGACAGCTGTGCTCCTCTGGGACTGTGCGGTTTACAAAGCTCTAGCTTGTTTGTTAGCTAGAGATAGTCTTTTTATTCAAGGGAGTTTGGCTGTAGAACAAGCTTCTAAAGGAGATTGGACCAGTCTAGTTCTTGGCCATTTTCAGAGCACTCTCAAAATCTTCATCTTTGACAAAGCATTTCCACCATGGCCATAATATAGGACTCAAACAGAGCCTCCTTATCTAGGGAGGAAAGAAGAGCACAAATTACCTTGTGTTTCACTAAGCAATTTACCTGAAATACAAGTTAGTGATGGGAAAAGAGAAGCTAGAGGAAAGACATAGATAGCTCTGTGTGTGAAAGAACCCCATGCCACATTCTGGCCAAGTGTTTACTCCAACCTGGTGTGTCTGCCTCACAAAGATGTATCCATACACCATACTCCATCCATCAGCTATTTTAGCACCGCCTTCCTCCCACCACCACATGTATACATGCTGCAACAGTTCTCCTCGGTATTTCCCACTCTCTGTAGAGGTGTGTGCACATTGCACCCTCCTGCTGGCCCCAGCATTCACCCCTTCTCTGTATATGTGTATACATCACACTGCAGCCTCAGCAGATACTCCCTCAAGCAGATGTATGCAACCTCTCCACTGCCCTGCATCAGTACTACATCACACCTAGGTCTCCTATTCCACTTACTAGCCAAGGGACATTTTGAGGAGTGGGGCAAGGCCTATTTTATGGCTATTTGTGGTCTTGGTCACAATACATTTTCAAAAGAGACCTCCAGTTCTGGGTCCCCAAAACTGAGGCACCCAGGGTCTGATATTTAGAGGTGATGAGGCACTGCAGCTACAGCTGAGGTCACTTTTCCAGTAGAACTGCATTTTAAATAGTTTGTGTGTACCCATCTCATCTGCTCTCTTGATTAAAGAGTTCAGCTTGTTTGTCAGCATGATTTACCCTTGCTAGACAGGATGGAGTTTCCCTTGCTTCATGAAGCACCAGTTCACATAAGTGTTAGGGTGCAAGACATCAATTCAGTCTGTATTATCTGTAAAAGCAAATGATTTTTATGAAATGATCTTTGAGGCTGCTTAATACTTTGGATGATTTCATAAATACTTGGGAAAACTGTTTCCCGCTGCCTTTGTGGTCTCTAAGACTCAGGAAACCTCCATGGGATAGAATATTTAACAAAAGAAATACATGCATATTGCTAATTTTCAGATATAGGGCCAAATTCATCCCTGGAATGACTTCCAAGAATTTGCACCAGAGATGAATTTGCTGGATATATTCTTTATGGCTTTTTCTTTGTATTACAGTAAGTACCTCCCAGCACACTCCATTCCCATTTTATCCATCAGTATCAAAAGTCTATGAAAAGTTGTAACCATATTGATTTCAAAGGGTGGGCTTTCAGCCCCACTAATATCAATGGAAGTTTCACCATTGACTTCAGTAAGACCAGGATATCGCCCAGAGCTTGCCGTGTACAGTAGGAAACTGCAATGAAAGAGAGATGACAAAATAGTTTTCAGTAGGAAAGTATGAGGTTTGTTGAACAGTTCTGGATAGATTATTTTTTTAATATATATATCTGTCTGATCTGCCAATCTAGGTACTTATCTCTAGCATCATAATATGTAAATGCCTCCCAATTATTTACAAATAGAAATAATAATCCTGAAATTCTTACTCAGTTTTTGTTTGGCACTTATTCAGACAAACTGCTCAACAAGAGGTTTGCCAGAAAACAGACAACAGGATTTGATCCATGAAATTAAGGATGTGTGAATGACCTCATATAAGAATTGCCCCAAACTTACATGCTACTCTTGAACCTAACCTGTGGGGCTAAAAAACATTGGGTTGATATTTACTTATTTTTAGAAAAATATTATTTAGTCATGCTGTTGCATTTCTGGTTTTAACTAACATACTGCAAGAAAGGCTATTATAGTATTTCCAACTAGAAGGAACTCAAGAATGGTTGGATGTTTGTGCTTGTGGGAATTCCAGCTTTATACTGTATTTGTTTAGAAGCTTTTATTTCTTCTCTGGACGGTTATGTTTGGCAAAGTAGCAGTAGGACTAATTAGGCAGCCTGAAATCTGGCTACCTAACGTCAATGCAAACAGTTATCTTCAAGAAATATAACTGGAGAACTGACAAAAATTTATTTAAAAAAAAAAAAAGAGAGAGAGAGAAATAAATTTATGGGGAAACTCCAGAGAAAAAAACCGCACTGAAAATCCTGGCAAGCACTGGGAAAATGAACTGAAGATTTCCTGAATAAAATGCTTTGTGGGGGGGAAGTCTGCATTTATTTCCTTTCTACCATTTTGGTATAAACTTTATTCAGTGTCTTTCTTTGCTCGCTACTCACTATGGTTCCCCAAGAAAGTTTGTGTCAAACCTCTGTTTTAGGAAATTTCAAGATCAAATTAACTACTGGTGTAAGTAAATGATAATCTACCCTCCTCAGTTGCACCTACTTATTCAAGCACTTCGGTCTACTTCATTTCTGACTGTTTTAAAAAAAGACATCACCCATCCTCTTTCCTTTGGGCGTTAACTACAATATAAAATAGAGGTATAGCTGACTGCAGCAATAATTTTTACACCTAAGTGCAACTCAAAGTGTAAAATTACACTTGCGTGCTGGAGGCCATTGCTGAAATGAAGACCTAAGCATGTAAAGGGAGACTAGCAACTAAAATCAGGCCTAGGCTTTAGTTGTGGGGCGAATGGGGGGGGGGGATGTCCAAAACTCTGTTAAAAATGTTCCCATTATTTAGAATTATAGAGAATTCAATGTTTTGTTGCTAGTCAATATTCCACTCTATTGTTTGTGACCCACACAAACATTTCAGGGGAATGTATGCATGTACAAGAATCCATGTGCTTGTGGTCCTCAGTAGGAGCAGCTGGCAGTAAACTACAAAGGGGAGAGGAGCAGTTGCTAGGAGATGCTCATAAGAGGTGGAATGAATGCAAAGAGGCGCTATTCCTTTGCCCCACCTCACTCCCCTTCCAGGAAGCGGGTGGGTGGATGGACAGGAGGGGAACAGGAGCTAATCTGGGAGTGCCTTCACTTCCCAAGGAGGGAATGAAGAGGCATCAGTGCAGAAGTCATAGTGATGAGCACCATATAGGACCCCAGACAAATACATTTCACCATATAAGACCCGAGATAAATACATTTCACTTACCTCAGCTCTGATGTTGTTAAGTGAGCTGCATCGAGAAACAACCGGAAGCTTGCATTGCAAAAATGTTGTCAGTAATGGGTTTCCTCATCATGTATGTATTTTGCAAATCAAACACCTTGAGAAATGGAGAGATGAAGCTGAGAATATATAATGCTTCAGTGGTCAGTAGCTGACTGAAACATGTCCTCTCACTGACTAGATTGAAAAGAAGTTGGACATCATTCAGATGAAGCAACGCCAAAAGATCAAAAACATCACATGATACGAATTCAAGATGAAGAAAGAGATCCGCTTTCTAAATAAACAAGTCCCACTCTCTTAAATGTTTGCTCAATGCTCTCCAAAGTGTGATGGTTATCTGGTCCAAATGACTACCAGCTTCCTTGTGAGAATCATCTTTGACTTTGACCCAAGGAAAGCAGGATAGAAAAGCTCCCTGGAAGACTTAAAACATGATGTCTGTGGATGGCATCAGCAGATAGAATGCCTGTGAGGGACAGTTACTCTGTAACACAGCAGATTTGGTTTAGAACAGGATATCATGGAGGCACATAATGTATTCAGTGGCCTCTACACTGTCCAAGCAACAGTGCAATAACTAACATGAGCTAGTGATGCATCTAACCTGCTTAGGCACTTTTGAAAATCTCCCTATGCACCTATTTGCATATGTAAGCCCCTAAATACCTTTATCAGTCTGGGACATGGTAGTCAAACATGGTGGTGAAAGCCAGTGGCCTGTACACACAGTGGTCCCCAATATCACTTACACCAGTGAGAATTTTTTGAAACATATTTCTAATGTAGATGAGACTCCTGAATAAGAGAATCATTCTGTCTGGAAGTTTGTACACAGAGCTCTTTTGCAGGAGCACTGAAAGTTGTTGCTTTATCGCTAAGATTTGCTCTTGTTTTTTATTATTTTTATTAATTCTTGTTCAAAGCAAGAGTAGGGATTCTTTGTCCTTATAGTGGCAAAATCCTGATTGGTTCTAAGTTCCTGCTGAGTTCCTCCAATTCCCATTGTCATCAACAGCAGCTGAAGATATGCAGCATTGAATAAACAGTAAATAGGCAGAGAAAAAACTTTAAGATTTGGCCCACACTTCACATGTTTAGTACAAGATTTTCCATTATTTAGAAATGAAACTTTCTTCAAATGTATTAAAAACAATGTCATTATGGAAAACTAAATCCATGACAAGTTTAAAGTTTTAAAAAGAAGCTATTGATGTATTTTCTAGATGTAAAGAAAACTTTTTAAACTGGAGAAAGAACCTCTTTTATTACCTGAATAATACATAAATGGCCAGACAGATTTTAACTAAATATTCACAAGTAAAAATCACCCCCTGGGCTGAGAATAAGCATGAAAGATTAGAACTCAGACAATAACTTTTCAACCCCATTTAAACAGTGGTTTACAATGAAACTACTTCCTTTACTATAGGTAGTGTCATTACTGTGATGCTATATAATTTTGCCTCCAGCATCAACAAAGCTAACAGCTTAGTACAAATTCCAGAACTGGGGGTGGATAATGATGATGTAAGAATTCAGTTCAGTTTTCAAATACCAGCTTGAACTTGCAGTCCTGGCAGTTAGGCAAGTCTTGTTTTGACTTGTAAACTAACACACCACAATATTTCCGGGAGAATAAACATGGATGCCAAGATGCCATTTGTGGAGTCAAATTTCAGACAGGAACTGTTTTACTAGAGACATCCATAGTCCTTTTTTGTAAATTATATCAGCCAGCATCCAGTCCAACCAGCACCATGTTCTCTGGATTCAATAGCAAGCCTATTGTTTTGGGTTGGGTGAAACCTCATTGAAGCTGGTGGGCATAGCAGCCCTTCAGATAGTTATAAGAAGCTTTTAATATCTTCTATGGAACTACTTTGTTACAACAATAGGAGCTCTGACCAAAACACAGGCATGTGGCATGGCTTGAGTAGAAACGGAAGCATGCAGCCAAAGAAGTTTCCTTGGGGACTGATGTGTCAAATACAGAGACTAGGGCATAGATTAGTCGAAGACTGTGTGTCTGTGAGAAAAGTAGGGGAGAAGCACAAGAAACAGCAGAATGCCAAGGATATAGCCAGAACAACTTGTCCCTGTGGCTAGCCTAAAAAGAGAAAGCTTCATGGGCTAGATGCTGGCTGGAAAAGGGCTTGGAACTCTAAGCAAAGAAACTTGTCGCTTGTTGCTTTATTTCTGCTGTGTTCAGGAAAACAAGACTTTATAGATAAGCAGGATTGCTTCAAAGAATATTTGACACCACCGTCAACTTCTTCTCTTAGCTAAACTTGCCATTAGACCACCCGATCATGGCTAACTGCCTAGATCAAAAAAAGGGGAACTCTTAATTATACATAGAAGAGTAGAATTGTCATTTTCCAAAATAAATAAAACACCTGGGAGCTCACAGGGTGTCTACACTAGCAATTTAGGTTGACTTAAGGAACCTTAAGTCGACCTAATTTACTCCATGTCTACACCTGACTTTCATTAAGTCGACTTAGGAAATTCCTTAAGTCAACTTAATAAAAGCTTAATTCGACCTAATAAGAACCGCCCATTAGATTGACTTAAGCCTTAAGTCGACTCCTTAAGTCGACTTAAGGATGGTGTGGATGGGGAGTAACCCTTAAGTCGACTTTATTAAGGGCGGTTAGGTCAACTTAATAAAGTGGACTAAATCAACTTAACTTTAAGTCGACTTAGTCCACTTCGTTAAGTCGACTTAATAAGGTCGAATATAAGTCGACTTAAAGCCGACCTTATTAAGTCGACTTAGCAAAGTTGACCTAACTTTTTCTAGTGTAGACATAGCCACATGGACATGTGTGCTGCAAATAGAGCAACAATCTGCTGACATGTTTGAGAGCAATCCTGGATGAACAATGCATATCATATGCCTTTGTTTAGCACTAGGGAAAATGGCTCTTTTATGTCTTTCCTCTCATTCCCAGTGTGCTGTGGAAAATTTGCCAGTATGGAACTAGAGTGCACTAGCCAACGCACCATAGACCTACTTTTCAGAGTTCTTGACCCTGCCCAAAGATTCATCCATTCACTCTTACCCTGAGTCAAAGGCCCAGACTCAATGGCTATCTCTACACTTGTTAATTTAAGTTGACTTAATTTGTAAGGGTAGATGCACTCAATGAGAGAGCTCACTGGCCCACTATTTGGAGTTCACTTTGTGCCTCTTTGATCATCTCAAGAACAGCTTGCTGCTTTCAGGAGGGAAGTGCTGCAAATACTGTTCAGATAGCAACTCCTCTGCTTCACCAAATGTATTCCCAGTCCTGCAAGCTAAGGATCTATTTTGAGGGAGAAATATTTCTGGAGAAAGAGTTTCATCCCCTCATAAGTGTGCATTCTGAGAGATGTAGACACTCCAGCACAACATAGTTAAACAAGTTTTCTCTCTGAGCTTTGCATCATTTCTTTTCTCTCTCCTCACCACTTCTCTATCCCAGAGCCCCACTCATTGCTTTTTAATCTTTCAAATCAACTAAAATTGCCATGACTGAGCAACAGAATGTATGTCTCTCCTGGCTAACAATTTGCAATGAACAAAACACAAAGTGGCTGACTGTCTTTGTGAAAGGCAGACTCCTTAACAATTTTAAAGTAAATATGTATTATGTACACCACACATAATTCTTGCCTTGCAATTACAATTCAGTGATTCCCAGTTCTTGTGTTCCCCAGAGACAGCTTTCTGCAGTATCTAGACCCTATCACTAAATGCTCACAGAAATTACCAAATCTACTCTCTCTATACAGACAGAACACACACCAGTCTCTTAGTGTAGCTGAAGACCTAAACTTTACTTGAATACACAGCACTGAGATGGTTTGAGCAGTATTTCTCAACCTTTTTGATATTAGGGACCAGTTTGTTGCCTTCCTAAACTGTGTTAGAGACATCTCAGTGCCTGGTGCCAGTCCACAGACCAACCACTGAGAAACACATGTCTATAGTAAAACTAAGAATAAGTTTATTAATAAAAAATATAGATTTAAGTGATACTGGGCAAGAGAAAAAAGAGACAGGTAAGGTTACAAACAGAAGAAAAATAACACTTTCTAGTATCTAATGCTTTATGTCAGCAAGCTGAAATCTTTCTCACTTACATCAAGTTATCAGTATCCCCAGCCTGTTAAGTTGGAGGATCCACCATTTGCAGAATCTGAGAGCACTGATCTCTTTGTTCCCTCAGTTTCCAAAGGGGTAGCTGTGTTCAGGGCCAGCCGAATGGTCTTTGGTGCCCTAGGCAAACTATGACTTTGACTTTATGACTTTTGTTTATAAGAGATAACATTAATATAGTTTATTGAATAGAGAATGAAAATTCACTTCCCTCTAATTTGGCACCCCTTAAAGCCTGGCACTCTAGTCAACTGCCTAGTTCACCTATATGGTCGGGCCAGCCCTGGCCGTGTTAGTCTAGTTCAGCAAAACAAAAGAGTGCCACAAGACTCCTTTTTTGTTTTCTTCCCTCAATGGTGGATAACAAAGGAGTCCCCTTTTTTCCCTTTAAAAGCCCAGAAAACCTTTGAAATGTATCCTTTGAAGAGTAAGCTCACACAATGTTGCTGTCCCCTGCTGCTTGTTTTTGAAGGTGCAGACTCCAAACCTCTTCTTCATCCTCTTTCTTTATTGCCTTGAACTTTTGTTTACCTTAGATGCAAGCATACTTTCATTGTCCTTTGCTTGTAATCAAACCATGCTCTTTTCTCATCAGCCTGTTAGCTTGATCCATGCAGACAGGTAAATCCAAATTCATTTATCTAGGACAGGCTTGTTTGTCAGCTGCTTTCAGAGCACATTTTAAGATCTTTCCAGCACACAAATGTCACTTGGTATACAACCCATATATATATATCACATAATAATATTTATGAACAGCATGTCACCAGTTACCACATGATACCTTACAAGACACTCTTTGGCTAAATAGTCTGACAACAGTGTGTTGTGTGCATCCTTTGTCAGCAGGCATGAAGGGGCTCTTAAGATCATACTTCCCCACTGCTGTCTCAGGTTTGGCCCAGCCATCTCTCCATCATGATTCAAATTTGAAGGAATGGCATTGTGACTACGCATGTATAGGTTGCCCATGACTTAAATTGGCCCGGAGTATAATAATTCTTATGAAATTTTATTGTAATCACACATTATATATTTGGTTCAGAATTTTATTTTTAGGAATGTAGATCCAAAACCAGAGTGAATTGTAGAACTCAATGAGATGAAAGCACCTCCATGAATTGCTAACAGAGCATGCGTCAAAGCTTCTGCCTGCTGCAAATGTATCTGTCTTGAGTAGAAGTAATTAACTTTCCTGTTTGTAGTGTAAGTAACCAGATAATGCTATGTAATTGCTTATGATTTGCACTGCTTAAAATGGGTTTGCTAATTTCCATTGATGATTAGCATAACATTTAAATAATTGCTCTTCACCAAATTATTTCAGTTTTACAAGAAAGTTGGGATGGTTCAGTTTCACATAACTCTAGTACAGAAATTCCTACATATTTTCTAAGAATGCATAAGTATTCAGAGGCTGTTCAATATCATGGCTGCTCTCAGTGTTTGTGAGAAATAATGGGGATGGATTTAATGACAGTATAGTTAGTAATTATCTTATCCTCCAAGAGAAATACAGATACTTTTATACTTTTAGAAATGTCTGTCATAGCTACAGCATCTGATTTGTTTCCAATTTATGTCCAATCCCATCCTAACCTACATCTCAGAAATCTCTTTCTGGATGTCTAATAACAATTTAAGTGTGACCTGAGCTAAAACTGAGCTCCTTATTTTTCCACCTGTGTCCCTTTCTCTGTCTCCTTTCCCCATTGCTGTTGTTAGCACCACCATTTCCCTGACTTTTAACCAGAGGATCATCTCCAATTTTCCTCTTTCTCCTCACACATTCAAACTGGGTCCAAACCATGCTCCTTCTCCCTCCACAACTTCTTTGTCAATAGCTAAAACCCTCATTCATTTGCTGATCATCTCCCACACTGATTATGGCAACCTCCTCCTGCTTGACTGCCTTGGCACCCACATTGCCCCTCTTGATAGCAGCCAGTGGCAACTTCTGTCTTGGTGTGCTTGGAATCATGTGATATGGGTTTTAGAAACTTTCTTTCAGTGCCTCTGATGTTGTCATCTGGCTTTACACTGCTTAGGCAACCTGTCAGAACTCTAACTGCAGGGAGTATCACAGAAATGCACTCTTGGTCAGGGCTGATCTCCTGGATTAGCTCCTTCAATCGCTTCAGGGCTTGTACTACACTTTCTGTGGGACTCCTGTGGGATGGAAGCAGTAGGACAGAATAAAGATAGTGGAATTTCACCAGTTCAACCTGAATTGGCAGTGGAGCTGTTGGGACTGATTCCCTTTGTTGGCTATGCAGTTAGAGAATATTGGAGAATGGGTTCTTGAAATGGGTGATCAGCTTCCAGCTAATCATAAAAAAGTTCCCCATGGATGGTAGTTCTGAAATTGGACCATTAACTCAGAACTGCAGTGTGTGAGTGAAGGAACTCAAGCTCTACACGTGTGTTTGTTCTGTTGGCACCATTCTCTCTGAGCACCACATGGATACTGGTAAACTGCCATTTACTCAGCATCCTACAAAGTGACAGTTCCTGGGCAGACTCCTGATTCAACACCTGTCTTCTTATGAGCTTTTTGTCTTTCCAGAATGCTGTGAATCCCTGGCAAGCCCAGTGTTGTTTTATACCAAAAGTAAAGAAATAGCATTTCGTACATGAAAGATATAAAGATAAAACATTACTGGCACAAAATTTGTGAGAAGGGAGCTGTTAATTAAGATCCAGTACTTTCATGGATCTCTCAAAGCATATGACTTCCAGAACAGAAATAGGTTGATCATCTACAGATATTACCTCACCTGAAACAGTGTGAATTTATTCTGCCCTGGAGAAGTCAGTTTCCCAAGTCTTCTATTGGGTTTCGGAATCTCACATAGTTCTTTAAATGGAGTGAAGCTGAGGTTAGATTACAATTCTGAAAGATAGAATGTTTCAAAGACACAGGCTTGTCTACTTCTCCCTCAGGCAACTCCATGTTTTCTCTTACGCTGCCCCTTGTGCTTGGAGAAATTTTCTGTCAACATTATATAGCTGTTACATTACCTGTTTTAAAATTCCTCAAAAATCTATCTCCCCTCCGCCCTTCCATTCTTGAATGCCCAAATAACTCATTTATGCAGGTGAATAAGGAGGCTCAGCTAGGCAAGAATAGGTGGGGTCTATAAAACCCAGGAGCTGAAAGCAGAAATGGATGCTGGGGAAAGGTAGATACGTAGGAGAATGGGAGGAGTGAATGGAAACTTCAGTCACTCCTTAGGAGGAGGGACTTCTTGGCCCAGGAAGAAAAGGGGAACCAGTAGTAGGAGTAAGCTTAGGAATAAAGCAATAAAGCTAGAGAGAGATGTCCCAGAATTCTGAGCTGAGGGTCTCTGGAAGAGGGACAGGCCCAGGTTCCCCTATGAGCCAGTGTGCATGAGGCAGTGAGCACAAAGACCACCTAGGACTATTGAGGAGCTGAACCCTTCAGGAGGGGGGAACACACACACTGACAGTGACATGGCTGGAGGGCTGAGCCATGAAGAGAACATTGAGGTTGCAAGAGGAGCTGCGGGTGGAAGGAGTAACTGTGTGCAAACCATGGACAGGCGAGTGTCAGCCTCAAACTAATTCCCAGAATACCAGGAGGAGGCACCAATCCAATGGTGAATGTCCTACCCCATTACAGGTTCTTGGTGTTAATGAGAATCAGACCCACAGAGAAAATCTCCCAAACAGTACCCTCTTTTCTTTTCTTTTCTTTTCTTTTCTTTTCTTTTCTTTCAGCATGTCCCAAGCAAGGTAGAAATAGAAGCCCTCACACAAAAACCTATTTGGCTGACTACCTTTGTGTAGTGAGGGACCTTTGAGTAGCGAGGATTTGGCACTTATTTGACACTTCATTGACTTATTTGTATTACAGGTGAGACCAGAACTTAGCCAAGATTGGGGTCCCACTGTGCAAGGTGTAGTGCAAATATAAAATAGAGCAGTGGCATACCATGGTCTCCAGCAGTGGGGGGCCAATACTTGTATTTGTACCCCTCCTCTCACCATTGGTGGCAGCGGTGCCCCATGGGTAGGGGGTCTGCAGGCCCATTCTCGCTCTCACCCATGCCCTCCTTCTGTTGTCCAGGTGGGGGGGGGGACACTACCTAGCCCCTGCATGGCCAGGGTCCCCATGACTCCCTCATTCCACCCAGCTCAGGGGTGGAGGGAATAGGAGGATGAGAGGCAAAGGGGCCGGCTCAGCGCAGCCACTGGATATGTCAGCGGGGGGATGGTTCCTCCGAGGAGAGCCTTGCCGGCACTCCCCAGGCCAGCACCCAGGGGTATGGCCCCCTCGGTTTGCCACTGAAATAGTCTCTGCTCCCAACAATTAATTTAACTAGGAAAAAAAGTGACAAGGTATTATTTTTCCTCCAGGTTGGTGTTTACTAGTCTGCAAATATGCCCACTGGCCCTTGCATAATCCTCATAAAGGCAGGACTGAGTCCATTATCTGACTGAACTGCTGAATGATTTTTCTGCTCCAGCTTTTGTTTCTGTTGTACATTTTCTTATCCTGTTTTTGGAATACTAAAGATGTTCTTATTTTTATTTGTAACTAATATTTTTGAAATGTTCATAGTTCACATTTTCATTTGTTCTGAAAATCTTTCACAGCTATACTATAATTCATAGATTTTATTTTTTGTTTGCACACATGAGATTAGTATAATTAATATTTTAAAGCAATGCACGCCCCACACAAATGTTGCGTTGATTCATTTAAATGAAAGCATAGAGCTCTCTTCACTTTTTCATTCTCAGAAAGCCAGGCAGCTTTGCATCCACCCACATTACAGATGTCATCTTAAAACAGTCCATGATTAGTGACTTTCAGCTTTCTGTAATTTGCAACATTTGGAATTTGGGGGGGGGGGGGGGGAGAAATCCTCCTTGAAGCCCCTGATCCTGAGGGGAAGGCAAAAGAAAAGGGGTTGTGTCTATTGATTGGTATATGGAAGACAATTACATCTGTTGTAATTGCAGGTACACATTCTTTACAAAGACAACAGCAGTAGTTGAAGAGTGAGCAAGGCGCAGAGCATGATTGCTCATCAGCCACCAGGTGGGCATGGCCCACTGAGCATATTAGCTGGTGGCCCCTTCATGGAACCATGAGCACAGATGCGTACCTGGAATGGGTCACGCACACCCTCACATGGGTCCCAAAGCCTATCCCTTGTGTGGCATGTGGGAGACCCTGGTGCATGCATATCTGGAGTACGCAAAATTGCAGCCCTTATCCCAGCTCCTCCAGAACTTCCTTCTGAGGTTCTGGCTAGAGATGGATTAGGGGTGGCAGGGTTCCTGGGCCTCCCCCACCAGTGGGCCCCCCCAGCAGTGGGCCTCCCTCCCCCCACTCCAGTGGGCTAGTGCTGAGGAGGAGAGGGGGGCACCTGGAGCCAGAGGCCAGTCCCGATCTGGCCGGTTGGCTCTTGGGGGTGGCGAGACCAACTGGCATGCACAGTGAGGCTTCCAGTGCAGCCCGAAGGCCACGCCAGAAGCTGTACTGCACGCTCCAATCAGCCCCACCACCTCTGGGGACTGACCAGTCAGGCCGCAGCTGGCCTGCCTGAGCCTGGCCTCTGGGCTGGCCCATCCCACCCTGGGGGGCAGATCGCTTAGCCAAGGGGTGGGGCAGGAGTGCAGAGCCCAGCCTCTGGGCCTGCCCGCCCTGCTCCTCTCCCCAGTGCCAGTTTTTGGCACTACATCGGCAGGGCAGCAGGCCCTCACATTGTGGTGGGCCCCTGGGCACGGGCCCGATTGGCCCATGCGGTAATCTGCCCCTGATCTTCGCACACCCCATCAATGGCCCCATAAAGTTGCAGGATCCCCTCATCAACCTCCTCCTCAATTTGGCCAAGTGGTCATCTACAACACCGGGGAGAGAGAGGCTTAGGAGGGCTCTGCAACTGTCGAACCTATTCATTCCTTCATTCCTCTGTTCGATCACTTATCCAGGCAGAGTTCCTCTGGATGGTGTCTGGTGACTCCTTAGCTGCTTTTGAGGAGCAATGGGCCCTGTCCAGGGTTCTCTGCTCAATTCCCTTCTCAGGTTCCCTCCATATAGCCCTTTGACTTTCATGTCTGTTCCTGTTTTTTTATTCATTGTCACCCGTAATCAGTTGAATCCCAGGCTCAGTAGTTCCTCCCCTTAGACTGGGGGAGGGGCTTTTAGCTATGGGTGGGCACAAGCCCACCTGTGTCCTGGTACCCAAATAGTAGCCATCAGGTGAGCAGGACGTTGATGGAAGTGGCCCCTAGCTGGCAGGACAGCAGTCATTTTGCCCCCAGGAAGATGCGCTTAAAGGAAAGATGCGCCTGGTACCCCAGCTGTTTCTTGGATTGGCATCTTCAAATTCAAATAAGGACTGAGACGTAAGGTCTAGATATCTGATATAATGGATATAGAGAGTCCCTTTTGAATTTCAAACAGCTTTGGGCAAGTTTCTGGAATCTTATCTGAAGTGTCAGATGTTCAAATAGTTAAGATCAGATTGTAAAAATGCATGAACACTGAACTGCACTGGGTCAATATCTTGTCTAAAATGATCTCTCTTGTGGAAATTTTACAGGAGGAGTGGCCCCAGGATTAGAGTGCTACATGGGGTCTTGTGGCAGGTGAAGGAAAAGGGTAGACTGAAAGGGGCTGAGAGGAACAATAACTTTCAACATCTTTAGATGTTCCTAAGGAATAATGTCCCCAAATTCAATAATTTCCTCTTAGCCTGAAGGCTAGAAAATGCAGAGAATCATTAGATGGCCCTCTGGGGCAAGAGTAGGCTAAAACAGGCTGGTTACTGTGGAAATAGGCATGGGCTAAAGGAAGAACAGAAGCACACTGTTGAAATTATGGCCAATGAGCATGATGCTGAGCAGACTAGAAAGACTGCTTCCCTTAGAAGCCTGTAGGATCACCTTGGTGGGTCCTCATCTGTGGATTGGCTGACCCCTGATTGTCTGGCATGGGGCCTATCACAAGACCTGCAAATAATTGCCTCTAATGACTCATCACACTCTCTGATTAAGGGATGACTCATCAGATTTAAACTGGCATAAACATAGAGGTAACTCAGGCTTAAACAGATTCAGGCTCAGAGGTATCACAAGATGTTTCACAAGCTGGCAGATGTGCTGATCCCTAAGAGGTTATTTGTGAGTTAACATGAACAGTGAATTACCTCTCTCTTATTAAAGACAAAAATTGACTAAAGGGTTGCTTTTTTTAAATCAATCCCATGCCAGATTTGTTTTCTAGTAGTTTTACCATCTGCATATTAATCTTAATCCTGAATGGTTCTTCAGCTTGGCCTCCTGCAATTGGAGAAAAAACTGAGTGCATGGCCAGATTCTGTGCTCTAGATTTATATTTGGGAGAGTAACTCCAGTGACACCAATGGAATTTTTGTGGGCCAAACTGCTGTGAGCACCAGGGGTGGATTACCACATGGGCCCTCTGCCCTGCCAGCACTGAGGCGGGAGGTGGGCCAGCCCAGAGGCCAGGCATTGTGCTCCCACCCCATCCTTGGGCCGGCTGGGCCGACCCCAGGGGCAGGGAGGTCCGGCGCAACTGGTAGCTCCATTCCAGGGGCGAGGCTGGCAGGCATGCAGTGCAGAACAAGTTGTATCGCACATGCCCGTTGGCCCTGCCACCCCCAGGGGCCAACTAGCTGGGCCAGAACTGGTCTCTGACCCCAGGGTCCCCCCCAGACCTGACCCAGCTGCAGAGGGCTAGACAGGGCCCTAGGCTAGGGGGTGGGGGCATGGCCCTAGGGTCAGGTCCCTAAGGGCCCTGCAATCCCTAATCCACCTCTGGTGAGCAACAGTTATGTCATCAATGGCATAATTACCTTAAACACCTATGCAGATATTTGTACCCTGAAAATGTTAGGTGCTTTGTAGGAGGATGCTTATAAAACTAAGGGGCTAAATACTCTTAAAAAATAATTTATCAGTCAAGTTTGAGGTGAATGAGTCTTGCTGATTCTGCTGGAGTACATCTTTTGCTAATTACTGGAGAATTTTTCTTTGTAATTTTAGAAACCTCAATTCTCACTTCCATAAGAAAATCATTCCAATTGTTACTTAATTTGGTTTGTATTGTGATATTTAATATCATATCAAGCCAGTAGAAATAAGTTCCTGTTCTTCATTTCAGATGTGAAATCTAGTATAGACTCTCTAAGTCAACTTAGTAAGGCCAGCTTTAAGTTGATTTAAGAGTCCTGTGTAGACTCTCTAAGTCGACTTAATAAGGTCGACTTAAAGTCGACTTGGTAAAGTCAACTTGGTAAAGTCGACCTAAATTTCTAAGTGTAGACATAGCCTAATTGACCTGCTGAAAACTGGGCAATCCATGACAAAGGGGTGAAGCAGTGATTTGGTAATGGTTATGTTTTATGGGCAACAGCATTGTCTGGTGAATTGCCCAATGGACAGGGAGTCAAGAGACATGGGTTGTAGTTCAACTCTGATACTGACCAGCTCTGTGAACTTGGGCACATCCTTTCACCTCTCTGAGCCTCTGTTTCCACTCCCACTTTTTGTTGCTTTCTACTAGAGCTCTTTAGGGCAGGATTGTCTTATTACATTTGTACATTGCCTAGCACCATGGGCCTTTGATCTCTTTTTATTATCTTACTAATAATCATTTAAGACCAATCACTGTAGCTCCTCCTGCTGGTGTGATGTTTTGGGAGTAGTAATCAGGGGAATAATAAAGTTATATTAAGCCCCTATCCTTTACTGATGAAAACCACAATATAAGAGGTAGGTGGTGGTATTGTTAGTTTGTGTGTTAGAAAGTGAGCTGAACTCTGGTTTTACTTGGGTTGGACCCTGCCCTCTTTGCTGTAAAGACACAGGTTAAATCTTGTGGGTGCTGTTATTCTTCCAGTGCCATTCCCCCTGCCCCCCACCCCCTCCAAAGGACAGACAATTTTTCCCACTACTGGCAGGGAAAGAAGCCATCCTTGGTAGATGTCTCAGAGCACAGCTCAACTGACTTGGGCTCATACTGTGTAGTTAAAAATAGTTGTTCAGATGTTGGGTCTCAGGATGGAGCCCAGGCTCTGAAACCCGGTGGGGGGGGAGGGCTTGGAGCCCAGGCACCAGCCTGAGTCAGAACAGCTGCACTGCTATTTTTACTCCCACAAGCCCAAGTCAGTTGACCTAAACTCTGAGCCTTGCTGCTGCCGAGAGTATCTCAGCACAAAAACCTATGGGATACACCCCGAGACTCTCTCGAGTGAAGGCAGAAACCATGAAAACACAGTAATGTGGGTAGGGATTTGTTGTGTGGATGCTTACATCTGAGCTAGGCTAACCCCTATTGCCTATTGTGCAGTGAAGACATACCTCAAAGGGGCTATGTCTACACTTGTAAATTTAGGTCAAACTTTAGCTAAGTTGACTTAACTAAGTTGACTTTAAGTTGACTTAGTTAAGTCGACTTAGCATGTCTACACGTAAATTTAAAGTTGACTTTGGGGGGAACTTACAAAGTCGATCTAGAGCGTCCACACTGGATGTCTAGGTCAACTTCTAGGGGCTAGGAGGACTTAGGGCAGACCCATGGGGGCAAGAGGGGCACCACTTGCCCAGTGCCAGGGGGCTCAGCCTTTGCCCCATTGTACCTGGGTACAATGGGGCAAAGGGGGACAAGGACCCTGGCAGGGCATGGGGTCAACTAAGGGCTACTCCAGATCTACACTGGACTAAGTCGACTTTAAAAAGTCGACTTTAGGCTTAAGTCGAAGTAAAATGACGTTTTATAAAGTCGACTTAATTTTCATTGTCGACTTTATTTTCCTTCTGTCGACTTAAGCAACTTGCTTAAGGACTGAATGGGCATACAGCATGAATGTTCTGTTAACTCTGGTCCCTCCAGGCTAGGGTGTCCAGAACCCCAGACTGGCACTGCATGTTGCCCCTCTCCTCTGGATAGATGGGATTTTAGTCTTCGTCTAGCTTCGTCTTTAGTCTGGCTGACCATCTTTCCCTTTATGTGATCACTAAAAGTGTGTTAAAGCAAGCACATCAGAACAGACCGCAGTTAACTAACCTCCCATAAGTATTTTGTGTGGTATTTTCTAAAGCCCCCACAGTTCCCTTTGCATATGGGGAGCAGAAGGGAGTCAGCCCCTTTGGAGGGTGTTAGTGGGGCATGGGTATCGCTATCTTTTCTTCCTTCAAATCCCACGCAAGTCTCTACATGGGTACTCTGTGCATGCCAGCTCTGTGATTTGGGAGCGGGAAAGCCCAAGGTACTGGCAATTCTCTACTCAATTCCTCCACACCCCTAAGCCAATGGGGCAATGCATCTTAAGTGAAAGAAAGTTGAGCAGCTTCCCCTGAGGATAATCCAGGAACAGTGAGAGTGAGGCAGCAGGGTATAGCTGGTGCAAGGAGCTATGCTATCTGTGGGCTGCAGGGACATGACATGGTATAGTAGCATAGAGACTTCAACATTTATCTTTATCAAGTCCTATAAAACCTTCAGATTTGGAGGAGTGGCACAAACTCCCTGACATTTTGGAAGTGGGACAAATCCTGTGTCTTCATCCTACCTCACAGCTGAAGAATGAGAAGGAAACACAACAGTTTTTTTCTCTATGCAGACCTTTCTAGAGTACAAAATAGGTTCTCAGAGGTTGATCCAAAGTCCATTACAGTCAAAGGAAAGAAACCCAAAGATTTCAATGGGCTTTACATCCTGCACTCAGTGCTTAATCCATTTAAAGTGATTTTTAAATCTGGTATTTTTTTGAACACATTTATGGTTTTTGGTGGATGGACATGAAAGTTTTTAATTTAAAAATAAAACACAAGCTGTCATTTCAGCTCAAAACACAGCAATTGCAATTTTAAAGCCTGAATGGATGTGATAGTCAGATTGCAAAAACCCCTGAATCTTTCAGTATTTTTTCTCTTTTGGCCAAGATCTGCCTGAAGAAGTGTACATAACATTAAAAAAAAAACTTTAAAAGAACTGTTTTCAGACTAACTGTCTTTATAAATATCTTGGGTGAATTACTGGCCATGCTGAAGTCAATGGCTAGATTCCCATTGACTTCAGTGGGGCCAGGATTTCACCTCAAATATGATTCTCATCTTAGTTCAACAGTGCAAATGATGGGCCCTGGTGATGCTGATAATAACTGACATTTACGTAGGCCCTTTCAAGCGACTCTCCCATGCTGCTGAACAACCCATCCTGTCATTACCTAGAGAATAGCCTCACGCCATAGAGAAATGTAGGGAGTATCTCAGGTGGAATTTAGCCTCTAAAGGCCCTGATCCTGCAGTGTGCTCCATGAGGGCAGGTACATGTGCCAGTTTGAAGAGCACTCAGGTAATGATTCTGAATCTTCAAAATGAATGGGAGCTTTGCCATTGACTTGGGGAGTGCTAGTTTAAGCCCTGAAGGATCAACTCTAAATCTATACTAAAGCAGACACTTAAATACCTAAAAATACAGGCACCCAAGTTGAAAATGGGTGATATAATGACTCGTTGCTCTTATCTAGCACTTTTCATCAAAGATCCAAAGTGCTTTTCAAAGGAGGTCTATATTTTGATCCCCATTTTATAGATAGGGAAACTGAGGCACAGACCAGTGAAATGACTTGCCCAAAGTCACTAAGTAGGCCACTGGTAGAGCCAGGAATTAGACTTCAGGACTCCTAAGTCACTGTCCAGTGCTTTATCCACTAATCCACACTGACTTTATTATTATTTATTTATTATTTCAGTGCTGACAGCATCCTCAGTGCTATACAATACAAAGGGCTTTTCTACACTCAGATTCTGCTTTTTAACTAAATTGTTTAAGATAACAAATAAATCAATGCAACCCCCATGTTAGTTTCAAGCAGTATAGCTTGTTTCAGTAAAAGCTATACTTGTGTCATATAACTGCATCTATGTTAGAGAGGTTGCAAAGGGGTAGCCATGTTAGTCTAGTTCAGCAAAACAAACAAGGAGTCTTTTGGCACTTTTCAAGACTAACCAATTTATTTATCACATGAGCTTTTGTGGGAGAAATCCCACTTCCTCAGATGCTTGAAGATGAAGAACTTACAGAATGGGAAGATAAATAAATGCAGGGATGTGTAAGTCATAGGATCAGGTCAGACTATTTCAGCAAATCAAAGCACTTGTTTAGATTCAAACAGTGTGGAACAACATATTAGAAGGAGGGGAGGTAGAGAGCATCTGACAAAGTGGGATTTCTCCCATGAAAGCTCATGCAATAAATAAATGTGTTAGTCTTTAAAAGTGCAACAAGACTCCTTGTTTCTTATGTTAGAAAGTTATACCAATGTAACTAAATTTATTTTTCTACAGATTTAGTTAAAACAGTACAAAAACTGAGAAGACCAGCCCTAAGATGAACAAATGGTTCCTTGCTACTAATGAAACTACTAATAAAAAAACGTATAGGCAAAACAATGCTTAAGGTCATATTAATTCCTTGGGTTGTGTGGCATAATAAGAGAGTGCAATTCATTTTGCATGTCTTCTCTCCACCCCCATCTCTCCTCAGGCAGTTACACTATTTATATTTGTGCTAGTTCAGTGAGAGCTAGTGCAAATATGTGTACACCTCTAGATTGTAGTGTAAACCTAGCCTAGACAGTTTGAAAGGTTCCTAGTTTTAACACTTTGAGAAAACATAATCTTTTAAAACTCATCAATGTGATGACTCTTTAGCTAGACACAGACCCAAGCCAAAACTCTATATCTCTGAAAACTGTCACATTCTGAGGAAATAGAGATTTGGATCCAATGCTGAATTCTTCAGCTCAGGATCTGTCTCTAGAGCCTCCCATGAATGAAACATTGGAGCCAATCATATTTTGAAATAAAGCTCCGAGATGTCAAATTTAGACACCTAGGTTTTATCTACACTTGTTGCGCTGGCAAAAACCATATTTGCACATACAACCCAGGTTACTGCATGTACAAATGGGTACTTAATTGGTGCATGCACAAATGTTGAGGGAACAGCTTGCTTCCAAAAACAACCAATTTAGCTTTAAGCAGAGTTTGGATCTTTTATTCTCTTTGGCTATGTCTACACTGGCAAGTTAGTTCAAATTAAGGAGGCTTAATTCGAACTAACCTAAAGCCATGGGTACACTAGGCTTTAGTTAGTTCAAATTAAGGGCTTCCTTGATTTGAACTAATAAGTTAGAATAGGGTATTCGAACTAAGGGGTTAATTCGAACTAACTAGTTCGAATTAACCAATGTAGCCATGTTAATTCGAACCAATGTAGCCATGTTAATTCGAACTGATTTCTTAGTTCGAATTAACCGGCCATTGAAATGAATGGGGATCGCTAATTCGAACTAAGCAAGTGCTTGCCCTTAGTTCGAACTAACATTCCAGTGTGGCCATGCTAGTTTGAATTAAGCTAATTTGAACTAACTAAAATTAGTTCGAATTAGTTAGTTCAAACTAACTAATTCGAACTAATTTTAGCAAGGGTAGACATAGCCTTTGAGACAATTGCAACCGAGTCATATTCAGCTGCAACAGTGCAATACCCAGCTGTGGGTGAGAATCAGGCAGGGCAGGATCTGTTATTGGCTATCAGTATTTCTTCAGTTCTGTTAAGGGGACTGCTAATATTATTTTTTTTCACAAATCTGGGAAAACTGGGGAAATTCCAAAAGATTGGAGGACTGCCAATGTAGTTCCAATATTTAAAAGGGGTAAATGGGATGACCAAGACAACTATAAATTAGGTACCCTGATGTCAGTCTGAGATAAAATAACTGAACAGTCATTTCAGGACTCTATCAACAAAGAATTAAAGGCTCATGTTCTATAATAAGAAAAAATATAATCAATGACAGTCAGTATGGGCTCATGGAAAGGAGGGCTCATCAAAGTAGCTTGTTTGGTTTTTGGGTTTTTTGTTTTTGTTTTGTTTTTTGAAAAATTCAGAGGTGTGGTTGACAAAGGTAACAGTGCTCTCATAATAAATTGGGATTTTTCCAAAGCATTAGTAGCACGGGGCATTTTGATTTAAAAATGTGCATTATAATGGTCCTTTTAGGCCTTAGATTCTATAAAAGAGAATTTACTATAAGGGGACTATTTCTATGCTTACAAAGTTAGGCATGAAGTGAGAGTGAATTATTGTTGAATTAGGCCCTTAGATACTTGCCTTCCACTGATAGTAATAAAGGACGTGTCTAAATCGTTTACACTGCAATTAAAATTTCAACTTCAGACTTTAAATGTGAAATAAGGGAACTGGGTGAAAATTAATCGCTTGTGATATACAGGAAGTCAGACTAGATCTAGTGGTCCCTTCTGGCCTTAAACTCTGAAATCTATTAAACTGGTTATAAATGTGACCTTTTTCTTTGCCTTCCCACCATGGAGTACAAACATTATTGGAAATTCAAATTCTTTTCTGGCATACTGCATTCACTATGCAGCATTTGTACTAGTTTTTGCAACAGCTCCAGGGGAAAGAGGTAGGAAGGCATTTTAACAATAAATTATTCAGAACTACAATGTATTAAATAAAATGTTAACATGAAGAAAAAGCAGAAGTTGATCTCTTAAAACTTCTGGTAGAATGACGCATCATGAAAAACAATACACAGTTTTAGTCAATGTTCAAGACAGAAGGAATTGGATAGGACGGGGAAATTGAGGTCGTCTTGCTAATGTCAATGAATTAGTTGAGTGAAAAGATGGAAGAGAAGAAGAGTTCATTAAATATTTACTATGTGAGCCCCGGGTTTAGTTACTTAATGCAGCCTAGAAATGTAGGCAAAAGAATACAGTAAAAAATGTTTTCCCCTTGATACTAAAATGTCATCTGTGTACTTTTGATGTCACTGGAAAGAATATGTAATCATTATGGGCCTTATCCAAAGCAGATTACGGTTAGTGGAAAAGCACCTGTTGACCTCAGTGGACTTTGTATCAGGCCATCTCTAAATGCTTACTCAAAATTAAAGAATATTTTAATCATTAAGAAGTTCAATTCATGAAAATACCTGCTTTGTTGAAATGAATGAAAATGGTTGTTGGTTTTTCCTCTACTCTTTTTTTTTCAACTACTTGTGTCATTTAAGTATCTGAAATAACAGATATTACAGCACTTATTTTTACTACTTGCCCTCATATTGAATTGTGAAGACAGTCTCTCTGTATGTACACACCTTATTAGGCTTGATGCTACAGTCCCAAGGCATGGGTGTATCTCAATGGAGACTGATCTGTGCCTGGACTGGATCAGGGCTATTCCTGGGTCATGTGTTTATCAGCTAGCATTTGCTTCCTTCATATATAAAATAAAAATAAGCAAGATATCAAACCTAATCTATTTTAATGTGTCTATAATACAACATGGAAACTATGTAAAGCTGAAACAGTTCAATGTGGGGATTTATGTCAACACAGGTTAGGTGAAAAACATCACTACTTTTAGTGCATTTTGGGACTGATTCACCAAATGCATCACTTCATTTTACACCATGTAACTCCACTCAGATCAATGGAGTTTCATCAGCATAAAACTGGAACAATGCACTGGTGAATCAGGCCCAGCATTGCAATTCAGTTCATCCAAGTTTCAGGTTGAAAAATATTAAAGATTATTGCAAAGTGAACAATCTGTATTTCATTAAAAGTTGTTTGCCACTTTTGCTCAGAATTGATAACAAGTCTTAGGTTGACTAGCATCCAAAGCCTTAAATACTAGTTCAGCCAAAAGTCAATGCATCCTTTCCTGTAGATACTTAAATTTTGATTTTTTTTCTTCAATTACTATATTTTTTCCCCAAAGAACTGGTCTTAACAAGCTGAAAGCCCAAATAAAAGAAAAGTTAGATACACACTATAACTGAAACAGTAAAAGAGTGGGAGGGGGTTAGATCCAACTCTTTAGGAAGAGAGGTTCGTGTAGTGCAAAATCGGAAACACTTTCACTGTTCAGAAAAAACAACTATGGAGATGCACGGTATCTATGGATATTGACAATTTTGTGAGAGGTTATTCATGATTGCTTTGATCTCAACAACACCCTTTCCTTTGGATACATCCATGAAGCAGCAATAGAAGCACCTAGAAAAGTCATGTAAAAAAATTATTTAGCAAAACACTAACCTAGAAAAGGTAGTAAAGTTCATCAGTGGACACAGGGACACAACCACTTTTTGGAGGGTCACAAGAAAAAAAAAAAGATTTTTGCATGGGTTTTCCTGGACCAGAATATTGCTAGGCATACAAGGAGGGGCACTAGACTTGGAGTGAAATCTTGACTTCATAGAAGTAAATGGGAGTTTTGCCATTAACTTCAGTAAAGTCAGGATTTTCACCCCTCTGTTCAGTCCCTGGTTCAGCCAGAAAGTCTTGTTTGATCTTAATCGATCCTGTGTTTTACTTCCCAATTGGTAATCTGAGGATAGCACTTCTCATCTCATAGAGATGTTGTGAAGATAAAACCCATGAATGTCTATGAGGTGCAAGGGTGGTGAAGACTAGATGCATGATTAAGTAACCAGCTAGATAAACATCTGAATTGCAGTGTTCCTGTGTACCATTTTTCTCTTAGCCTTGTAGCTCAGAGATGGCTGCATTTTAGTGGTGTGTGCATATAGTTCTTAATCTTCCAAATACTTGCTCACACATACGTACGTGTGTGTGTGTGCGTGTGTGTGTGCGCGTGTATGTGTGTGTGAGAGAGAGATCATTGACTTCAGTGGGGTTCTCATTAGAATAATACTAAACCATGTGACTGTCTGGAGAACTGAATTCCGACTTTATAAAGCATTTGGGGATTATATGTAATGTATAAATGTAAACGATGTTTACTGTGTATTCACAAATATTGAGCTTTGAATCAGCCAAAACAATGTGAAGCAAAAGAACAATGTAAATGGCAGTTTTGTAACTGTGTCAGTAGGTAATTAATGTAGACAAGATAACTGAGCCCTTTAAGGAAGAGCGACTGAGTGACTGAACAGGTGTGCTCTGATTAGCATACAGGGTAGCACCTGAAGCTGAGATTGTATAAGGAGTCTTGATCAGTAGAAAGGAGAGACAAACCAGAAGCAAGAAGGCCTGCATGGTGGAGACTCTGGAGCCAGAAGGTGGTGCAGGGAATGACCCTGTGGCCACTGTTCTGTATAATGTGTAGAGAACTGGGAGAAAAGCAAAGCTAAAGGGAGCCAAGTGCTGCATAACAATGAAGGGGATGTTTCCTGCATATCTTGGTGTGGGGAGAAGGAATGCCTAGGGGAATAGCCTTGTGACCACTGTCCTGTCCAAGGGCAGGCAGCTGGACAAGTTGGAGGGATGTAAGACTTCATTAAGGCTGGATGAGTGAACACTGCAATTCATTTGAGCCTCTGAACTACACTGAAGTGCACAGGGATACTTCCTTTTTGAAGGAAGAGTGGGACTGAAGAAGAGTTAAAGGTGATAAAAGACTGTAGAGCCAGAAGTGTTCTGATATGGGATTTTAGTTTATTCCTTTGTGATGTGTATAATAAATTAACCTGTGACATGGGTCTTCTCAGCCCAAGACAGCATTTGGAGGGACTCTGAGAAGGGAGTAAACTGCAGTTGGATGCTTTGGTGCACTTCCCTGCTGTCAGGGACCTTTGAGGAAGGCCTGGCATATTACACTTGTTGTTCAGATTAACATAGGTATTAGTTATTGTGACGTTTGTATCTCAGGTGCCAACTAATGCCAAGGTTCCCATGTTTCAAATGAACATTGCTAGATGTACAGCTGTTCACTTGTGGGCTAATATTGATAAAGTAGGTGTTATAACTATGAAGTGTTCAGACCCTATTGAGTGCTTGAGTGTTGATGCATGCATTAATTTTAGTTGTAATATGTTTCATACTGTAATATATTTGAACAGTTGTCTTGTGAGCCTCTGATTGCATGAATCTCTTCCCTACAGAAGAGGGATATTCACTACTGTGGAGAGCCTTTCTTCTACAGAAACTGTTATGTCCTGTCCCAAAGAGACCTATCAATATCAGCTGGGATCTACTTGGTCTCACAACTTGAAACTCTCTATCTCTGCATTGAGAAACTTTCATCAAAGGCACTGAAGATTATTGCGAGTCATCTTCACCATGGAAGATCAAAACAAGTGGACTGGTAGGAGGGGGATAAAAAAAACCCCAAAACAAACAAACTAATCCTCTCTATGCTGCTTGGACTTGGGGGGAGAGGGAGTGAACAAAGTGTTTCTAGGCATATGGAGGGGATCCCCAGCTGCTTAGCTTGGATTAGCCCTAAAAGCCAAATCGAGTTTGCTGATTCTAAGAGCTTATATTGCCTTTTGATACTTAAAACAGTAACTCATTCATCTATCTGTTTGCTTGCTTTAACCTTATAAATAACTCTAATTCTCTTTTCCTGTTTAATAAATCTTAAGAGTTTATTATAAAATTGGTTATCACTGTTGACTTTGGTGTGAGATCTAAAGCATAATTGATTGGTCCTCTGGAATCAGGAGTAACCTTAATCTTGCTGTGATTCTTCATATAAGGGGCCATCTATCACAGAGATACACAGCTGGGTGGCAAGACTGAGTGGAGAATCCAAGGGGACTATCCGTGGCTCCATGTTAAGGCTGTTAAAGTGACTGAGAAGGATGCAGTTGGTTGGTGAAAACTAAGTTTAGAACTCAGTGAATTTGGAGTTTGTGCCCTGGTTTTTAACACGATCTGCTCTGAGGCTGGTCCTCGTGCTCCTCATCACTATTGGGAGCATCACAATTATAAATTACAGTTACAGACCTTTCCCGGGGTTTCACATGTGATATCACCATCAGCATGCCACTGTCTATACGGGCAAAGATAACTGCTAGCAACTTGCATCCTTCCATATATAAAGGACTATCCCATAGCTTGTAGACAGAGAGATCAATGGCTAGTGTGACTTTCCAGGTTGCTTACATTTTTATTACACTAATGACCTGAGAGCATGTCACAGTAACTATTGCTTCCATAGCACATGGCTCTACATCACGGTGTTCACAGCAGCAATTACCATAGTGAAAGTGAAGCAGCTTTTATCTATCGAATGCTTTTCACTCATTCAGTTTGATCAAAATGTGAATTTTATCCCTTGTATATTGCCATTTGGCTAATTAGTTTCTTTCTGTTGATATTATGCCCAATCTTTTCAATTTGTTCCATGTGTTTTTCAAGCCAAAGTTATAAAAGGCTTTGCTGAATTTTAGCTTGCATATCCTTATTAGGTGTGGCTTCAGCTGACCTCAAAGCAGATATAAATCAAATACTAGAAATCAGAACATATAGATGAAGGCCAAGCAGTTAAAACAAGAGAATGCAGTAGATAGATCTGGACTTCATTAAAGCATTTGATACAGTGCTTCAAAAAAAATCTTATGTGCAAAATTAATTCAAAGTGACTTGGATTTGAACACTTTCAGATGTCTTGAAAATTAACTGAAAGACACAGAATAACAGAAAATGACAATATCAAATTGGTGGTGTCAAGGATGACTTTATTTACAGCTGTATTAAAGCTCTGGAAGAATGAAACAATGCACTACTTGAATGTGCAGATAATACTAAACTGGGAGGTGTTGAAATCCAGTGAGAAAGAAAAGTATACAAGGCAACGATAAGAATAAAGAGATACATTTTTCACTATAGCAAATATTTTAAGACAAGGCATCTGAGGGAAAATAATCCAAAACACAGATTTTTAAAAAAAAATTTTTTGCACTGGCAAAACAATAGTGGAAAAAACCTGAGGGTAATTGTGGATGGCAGACTAGCTATGGGCCTGCAAATTGATATGGCATTTTAAAAAAAGTGTGATTGTTGGGATAATGAAGAAATAGCACACTGGGCCACAAAAGCAATAGTTTCTCTCTGTATGGGAGAAGGGAAGCTAAACCTACAGGTCTATAGAATTTAGTAGAGTAACTTCTTTTTGAATCTGAGGTAAATAAGCAAAATATGGCTCACTGTTTGGAGAATAATATGTAGCTCTTATATATGTCTCCTTTTATCAGTAGATATCCAAGTGTTTTGCAAAGGTCAAAATCATTATTCCTGTTTTACCATTGAAAAACCAGAGGCCAATGATTTGTCCAGGATCACCCAGCCAGCAACAGAAAGAGAGAATGAGAGTGGTGAAAGGTTTAGAAAACATGCCTTTTAGCGATGGACTTGAGGAGCTCAAATCAAATTCCGAGGTGATGATTCCAGTCTATGAATATTTACATGGGGAACTGAGGGCAGGTCTACATTAGAAGCGCTGTATCCCTGCAGCTGCAGTATATGTGGTGAAGACACAATATGATGGTGAGAGTGCACTCCCACTCCGTATAATTAATCCACCACCAAAAGAGGTGGCAAAGCACTAGTGTGGATAGCACTTTGGTTGCTGTCACAGGGTGTCTTTTTCACACCCCCAAGCAATGCAAGTTAGATCAACTTCAGCAGTAATTTAGATCTGCCTTCATACTTGATAATGGGCTCTTCAATCTAGCTGACAAAGATGCAACACAATCCAAGGGCTGGAAGTGGAAGCTAGACAAATTCAGGCTGGCAATAACGTGTATATTTTTAAAAGCAAAAGTAATTAACCATTGGAACAATTTACCAAGTGTGTGGTAGATTCTCTATCACTGGGAACTTTTAAATCAAAGCTGGATTTTTTTTTTAAATGCTCTACTTCAAAAGGGGTTATTTTGGCCATGTTTTATGGCCTGTAGTATACAGCAGGTCAGGACATATGATCACACAACCATCTCTCCTGGCTTTGGAATCTATAAACCCAGATGTCTTCAGTACTAGCCCAGTGTTCTATCCACTAGGCAACATTGCTTCATTCCTTATTCAACTTACTCTTTACTAAGTTATCCCATTACTTCAGCTGCTGCTATGACTATCTTCTGTAAACAAACTTTTCTCTCTGCCCTTATTTAGCAAATCATATCTACCTTTTGTTTTAATCTCCTTTGATAAATCAGTCCCTCTGAACAATTAATAATGTATCTACCTCTCTCAATTCCCTCCCAGTTGTCCAGAAATTGTCTTTCTGGTACTAAAATGCCAAGAATTACAGTAGTGTAATTACTCACTGTAATCTCACTAGAGCCATACAGAGGGACTTAATGGGCCTGGCCCATAGTAAAATATTTGAAGTCAGTAGAATTACTCCAAATTTACACAAAAATAACACAGTAAAATTTAGTTTAGTGAGACCTGTTAGACTGTGGAATACAATCTCTGTGGAAGAGGTGAAAGCATCATGGTTTGGGTCATTTTATATAACACTGGACCAAGCACTTGATGCTGTAATGGCAGAGTGTGAAGAACAAGGTACTGGTAATCTTTAAAGCTACTTCCATCTTGAAATTCCATGATACATAAAATACCTTGCATTTCCAGAATTCATAAAAAATGTGAATCATACTGCTCTGTATGTTACTTGCAGCTCCCCAGAAAGAAACTGCTAACAAGTGTTATGTGGCAGAATGAAAATGTATCAGCAACTCTACTCAGCATCATATTAGTATTAGTCAAAGAATAATTAATTAGTATTATTGTATTAGTCAAAGAATAATTAATGTTGGTGAGAAAGCCAGATCCCAAATAGTAATACTAAATTTTACTCCTAACTTGAGTATCCTTGTGTTAAAACAGTGTACTGATTCTGTCAAAGACTGGAAGAATTTATCAAAGAATCCCACAAATGAATGATTTAAATTAACTGCGTTTCAAAGGCACATTGATTATTCTTCACATAATACTATGCAAAGTCAGTAAGATGGTTAGGGCTAGTAAAGGAATGACTAAGCAGTCCTTTTAGTATTTTGAAAGCTGATGAGAGGTACATTGGATGAACAGAGCTAGAGACAAGCACAAAAAGGCAAAAGTGTGAATAAAAAGGATCGTATTTACTGTAGTATAGTTTCTAAATGGCTTGGTTACAGGAAATCCACATATGAAATGCAAATACTCATAACTACATATAAACTGCACAAAATATGATTTTTTTTAAAAGCCAGTGCAAAACACAAACTTTAAAAAAGAATAGTACAGCTTCCTCTATAAAATGATGGGCTAAATCACACAAATTAAATCTATTGTATTACATTCAACTGAATCTGGCAAGGAAGAGTTAATCCCATATTTAGTCTTGGCAGAAAATTGTGAAGAATGAGAAAATGTGTCCAGATCCACTGCCACTGAACTGAAAATAAATAAATATTGGGCAGCTTAACAAGTTGAACAGGTCCTCGAACCAGACCCACACAGACATCACATTTATGGTACTGGATCCTCACTCAAGGCACCTGTAAATGAAAGGGCTAGTAATGTGCTTTGGGGGGAAAAAAATTCCTGAGTGGGGGTGGGGATCTAATTCTGTTCTCTGTTAAACCAGTAACAGAAATCCCATTGACTTTAATGGGCCTGACCCCACAACTGTATTCCTAAAACATAATTGAACAGTGAGAGCCCAAAGTGGTTTAAATATGTCTCTAACCTGGTAGACAAGTCCTGTTCCGACTCTGAAATAAACACAGAACAGAGCTCAGTGCCGGCCTATTCGTCAGATTTCAACTCAGTCCTAACAAAGAGTCACACCTCCCGCAGCAGCAGCAGGGCATTTGTAAGAGATGATTATTTTCAAAGAGAGTCTCTCCTTCGCTCCAGCCTGGCCCCCGGCTTCCCAATTACAAGGGGAAAGCTAAACTGGCCTTGGGACCGGGGGCTTTTGTCCTGGAGCACAGAAATGATCTCTCAGCTGATCACGAAGGGAAGGGCTGCAGGAGCAGCCGCTGCCGTGCGTGTCTGTCTCCCCTGCCGCCCGAGCCCGCTCGGAGCAGGAACCCCGCATTACATCACAGGCTCGCCCGCCGGGGAGGAAAGGAGCAAGGCGGCGACTCGTGGGGGCTGCGGGCGGTGAGAGGCTCAGGGGCCGAGGGGCGGCCGCGCACGCAGGAGAGGCTCCAATCCCGCAGCTAGAGGAGGATGCAAGAGTTACGAGCCATGCCTTAAAGGGGGGGGCGCAACCCCCCTCCCGTCCAGCCGCCTCTCCCTCCAGCATCCTCCCATGCGGCGGTGCCCGCACCCCAGGGCGGGCCAGGGGCTCCAGCTGCCGGGTTGAGCGGAGAGAGGCCGGTGGGGGAGGCTCGGGCGGCTCCCTCCCCCCTCCGGCTGGGAAGATGTTATGGCCGAGCCGGCGGAGAAGGGCAGCGGCAGCCTAGGGGCGGCGGGCGGGCGGCAGCAGGATGGGGAGGCGGCGGACGGCGGGGGGCCGGAGGAGGCGGCCCAGCCCCCCTGCTCGGAGGACTACGAGTGCAAGATCTGCTACAATTACTTCGACCTGGAGCGGCGCGCGCCCAAGCTGCTGGAGTGCCTGCACACCTTCTGCCAGGAGTGCCTGAGCCAGCTACACCTGCGGGCCGCCCAGCGCCCGCCGCCCGGCCCGCCCGGCGCCGCGCCATGGCGGGCCGGCTCCATCTGCTGCCCCGTGTGCCGCCACCGCACCGCCCTGCCCGACCAGCGCGTGCACAGCCTGCCCGTCAACACCAAGCTAGCCGAGGCCTTCCCCCTGCAGCTGCAGGCCCGCGACCCGCTGCCCCAGGACAGCCTGCCGCCCACGCCGCGCTCCGCCGCCGGGCCCCCGCCTCGCGAGGCCGCCCCGGCCCCGCCGCGCCCCGGGCCGCGCTCCGCGGGCGGGGGCTACGAGAGCTGCCAGAGCTGCAAGCGGGCGGCGTTGAGCGCGGGCTGCGTCTGCGTGGTCTTCTCCTTCCTCTCCATGGTGGTGCTGCTCTTCACCGGCCTCATCTTCGTCAACCAGTACGGCGGGGAGCCGGGCCCGGCCTCGGCCGCCGCCTCCCCCGTCGGGCCCATCTGCCTCTCGGTGGCCAGCGTCCTCGCCCTCTTCTCCGTCGTGGTCACCTGGCTCATCTGCTGGCTCAAGTACCGGCCCGAGGCGGCGGGGGCCGGGGCCGCCCCGAGCAGCGGGACCCCCAGGGGGCGGGCTCGGGCTCGGGCTGGGGCTGCAGCTGGCAGGAGGAGCCGAACGTAGCGGCGGGTCCGCGCTCGCCTGCTGCAGCCGCCGCCGCCGCCTGAGGCTGGGCGGGCCCCGGGGTGCTCTTCTCCCGCCCCCGGGGGTGAAAGGGGCGGGGGGCGGTGTGAGGGGAACGGGCAGGACCGAAGCTGGGTGCATTTGGCCTGGTCGCTGCCCTTCCCCGCACACGGCCCTGCACCTTGCGCCGTTCGGCTTCCCCGGGGGCTAAAAGGGGGGACCGGCTGCCGCCGTCTGTGCTCCACACTTGCTGAAGGACCCTGTGGTACCATGGCATCTCAGGGCACGTGTCCTCTTTCCTATGCACCAGGGGCAGGCAGGCCTTGTCCGGTCCTGTGCTCCAGATTGGAAGATGCAAGGAAAGACCCTGTTCCGGGTCTTGAGGAAGTGGGACCATTGTGCCTCAATGCACTTGTCCTGCTACTTCCTTCACAAAACATGCACACAGGCCTTGATCCCTGGCTGTGGGGGCAAGGAAAGACCTTGTCATGGAAGGAGGTGAAATGTTTTTCCAAATTCACTTGAACTGTTCCTTGCTACTCACCCACACTTGCACACTCCTTATCTTCATCTCCCTACTGTTCCTGGCCTAAGGGGAAAGACCATGGGTGGGAGAATTGGAGGAGATGGGATGGTTATTCTGGTACTCAGTCCTGAAGGACAATCCTCTGAGTGAATAGGATCTTATTCAGTGGTTAGGGATGTCGGGCCATCATTTTGAGTGGCAGTGTGGTGTAATGGGTAGAGCACAGAGTGGGAGCCAGAAACATCTGAATTCTAATCCTGGCCTTGCCACAGATCAGCTAGGTGGCCTTGGAAAAGTGATTTAGCCTCTCTGTATCTTGGTTTCCTTCTCTGTAAAATGGGAATAATAATTCTTATTTACCTATTTCAAAGGCATGTTGTGATGACATTAATGTTTGGAAAGCACTTTGAAAATGTCAAGTGCTATATAAGTGCTAAGTAGTATTTATTATTTATTTTTTCACTACATCAAGGAAAGGAAGATAGTAGAGGAAATGATACCTCAGCTTTATCATGGCCAATACATGATTTTGAAATGAATGCATTGTGTGCGTATAGGGGGATGGGAGACTGATCCATGTATGATGGAGGGAGGCAATGAAGGCTGGAGAATTACGGTCTATCAGCTATCTTCTTGCTAACTGGAGGGAAAGAGACATTTCTCCAACAGATGTACAGTAGCCTGACATCTTGGGAAATTAGAAAAAGTCAAGGTGCAGGAAAGGATTACACGCCATTTCCCCTCTTTTGTTATCAGCATACTCTTGTTTCTGTGCTTGCTAATGGAGAGGGAATGAAGCCATTTATCAAAGAAAACTGGCTTACTGTTGCCCCCACCTGGAAGATAATTGAAGAGATGCACTGCTGTTACAATCAGAATAAGATTACAGCGTTAATTGTATCTTGTACTTTTCCCTTTTTATGCTTAAAAATGAACTACAGTACATGTACAAAAGAGCTTTCTTAAACAACCTCCTGTCTTAAAGGTACTGCACCAAAGTATCCCCACATGTACACTGTTCTACCTGCATTAAAAGACAGCCTCCATAAAGCAAATGATTTTTTCCAGGCCTTTGAGTGGTTGTTTAAAAAGGCCTTACTATTTCTTTTTTTCTTTTAAGAGTTTCTTTGTTTAACAGGGTAACTGAAACACAGTTTTATGCATTTAAAACAATTTACTGGTTTAGTTAATAAAATATAGCTCTAAAACTGGGATGAGAGATTTCGGTGGCATGGAATATTGATTGATTGATTGATTGATTGGCCATTAATTTAAACTTTCATATTGTGAAAGGAATCCGGTGTTCAAAATAGTGATTTTTCAACTGCACAGTAGAAGTGGAATATAATATCACTATTTGCATATTGCTAATTAGCTGACAATTAGGATAGTTACAGTTAGAAAGTGCTCCCCCCCTTGATGTTTCATTTCTGTATTATGAATTTCTCTTGAAGGCCAGTACAACACTTTTTGTAGGTCAGGATGGGACTTCAATACATTTAATACATGATGAGGTACTCATCATGACATGAAAAATTATGCCATATAATTGGTTTTGTAATGTACAAAGGAAAACATTATATAAAAGTAATATTGTATGTTGCAGACTAATTTGTTTGGTGCCTGAATTTTTTAAAAAATACTTAATTAGCTGTTATTATCTCCTATCTCTGGAATGAGAGACTGCTTATTTCATAGTTCTATACAGTACTATATTAGAATGAAATGATTATTTTTGTGCTTAACAAAATTGGAGAATTTAAAGGTGGTTGTATATTATTCCTTGTGTATGGATGCAAGCTATCTGCATGATATCCTGACAAATATTCTGTTAGTAGACCCTTACCTGACCACTTCTATGACAAGTGAAAAGAAATGTATTGAATATTTAGGAGCAGAAAGACAGTAACTGAAGATTTGTTTTAGTAGTGATGTGTTTTATGACTGCGCAAGTGATGTGTAGTGTGCATTGTCTTGATGATCACAAACCTGTAAAAATGTAGTATTTGTACAAAGATCCATTATAATGAAAGTATTTGACAAAAACTGTATGTGATCTTTGTGTCACTTATGTTCATAAACACATAAATCTGCGCCAGTCTTTTAACACAACAGATAATATAAATGCTATGGGAAGATAAATTACTGGATTCTATTATGTATCTCTGTGACTTTGGTCAAGATTTTTCTTGTATTTTCAAAATTGAATTAGGCAGCTAAATAAAAATGTACCTTTGAAAACTGAACATTAGCAATTACTTGAATAGTAGGTATGGATATTCTGTACCTAAGAAAATCTGACCACTTTAATTTAAGTTTCTGTATGATAATTGAGATGCCCGGCTTCAAGTTCAACTTTTGTAAACTTTGGCCTTAACTTCTCTGTCTCTCAGTTAATTCATGTAAAATTGGATAATAATACTTACCTCCCTCACAGGTAAGTTCTAAAGATGTGTAAAGTTTAAAGCAGTTTGAGATCCTCAAATGGTAGGTGCTATAGGACTGTAAAGTATTATTTATAATAGTAAGAATAAATATATATAAGGCTGCGTCTACACTTGTAAACTAAGTCAACTTAAGCTTAATTAAGTCGACTTAAGCTTGCTTAAGTCGACTTAATTTACCCTGTGTCTACACTACAGTTTCCTTAAGTCAATTTAAGCAACTTGCTTAAGTTGACTTAAGGAAAATAAAGTCGACTTAATGAAAATTAAATCAACTTTATAAAACCTCATTTTACTTCAACCTAAGGCTTAAGTCGACTTTTTCAAGTCGACTTAAGCCAGTGTAGACCTGGAGTAGCCCTAAGTTGACTTGGGGCTACTCCAGGACTCCACCACTGCCATCCCTGCCAGGGTCCCTGTCCCCCTTTGCCCCATTGTACCCATTACAATGGGGCAAAGGCTGAGCCCCCTGGCACTGGGCAAGGGGTGCACCCCCTGTCCCTGTGGACCTGCCCTAGGTCCCCCTAACCCCTAGAAGTCGACCTAGGCATCCAGTGTGGACGCTCTAAGTCGACTTTGTAAGTTTCCCCCAAAGTCGACTTTAAATTTAGGTGTAGATGCACTGAGTTGACTTAGTTAAGTCGACTTAGTTAAGTCGACTTAGCTAAAGTCGACCTAAATTTACAAGTGTAGACATAGCCTAAGTTAGCTGACATAATCCTCAGTAATGTTTGCTAAGAAAAATATTTTAATATATATGTTCTTATTGATATTGTATCTGTTAATTTATATAGAACTCATTCGTCGGTATTTTTATTAATGAAGTGCCAATAATTTGCAATAGTTTTAAATTGTGTAATTTTCTCCCAGTTGAAAACATACACTTTATCTCTGTATTTGTTTTTCCTTTCACAAAATTATACACTACTTTATTCTTTTCATGATTTTTTCTATCTGTATATTTCAAAATATTTCCAAGCCAAATTAAAATGGCATTGAAACACAGACAATAGAAGAGATCTATGTGAATTTAGAATAACTTCACTGATTTCCATAGGGTTACTCTGGATTTACACCACAGCAGCTAAGAGTAGAATTCATCTGGATAAATCTCTGAATACTATAGCATCCCAGCACTATGTTTGTCTATTGTATTGTCCTGAAAGTACATATCACTTATGCTAAATCTAGCCTTGATTATATCAATAAAAAAGTCAAGTAAAATTGTTACTAAACAATATCCATGTGACTGAACTGTGCTGTATTTTACTGAAAGTGTTTTGATCTCACAATTCTCAAGCTTTTTTCAGTGTTTATAAAATGTTAGATATAGAGGAATTGTCTCTGTGACACTGTCTTCATGGATCCCAAACTCCAGATATCTGCTTGAGGCAGGAGTAAGTGGATATTATTATTCCCTCTTCAGGCCCTAGATAGAGTCACCAGAAATACAGTATATTATGTTCTGGAAACCCATCGCTGCGGAGATCACCTTTTAAGGGGATGTGGGGGAGGTCAGCCAGGGGCAAGGGTCAGAGCAAAACACTAGGGGGTTCAACACGGGGCTTCATTTTGAAGGGCTCTGATCTACAAGTTCCTGGGCTACATCGATCCTGAAAGATCTTCAGAGTCTCGAGTCAGGCCTAAAGGCCTATTGTTCTATATGGGATAAATCCCTCCCTTCTGTCTGACATGGTGGACTCAACATGATGAGTTCCTCCTACTTTCCTCTGGCTTGTAATGATTTTACCATGAGAGGGGATGATCCAAACCCAAAATTATTAAAGAGTATGGGTCAGATTTTACACAGATTTGGAGTAAATCAGCTGACTTCAGTATAGTTTGATTTACTCCAGAGTACAGCCTGTGTCTCTGAGAGCAGAATCTGGCCCATCGATGTGTAAGTCAGGGAATTAATATACCAGCTTTCTTTTTAGTAAACACAGCAAGAGGTCAACACTTTGAAAGATTTTCCTTTGAGTTGATAAAAATATTATAAAAAGTGATTTTTGCCTTCTTCCTGTCCTGTCTAAGGTATATGACACTGTCCTTACAGATGAAAAGCTCTCATTGAAGTCAGTGGGGATGCAGGAATGTGTCCTCAAGTAAACCAATATTTAAAATAAATAAATTGAAAGTGACATATGTTACGTGTTTAAATTTACAAGTTAATCTTTGTGTATACTATTTCCCTAGGTGTATGGGACTCTGTTTTGTGAGTTTTTGGAGGGTGGAATTAACACATCCATTCTGTCAGGTCATAGAGTTACTACTTTTTATTTGCATTTTTCAAAATAATTGCATACTAGCATCTCTCTTTACTTAAAGCACCGCGACACTTGTAGCAAACACTTGTGCATGTTCAGTGGCATCACAACAGCTAGAAACTTTTAATTGCTTTTGCTTCCTCCTTTGAAAAGTCCTGAAAATATTCTGACTGTGAACAAACATATTGCAGGAAAGAAATTAAATTCGTAAATGTGATCTTTACATCAATAGTCTGGCATTAGAATATAGTCACACAATATTAATTACTTAACTGTAAATATGAATTCAAGTGTCAAAGGCGTAGCCATGTTAGTCTATTGTAGAAAAACAACAGAGTCCTGTGGCACTTTTAAAGATTAACAGATTTATTTATCGCATGAACTTTCGTGGCAGAAAATCCCACTTTGTCAGATGCTTTGAAGATGGGAAGTTTACAGAATGGAAGGAAATTAAATGCAGGGGAGTGTATGACATAGAATCCCCATTCTGTAAGTTTCCCATCTTCAAAGCGTCTGATGCAGTGGGATTTTCTCCCACAAAAGCTCATGCGATAAATAAATCTATTAGTCTTTAAAAGTGCCACAGGACTCTGTTGTAAATATGAATATTCTAGAAGACGTGTTTGTTAGAAAACCATGGACGATTTCATAAATGTATGGAAAGAGTAAGCGTCCTTAATTATCTAATCTGTTTGTAAATCTCTGAAGTTGACTTACTGAACTAATTTTCTATTCCTTTGATATCATTAAAAAAAATGAGCAGAGGTGTTAAGAAGCCATAGCAGTTACTCTTATGTTCATGAAAATTAAAAATGTCCAACATTTTAAAAGTGGCTATCAAGTATGGGAGTGTTCTAACAAGATACATTTATTTAAAAAGTAGCAATATTGCTTTAGAACTTAAATTAATGGCCTGCATTTCCAAAAATCTCTAGTGATTTTGGGTGCTTCCATTTGCCCTATTTGAGGTACCTTAAAGGGGTCTGATTTTCAGAAAGTGCTAGGTGTACAAAGATCCTCAGCAGTGCAATAGCCAACGTTTAGGTGCCTTGCCACCCATGGGAAAACACAGGCCTGAATCAGATCGCTAGGCTTCTCAGGTCCTCAGGCAAGAGTTAGGGGCATCAGAACAGCTGCGTGGGGAGCTAGATGAGCAATGATCAAGTTACAGGGAGGCCAGGCCCCTTTCTATTGCAGGGGTTACTAATGGGCCGGCCCCCTTACTTCTCCCTGCTATTTAAATTAAAGCAAGCCCCTTGATGTTCAGGACCTGTCTACTTTTTCTCTATAACTGGAGCACAATACATAGTGGAGCCAATAAGATGTGCTAAGGAGAAGAGCATAATTACAGTCTGTCATTTTCACTTTTTTGGGTCTTGTGCATATTTAATTATTTCTGTACAGTGGAACAGCTTCAGTAGGAGAGATTGAGAGCCACACCAGCATATCCCATGCTCCAGTAGTTAGGGCACAGGCCTGAGAAATCAGAAATTTAAGTTCAGTTGCCTGTTCCACAGTAGGTGAGGGTAGGAACTGAACCTGGATATCATACATCCTTGCTTTCCCCCCATTCACCTCCACTGCTTTATTATACTTTAGGCATCCTCTGATGTGAAGTAAGTGCTGGGGTACATAGGCTAGGGCTGCTGTGTGCATGTTCACTGGGAGAAACTTAGATGCCTAGGGAGATTTAACCATGAAAACTCTGACATCTAGTGATTTTAGGGCCTCCAGGGTTAGGCAGCAGTTGAATTATGGTGTTGAGGATCTCTAAGTTGAGGTGCCTAAATATTGGCTCTAACTGGTAGTTAGGATCACAAGTAATTTTGTGGATCTAGTCCAAAGTGCCTAATTACCTACTCTCTGACAATCAGGCTCCTTTGGGACATAACATTTTCCCCCTCTGGTGTTTACACCTGGATGTATTTATAGAGAGCAATCAAAATCTTCTTTGGCTTTGTTTGGCTAGGCTAAATAATCCACGCTCTTCCAGTTTTCTCTCATAAAGGAGGTTCTCTGTTTTCTTGATCATCCTAGTAGCTTTCTCTACACCAGTTCCAGTCTGAATTAATCGTTCCTGAACATGGGTGACCAGATCGGTACACAATATTCCAGATGAGGTCTCACAAGTGCCTTCTATCAGAGATTCTCAGCCAGGGATACACAAAGGTCTTCTGGGGGTACATTAAGTCATCTAGATATTTGCCTACTTTTACAACAGGCAACACTAAAAGCACTAGCGAAGTCAGTTCAAACTAAAATTTCATACAGGTTTATTTTGCTCTTGATACAGTACAACAACGAAAAAGTACAGTATTTATGTTCCAATTGATTTATTTTAATTATATGGTAAAATGAGAAAGTAAGCAATTTTTTAGTAATAGTTCACTGTGACTTGTATTTTTGTCTGATTTGATAAGCAAGTAGTTTTTAAGTGAGGTGAAACTTGGGGATACTTGTAAGACTTCTGGAAAGGGTACAATAGTCTGGAAAGGTTGAGAGCCACATTAATTATTCTCTATCGAAAATACCTTGTCTGATGGGGACTCACATTTGTTTTCTTGGTTGCATCATATTGATGGCTCATGGCCATCCTGCAATCTATTCATACACCTATGTATTCCTTCTCCTCTGCCATTTCAAAGTGACCTCTATTGCAGGAGTTCTTCTGATTAAATGTCACCTTGCACTTGGTACTAAAATTTCATCCCACATCTATAAACCAGCCCTCAAAGTCATCCGATTCTTGCTATATAATAGTCTGATCTTTCACTATATTGGTGATGTGTCTCAACTTTGTGTCAAAAGCAATTATTTCACTAGCAGACTCCTACTTTTTGTATCTTGGTCATTAATGAAAATATTGAGTAAGATCAATCCCAAGACCTATCCTAGAGGAACTCCACTAGTAACCTCCCTTCAGTCTGATAGTTCACCTTTCTGGATAAGCCAGTATCATTTCCTTCTACTGATATAACTTCTTGTTTGTATATTTTTGGGTCATAAGTGTGTGTTGTAACTTGCCTCAGCTCTCACATTAATGTTCTTTCTTATTTTAAAGTTCATGTCCTTTTCTCAGCAAGTAGCACTCGGTTTGGTCCAAAAGTCAAAATTCCCATTGGAAGCAGGAATGAACCCTTATTTTATACAAAACAGTAAAAAGAATCTGCAAATTGAAATTACTGGGGCAAGAGATCAAAAAGATACAAAGCCACAGTCACTTATACAACCACCTTAATTAAACTCTCAGAAATACAAATTAAGGCTCTTTCCCAGGCCCCTTGATTCTGAGTACAGAAATCAGTGAGAGGTTTGTCTGTATACATACCAAAGAATATTGCACAAATCCCTTCTGCGGCAAATATGTCCTGTGTCATGAAAAGTCGATTTACATTGCTAAAATAATTTCCACAAGACACCTAAATACATATTTTTATTAACTCCACATCACTTTACCATATCGCAGACATGAGCAGGTCCCTACAGGTAGGCTGCAATATTACAAAATAAAAGCACACGGTCATGCCAGCTATATGCAGGTGCCTCTCATGCTACAAATACTAATGAGTTGTCCCTTCAGCCAGTAACATCATTTTCACAATCTGTAGTGATATTGGGACGTGAGTTGCCCAAAACATTAGCTTAATTATGTAGTACAATAGAGTTGCAAATTGTAGTGTAGATTGGATCTTGATTATAACTGAATTCCCTGACAGTCATGTTTGTTGTTATGTCTGCAGTTGCACTGCAAATTTTCCTTCTCTCTGTTGTACTTGATCCATTTAGAAATTGGCAATATTTGGAAGAGGTAGTCACAACCATAAGCACACAGCTTTCAGTATGTATCTAGGAAGAACCATGTAGGCATGTATGACCTTTAATCCTTGATGCACAAGTGAAATTCATCTGTTTGCTTTAGAGGGATGAACTAAAACTGGGCCTCAGTGTGGTGTGTTTCATATTACAACACCAAAATCTAAAACTGCTCCTGCAACTTTGATTCAGTACTAAATGCAGCACCTTCTCTCCAATTTAGCATACTGGGTAGCAAAAAAAAAAATTAAATTTTTTAAAAACTTTTTTAATCCAGTGAAGGATCTGTACAGGGACAGTACAATATTTAGGTTTTATTTTCTTTTGTTATTTACAATGGTTGAAATTTGAAAAAGAACATTCATTTGGGGGCACCTCAAGCAAGCAAAACTCCACACTTGCATACAGAGAGTTCTATTTAAATGCTGCAGGTATAATTAGGCCTTTTATGAGTTACAAAAGTGTGAAAGTCAAGTTAAACTACCCATAGCTCCACATTTTAATAACGCCTTTTTGATTAGCTAGCCATATTAGTCCATGACAAATTATTTCTCTTAGATCAGTTGGAAACTCATTTTTAAAAATTGGGTGAAATTACCTTGAAATAAATGTAATAATAACCCTACTCTTACCTCTATTCAAGTAATTAAACATAGTTACATTTTCAATACCCATTTACATCGTCTCTTACCTATAATTGCAATAGACAAATAAAACAGGAAATGTGTTCCATGCTAGTGATGTTTGAAATTATTTCTTTTTCACTTCTGAAGGAGAGGGAAGAGTAGAAGAGTGTTTTTAAGTTAAGAGCAATAAAGGTATTTTTGAGGTTAGTAATTTTCCAACAGCAATGGGTCAGGTGTGTATCTTTTATCTTCACTCTGCAATGTTGCTTATAAACTGATACAGCAAAATCCTGAAGTTCTTACTCAGTTTTTACTGGGCAATGAGAGTTTTGCTTGAGAGAGGATTAAGTAAATCTGGGTTTGGCCCATAGCCTGAGAGTCTGAATAGTAGATTGATACATTTACCTTGGGAGTCTCTGGATTATATGCTGTCATGTGAAATTAAGTGTGAAGGTGGCAGCCTGAACAGACACTCAGATCCTGGGGGTGAGGAGGGTGTTAAAATCTAAATAGAACTGTGCATCTAATAAAGGTCATCATATCTGGCACCTTGGGCTCAAGGAATAACAAATGAACCAATCAGGATGGAAGGGCCTTTGCCAAGAGAGATGTGTTAGGAACTTGATGTTCTATCTCTTCATGTTATTCTTGACTTACACAAATTATATTAGGGCAAGAGTTAGCAAAACACTTAAGCACAAGCTGAAATCCATCTTCATGCGACAAAGCACTTTCTAAAGTTCCGCTGAAGTGACCTCCTTGCAGATTATACTTAGCACCTTGCAAGATTGAGTCAGAACTTCCAATACACAACCTTGAGAAAGAATAACTGAGGTGTATTATATAAGGGAGAAACGTCTTGCTGCCTTTATAGTAAAAAGGGGTGTCCAATAGGTTCAAAACAAAGGCCAGTCCACCTCCAAACATGACTTCAGAAAGCAAGCACTTTGCCTGGTTAGTGTCCCTTTTTCAGCTAAGAGCAGAAGGGGAGAAAGGGTGGGCAGGGATTCATCCAAAATTGCAAATAAAGTAAATATGTGAAGTAACTAACCATGAATTATGAATAGATGCTGCCAGTTGGCTCGCTGCTGGTCAATTCATAAATAAAACAATATTCCATAGCATTTGGGTCCAATCCTCCAATCCCTGGGATTTTGCTACTTATTTTCATGGGTTCAGAATTAGCTCCACCCCTCAGAAAATGTTAGGTTATCTTTATTCTTACTGTAGGGGAAAACAAAAAACAACCCTACCTTCTGAGTAAAACAGCTGAGAAGTGGGGGAAAGTATTATGTTTACATTTCAGTCTTCCACAGGGAAAGAGGTATGTTCTGAAATCTGAAGCGAAAGTGAGATCAGAAATACAGCTGTAGTTTCAGGATTGTTTTTTAAATTAGCTGAGGGGATTGTCTTCTATGGAAAGCTGAAATCACAAACGTGAGCAAATCTGATCCAATCAGCTCAGGATGTAGAAAGTCCAGTAACAACAATCCAGTTGTATGGATTACAGACTTAAGCCTTTAAAACGTGTGCTACCCACAAGACAGAAGGACAATATCTGTATGCAAGAACCCGCCCCGCAAATACTTTGTGTTGAACTTTTAGAATGATCAAAACATTTGTTTCTATATTAAAGCTATAAAAATGGTCTCTTATGCTATTACAATTATTTTGGTGTGGAGTGGGCTCTTGTAGTAACTATTACAATCTGTGTAGCACATAGTAGATCTTCTGAAGTGCATGATATATTCTAAAACAACCACATAAGGTGTTACGGTTTAAAGTGACAGTGACACTTTTTAATGAAAATATTCCTTGGCCATATAAAGAAAGTCTTTGTGTCTGTGGTACCCATGATAAATTAAGTATCTAAATGACCAGAAGGGAAGAGAACAAAACTTCTGTGTTCATTGATGGTTACTACTGTTCCCTACAATTCTGGTTTTAAAAGCAACATGAACAACGAAGATCTTTCTCCTTACAACAAGCACCAAACATCCTTTTCAAATGGAAACTGACGTTCCTTCTGGAGAGGAGATATCGGAGCTTGCTGCTGCTCCCCTTGAAATCAATTGCGCCAGTACAATCATGGTCCACCCCCCCCAGATCGTGTCTAAGCGACTCGGTCCAGCTCTTCTGAAGAATGTTTGCCAGGAAGGGGTTTCTTCCTCATGTCAGGTGGCGTCTCTTTCCCTTTGGTCCAGCTAAAACGGTCTTAATCTGCTGCGGAGGGGAGTAGGTGTAACAATTAGGACTTGTTAGTGAGTTGGAGCAAGAGGGGTGCGATCTGGTTAGCCGGAAAAGGAGGTTTTACTATTCATTTTGGAACAGGACGTAAGAAAGAATACAAGTCAGGCTTCTTCTTGAGGTTTTGGTCTGACTCTGCCCAGCTCCCTTTCATGATGGCTGTCTTGACTATTTATTGCCTCTTCTTTTCTTGTGGTCTCCCTTTCAGCTGTACTAAGGTAAACATTGGCAATGACTTCGTCATTTAGAGTCCGCGATCCCAATCTGGATTTATTTTAAAATTTATTTTTAGCAATCTGGATTCCGAGAGAGAGAGAGAGAGAGAGAGTGTCAAACGACAAAGACACAAATACTCTCTTTGCTTCGGAGTATAATATTCTGCATTCGGGGTCTTGAATACTGTCCACACGTGAGCCATGGACGGTCATGCTAACTGGTTCCCATACAAAAGAAACCAGATTTTGTCGTCTGTAACTGAATAACCCCCGCTGCCAGCTGCAGTTGGGGGTGACACCCTGGCCCCCTGAAGTTAATGGCAAAATTCCCACTGACTTCACTAAGGCCAAGATTTCATCCAAGAGGCCTTTCAGTTATGTCTGAGTGCCCGGCCATATAGGGGCAGTTCCTGATCGCATTTATATCGGAGTGAGCCCAACATTTTCGAGCGGCAGAAATGAGATCAGTCCTTCCCGGTATTCTTCGCCTCTGCCAAACACCTGTGTTAAAACCAGAATGGGCCAATAGCCTCATCTGGTGTGACTCGTCATCCTGATGAGGATCTGGCCCGAAGATCCCAGCTGCTCTGCTCCCTCACTTATGTTTGTGTCGCCTGCAGCCCCTAACCTTCCCCCTCCCAAACAGCAGCTATATACTGGGCGTCTAGGCTGGATTGTGATCTCCTCTGCCCAGGTTATATACTGGGCGTCTCAGGGTGAGCGTGTGCGGTGTAAAACTGCCGAAAAGCCATCTTAGTCATCGCTGCCCCGCCGCTCTTCGCTTTGCCTGCTCTAAATCGATTTGAATCGGGTTCCTCCTGGAAAGAATAAGCGGTGAAATCATATAGCCGAAGGCGACCTACGTGAACCGTGCTAGAAAACCCGCTTTCAGCCTGGCCCTGCCAGAGCAATAGGGCAGCGACTCTCTCAGATCAGGGGCCAGAAACTCCCTTATTCCTATTCCCTGGAAATGGGTGATGGGTGTACACACAGTGAAGGGGAGGTGTGTGCCTCGCGTTTCTTTCTCTGCTGTGAGAATCCCTCCTTCGGAAGACAACCGCATTTGATCCACCCGAGCCTCTTTGGGATCCTTTGCTGCCATAACCCGCTCTGGGGCCCTACGGTGACCCCGGGAAGAAGCGAGCGCCCGCCCCGCTGGTACCAGTAACAGGACCGCAATTAACCAGGCGTGGAACGCTCGCGGCGAAAGGTTCGGGTGCGTCTTGACTGACATGTCTCGTCCGTGTCCAGGAAATCCTGCTCGCCAGCTACAGCCAGGTGGCTGCGGTAATCTAGCCTGTGCCATACACGAAATTAAAAGGTCTTTGGCTGACTTTCCGCCTCTGAGGCCGTTCTTGTAAAAGGCTGATCCCGTACAAAAATAAAAAAAAAGTCCTCCTCCTATTTTCCCTGCTGAAACAAAACTCAGGCTGGCTGCCCACCTCCATGAAGAACGCCATCAATAGCTGGTGAGTTTCTGCTATTCGCCCAAAGCTTGCCTTTCCTCCTATCGTCCGACGCCAGCGCGGATGAACTAAAGAACAAAAAGGCAACAGGTTTTTCTTTCAACATCCATCCTGCCCTTTAATACTTGGTTGGGAGAAATCAGGCTTCGTGGGACGTGTTTTTCTAGTTGCAAAAACACACGCCAACTAGAGATCAATTAGATCTCGTCGGAGAGGGCTTTCTGAAGCACGCCTTTCCTCCGGTCCAAGTTGCAGAAGCAATAAAATAAGATCCTTTCAACCAGAGTGAGTTTGGGCAGCAATTTCAGGGTTTCCAGCGCATGGGCCATTACAGGCTAAGCAGAAACGTGCTCCTTCTTAATGGATTTTAAATGGGGGAGTATGAAGCACACACACAGCTCTCTACCCTTTCCCACCAGCAGTAAGCTATAGATGCACCTCTGTACTCACCCCAGAAGGCATTTATTATAATTTTATTTATATCATTAAGTAGCGATTGTAGAATCGTTTACCGGTAGCAATCCCAAAGGCGAGGAGTTAGTGAAACACATGTTGCATTCACTGCAGTTTTGAAAAGGAAAAATGCTAGAACGAGCTTGGTCCCGTCATGTGTAGGGTTAATTGGCTCAGGGCTCTTTCAATAACAGGGACCCCTCTCAGCTCCACGGACTCGGGTTTCACAATGGCGATAGAAATATTGACAAGGAATCGCCTCCCAGAACCGTACAGTTTCAGTTTTGTTCCAGGCGGACAGCAATTACACGTCCCTTTTGGTGAATGAAAGGGCCCTCAGAGCGCTACAATAACTCTTCTCCTCTCTACTCTCAGCGGCTTTTCATTGTTTTCCCTGTTTGTTGGAGGCCGTGACAGTGTGAGCCGGAGTCACTCCGCAGCGCCACTGAGACCGGAAAGTTGGCCAGGGCCAGTATAAAGTAAAGGCACAAATTTATATCCCGATGAATCCATGACACCTCGCAATAAAAATAGCACCGTATTAGTTCATCTGAGAATTTAGACACCTATTCAGTCCGGTTTTCTTTTCTTTTCTCCTTTTCAAGGGAAAAGTGTATACACAGGAGTTTTGTCTGAATGAGCCCCATTAACGCCACATTGTATAGAGCTCTCCAGATGAAAAAATATATATACTTCCTTCCCCCACCTTCGCAATAAATAAACCCACCTCAATCTAGCCTTCCCTTCTGGAAGCAGCTGCCCCTGATTCAGATGGGCTGGATTTTAAATTGAATTAAAGGTGTTTTCGGTATAAATTCCTCAACCCACGAGCACATGTAGCCCAGTAGGCAATTATTTCCTTTTTACAGCTGATTATTCGGTTTCTCAAACCCACCCAAGTGCTGGCCACTTCTGCGGGTAGTTTCACTCCGCTTCACGTGCCGATCTCTGCACACCTGCCGCGGGCAGACCCCCCTCCCCAAAGGTGACCATTTTATAGCTCCCTCTTCTCCTCACAAATTAACTTGCTATTTTACAAACCATTTTTAATGCTGCGAAACCAAACTAAGTGAGAAACTGGAGCAAAGACGGCGCTGAGACGTGTGGCTGCGAGATAAAAGCGACGGAATAAACTTCAGAGGTTTCACCGGTGACTTTTCAACCTTTATTTATGTGCCTATTAATGCAATATCCATCACGTAGATATACATCTTTATCCTTTAAACTGATATGCTGGGAATCAATTAGATATGCAGATTACATTTCATAAGTTTCCAAATGTTAATCTTCCTGGCCCTTTGCTGTTAATTTTTTTTCTCCAAGTAGTATTATGTTTCCAAAAAAAAGCCCTTCAAACTATTAATCTTTAGGCTACTTGTCTTTGGAGTTTGGGTCCCCCTCTGAAGACCGTCTGGAGTTTGGGTCCCCCTTTTTGGTCACGTTTCTACCAGACAGGACGAAGCAAAAGGGGGTAGTGGATACCACAGAGGTAATCTTTATCTGTTTGATATTTTACTGCGCTTGCTGGTCTCCCAGCATGGATTTTTAAAAGCGGACCAAACCCAACCATACCAGAGGGAACGTGTCACTTTGTAACTCTTTCACAGACTTCTTGTCTCTTGCAGCTTTCTCCCACTGTCGCAGTCCTGACTGAGTACTTGAAACATACACACACTTCACAGCGATGGACTCTTTCCCAGTTCAATCCCTCGTAAAGTGTCGAAAAACAATGGGGGGAGGAGGGGGGCTACTGTTGCGTTTTTGTAAGATTGATTTGCTTCTCGGGAACTGGAAAATAGGTCAAGGCTCTGGATTCTCTACAGCCCAATTGTGGATCTATAAGATGCTTCCCTGTTTAGTTTTTCGTGCCCACCGCTCTGGGTATTTGTTTGGCTGGCGTCATGGAGTTACTCTCTGAAGTCTATAATATGCAGATACCCTGATGCGTTTCTATTACCTATGAAAATTGCCTAATTTTAGAACCAGCGGAAAGTCGTACATTTCCTATCTCATTCTGTAGCTCACTAATCGTTACCTTCTGCCTAGGCTAGCATGTGTCTTTCCCTGAAGACCTTTCATTTTATTTCTCACTAAGGACCAGATTCTGCCACATTTACTTACCTTGAATAGTACTTTACTCCGCCTGTAGCCCCATAGACATCGATGACACCATTTACAAAGTAAACTCCTGAATGGGTGACAGACCCTTGGTCCTTTTTTGTTCGTTAATAACAACATTTGTTGCCCACAACTTGCTGCAGTTTTTTTAAGGGAAGAGATTGTATTATTAGTTTTAGTTGGTGTGTTAGTGAAATTTGCTGGTGGATTGTAGAAGTTTCTGAATTTTCAGTCCACATAACGTCATAAATCATATTATGTCTCTCTCTGGCTGTTCTACATTTCATTTGCATGTGATGAAAAATAGCTAGTTCAGAGTCTAAACCTAGGCAAATGTGAACATTCCTACGATCCCAATCCCAAATTACTGGTCTCTCTTTGAAGTTTATCTTCAGGAACTTTTTATAGCTGTCACTAATGTGTCGCTAATTCTACTCCACCAGGTTCAATGGAGCTTGCTTCTGATTTGTTACAGCACAAACCCATCAGATTTTTATCGAGTAAAATATATTCCCTTTACCAATGACCAAACACTTCAGTCGGGGCTTCTAGTACTTAATGTATCAGAATGATGTCCGGGATCAAAGCGCAACTTTTTCTCTGTGAACCTCACATCTCTTTAGCTAACCACAAAAAATCCTCAACGCCTGGTCTGGAGCATCCTCAAATCAAGAAGGTACATTTTTTATCCAAGATTTGTGGTTGAAAACTTCCAAAGCAGAAGTTCACCAGCTGGAGGCAAAAGCACCCTTTGTGTCCAGAATTATGCTTTCTTTTATTTTATCTGTTATTACTAGATATACAAAATGATCAAAACAATGGGCCTGGGAGAAGAGGGGAGGCACAGGACTCACTTTCCTAGTAAAAATCGAGCAACAAATCAGCAATAACAACAAAATTTTCAGACACCAGATAAGAGAGAAGCCAACACATTCCTTGTTGTTGGGGGGGGGGGGCCACCCCGCGCGCAAGTAGCCAGATTCAAAATCATTCGGACAGAAAGTTGTCTTGCTCTTTTATGGGTAGCTTAGAACTACATTTCCACGCATACAATTATCTACAGAAATTATTTTCTGCCTTGCAATCGAATATATGGTTAAAAATATCATCTATACACAGCGTGCAGAATGAAACCTACCGAGGGAGCTGTTCTTTCTTTCTTGCTTTCTTGCTTTCTTTCTTCAAATTTAATTTACACATAGGAGAAATTTTACCCCCGTGGAAGTAGTTGTATGGTGAATGTACGCTAAACACTCTTCCTGAGAAATAAGAATAATAAAAATTCACACCGCATTTGCAGAGCCCCGAAAACATTATAATTGATTTTTGTCCAAGAGAAGAGAAAACAGTAGTTATCATTCATAAATAATTGCCTCTGTTCCTAATAGCGCTAATTTTCACTGCCCATTTGATGTGCTGCAGGTTTAATATAGAGCATTTACTAATCCAATTAAAAGTGCACCTGGCCTGGAAGGGCTCTGTAATTAGTAGGAGTATTTTTAGCTATTTCCACTAGAAAACCGTGAAATCCTCTCTGCTGGACTAAAAGACTCTAATATGGGGGGCTAGGCATTCATGTCTAATCATTTTGCCTGGAATTTGAACAGTTCATGTGCAGCGGAAGATGAGGGACTATTTCGTCTTTTGTGACATTAATATCCACGAGCCGGAGCCTGCAAAATCAGGCAGAACTCCCAGGGCAAGTGGTGTTTTAAATAATTTTCACACTCTGTAGATCTGATCCTGTCTCCCTCGAGTCCATGGGCATTTTTCTACTGCCCCGAGTGGGACGCAGAGAGATTCTGGAGTCTATAAAACATGGGGAAGGGCCCGATCCTCTCCCCTTGGAGCACTGCCCCGGATTGTAGTGGCCGCAGGATCGGGCCCCGAAATCAATGAAACCTATTTATTTCCCTCTCACAAGGCAAACGGTTGTTGTGTGCGATATGGAGGGGAGGGTCCACATTTTATTTTGACGTTTGGCCATGTTATTCCTGAATGAAAAACGCCACTAGGGAGGAGCCCTGGCGAGTAAAAAGCCAGCATGTACATTACCCTAGAAATATTGTGTTGCCTTTATTTCCCATCAACGGAGCGTCTTGTTATTCCTCTTTTCCTTTCTATCCGGTAACTTTCTGGTTTGCCGGGCAATTCGGAATCCCCGGAACCCCTTTAATTGTGGGCTGTGAAAGGAGAGGCTGATTGAATAAGAGAGACAATTTTCCATGCCTGATCTGGGAAGGTTGGGTCTCTTTCCTACCCTGGGAAAATATACCGCCTTGTGAGGCGAAAAGGCATTAAGATCTACACCCCCTCACCCCATTTCTAGAAGATCGATCTCTCTGCTGGCGGAGGTTTGAAGGCAGCGGCTGGGGCAGGATTGCTCGCTGGAGTCTGTGGGCCCTGAAGGAATAGCTCCAGCCTCTCTCTGCCCCGACACAGAGAAGGGGCTCAGGTTTCTGGTGCAGAGGCCCCGTTTACTGAAGCTGGTGCGAGGGCCCCAGCAGCAACTGGTTTCCTTGCTAGAAAAGGCTCCCTCGTGGAACAGGCAGATGCGGCCCGCCTGGGCAGGGAAGAAGCGAGGAGGGTTTTATCATGTGATGCCTGAAGTGGCTGGCTGGGTATGAAGCCCGATCTAGTTTGCTGGGAGCAGGGGCCGTTTCACAGCAAGCCAGGAAAGGCGTCTGACGCTGGAGACGGCCAGAGCCGGTTTTAGTTCTCGGTAGGGAGCACGGCGAGCATGCACTAGTAATGGCTTTGGTCGAGTAACCTGTCCGTTTGCACCCGCAGCTGGTACACCGGGGAGGGGTGGGGTGAGCTGCTTTCTGCACAAGCCAAACTCATGGGCGAGGGCGGTGCCGGTAAATGGGAGCTAACATTTCTGAGGGGTAATCCTGCTGGGTTGGAAGTCAATGGTAAAAATCCCATTGATTTTAAGGGGAGCCAAATCGGCGCCTGGTCGTTGTAGATTTTCCTGACTTTCAGCAAATGCATCCGAGCTGCCCAAGACTGCAGGGGATTCTGTCTCTTACAACAGCTGTATCGCTCTCCCGCGCCACCTCCATAGACACACTGGGACAATAGGAAAAATACACGGGGCGGGGGGTTAAAAATGAAGATCACACCGTTTACAGCTACTCCATTGCAGTGGAGCTGGCTTCAGGAGTTTCCACGGATGCCTAAGTGCATCCTTCTAGCATGCTACAAACCTGCCTGCCAGATGCAGGTGTCAAAATGATGTTTGTGCTTTCTCAGCAATATGGGAATCCACTTCCCGCTTTCGCTTTTCTGTGGTGTACAATTGGGGAAGTCAACATCCTGAAATCCTGGTAGGAAATATCAGAATCTGTTTGCTATTGACTGACTTAGTCCTCGTGCATACACTTGGAACTCTAGAGAATTTTGAAAGCACATGCACCTTTTAAAACAAAAGGTAATAGATTTTCCCCCCATATTCAGTCTATGAATCTAAAATTGAATGGCAAATTCTGCGGTGTAAGTTAAACTTTTGGAAACTTTCTAGAAAAGCTACACGTATCACGTTTTAAGATATCTTTATATTAGGGTATGCATTAAAAAGAGGACCACAAGCAGTACTGTAATGTATGGGGAACATAAATAGCTATGGAAAAATCAGAATAATTTGATAAACAATATTCCTCCAGATTTTTTTCAGGTACAGCTGCAGTTTTCCTCTCAGTATTTAAAGTAGAAATAAATAATTAAGATACTTTCACAGTTGAAAAATATGTAAAATAGTTTTTATTATGTAAAATTTTATTACTATTCTTTCTTTCTTTCTTTCTTTCTTTCTTTCTTTCTTTCTTTCTTTCTTTCTTTCTTTCTTTCTTTCTTTCTTTCTTTCTTTCTTTCTTTCCGGCTCTGACCCCAAATGTCGGTGTCCAAGAGGTTTAATAATTGTGTATGATGCATTTTAAAAATGATCTAGCTTGGTTTATTTTATTTCAGATAGGCAGGGTCTGAGAGCTCAGAAGCAACAGCCTGGAACCTCGTAAACATCTAGGAGTCGGAAAACTAATCATTATGGCATTTGCGTGGCTAGTTTAAGTTACTGTTCAGAGTTCTTTCTTCACACTACGACTCCAAACTATCTTTATGTTGCTGCGCAAAACAATTTTTTACTGCGTTCCTTATTTTTTTTCCCACCGGGTAAAGCATGAGACCTGTGGCTTCTTCTTGTTTGTTTATTTTATTTTGCAGGCCGAGTCATGCTAGTTATACATTTTTTAAACTAACATTAATCCCCAACGAGATGGAATCCGCAATAGAAAAATTCCCAAAATCGTAAAGGGAAAGGGGGGATTTTAAGCCTAGAACTCATTGTTTCCTTCATTTCAAAGGGGGAAACCTGAACGATTCTCATCCTTTTGATTGATTAAGGTCTTGAATAACTTGAGGCTGGAGAGTGACAGTTACTGAATAGACGATTGCAAATAAAGAGCGCTGTGGAAAGCTGGGCTGGCACTTCAGAGTGTAAAGGAGGCGAGTTTTCTGGCACTTACCAAGTTATAAATAAAAGGACGTGCACAATAGTACCTTCTCTAAGGACAGACAGTCTTTACAACACTCCTGGCGTCATATCCTGCTGTGGACACTTCTGCTCCTAGGCAGACTTCACTTCTTTTATTTTTCCAGCAGTTTAGTTTGAATACTACAATAAATTCCTGGGAACAAATGTTTGTTAGCAAGATTTACTTTGACACACACACACAGGCACAGATATATTTTTGCCATCCGTTTTCAAAGCAGAAATTCCCAGTGGGAACAATGGAGACTCCTACTTAAAAACCGGATGGCTTCATTTACTCCACAGATATTATTCTCTATTGCTACGGATTTCAGAGAGAGAAAGGGAGAGAGGATGGCTTTATTCCCCCTTCACACGTTCTCAGAGAAGATGTGCTGGAAGGAGGCAGACAAAGAACTGTATGAGCAGAAACCCAACTTCCCCTTTAATTTCTCGCAGGCTGTTTGACTAGGACAGCGTAGGTTTATAATCCCTCAGGAAAGAAAAGGTGACCAGAGAGACCGACTCAAGAAATGCAAGTGTCTGGTTGCTTCCTTATTGTAATCTCCTTTAAGTGGCCTGGTGCCAAGACAGTTGTAAAAGGAATGAACCGTTTCCCCACTGAAGGCTGCTTTCTCCCCTGCATTTTCGCCCGTCCAGCCATTCTCTGCAAGGACACTTTATCGAGGGAAGAGGCAACGCCTGGGTCACACTCCTAGATTGAGGCCTGGAGTGTAATGATGAGAAGAGAAAGTTGCGGATTTCGCCCAATCAGCTCCTGTCTCCTCCAGACGGGACAGTCTCCCTGCTGGCCAATCGCAGCTCAGCGATCCTGCTGAAGCTTTGGGGGAAAGAACTAATAAATACTCCCGAGCGGAGTTCCTTTCACTCCGTATCCACAACAGGAAGAAATCATTGCCACCGTCCTCCCCCTTCCTAGCCGAGTGCGCTCATCTTCACAGGCTCAGCTGCCGCCCGCGCTCTCTCCAGCGACTGGTCCCCTCCTCGCCCCGAACTTTGTTTTTCTTTCTTTCTTTCTCCCCCCTCGCTTCGGGATATCACGTCTTACTGACGAAAGGGGAGCAAGCCCCCTCCCCCTTCCCTTCGCCAGGACTTCTCCTTTTCCAGCCGGATCTATTGCCGGAGCGGCGCTGCTCTGTCGGCAATCACCTGGATATAATAGTGAAGGCGGGCTGCAGGCAAAATGACAACTCTCGCCGGAGCTGTCCCAAGAATGATGCGCCCGGCGCCCGGGCAGAACTACCCTCGCAGCGGATTTCCATTGGAAGGTAGGACCGCGCTCTCGGTGTGTGCGCCTGGCTGAGTGTGTCTGCGTGGTGTTGGGGGTGTTTTCCCCCGCCGGTGCTGGCTGTGCGGCAGTTACTTAGATGAAACCCTGCGTAGGGTCAGGGCAAGAAAAAATGGTCTGCAGCATGGAAAAGTGAGCGCACAAGTGAGACGATCTATGCGCGCACATGCAAGGGGCAATACTAACCTGCTGCATCTGAGCAAGCCACGGGTTCCGCTTTGAAGAGGCAGCTTCGCCAATTAAAGGCCCGGACCAAATTAGGGGGAGATCCTGTTGATTTTCAGAGGTGCTGTCTTCTGAATGGTGGGGCCCGATCCTGCACTCCTTACTCAGGCAAATCTCCCAGTGCTACCAGGGGGAAGTTAGCCTGAGCAAGGAGTGCAATCAATCGCGTCAGATTCTCAGCAAGTTTAACGCTGGAGATCAGTTTCAAAATGAAACGGATTTTGAGCCATCCGTGAACTTCCCCTACCCCACAGAGCAGACTCACTCGCGAATCAGACGTGTGTCCGCCTTGCAGAAAGCTGAAGTCCAAGACTTCCTAGTCGCCTTTCTGTAAAAAGGGTAAAAGAGACACGAACGTGGTTTTCGCGGGGTGGAATTTGCAAAAGCCTGAAGTGAGCCACGCTGGGGGAGAATAGAAATAAGAAGCCGGCTGGAATTGTGGGGTGCAAAGGCCTTGAAAAGCTTCTCCTGGAAGTTTCATGGTTTCACTTCCCCCAGGAAGCCATTAGTAGCGGCTAATTAAAGAAGGCAATAAAAGGCTTTCCAATAGGAAGTGCTGGAGACTGTAACAGGTGAACATTTTAGGCTGGTTTCCTCCTGAGGTCTTAGCGAGATGGACTCACGAACCCAGAAGTGGGAAGGGCTCTCAGCTGTCCCTCTACAGAGTGGTCCCCATGTCACTAAAATGGGAACAAGATGTGCCATCTGGCTGCTGGAGAAGATGGCCAGGTATCCTCTAGCACTTCATATTTTCCTCCTGGGAAGGCTCACTTGATGCCTTCGGAACATTATTTAACGGCTTGTAGGAAAAGGACGCTCAGCTCAGCCCCGACCATCACAGATTGTCCAGCCAGGCCCCTAGCACGAGGATGGGCAGGGAGGAACTTCGCTATCTGGTTGTGTGCGTGTGGACGTGAGCGGGTTTGTGCCTTTAAAACACACCCGACAAAGCCGCTCCATTTCCCTCCTCTCCAGTGTCCACTCCTCTAGGCCAGGGCCGAGTCAACCAGCTCGGGGGCGTTTTCATCAACGGCCGGCCTTTGCCCAACCACATCCGACACAAGATCGTGGAGATGGCCCACCACGGGATCCGGCCGTGTGTCATCTCTCGCCAGCTGCGCGTGTCCCACGGCTGCGTCTCCAAAATCCTCTGCAGGTACCAGGAGACCGGCTCCATCCGGCCGGGGGCCATCGGGGGCAGCAAACCCAAGGTGAGGAGATGCGCAGCACAGCGCTTGCTGTCTTTGGGGCTCGATTTGGGTGAGAGCCGAGGGCGCCCAGCCCCTTGCGCCGTAGGCCGGGGGAGGCAGGAGGGTGATTTGGGGAAGGATGCAAAATTGGGGCCCGATCCTGCAAAGTCTTCTGGGGCTAGAAGCCGTCACACAAGCCTGGTCCTGGCTAAGGATTTGTGGGCTGCAGCATCTGGGGGGACAGAGTCCGCTGGATTTAGTACAAGCAATGGACTGCTCATGGTAATGGAAGGGATAGAAATCAACAGGCGCCCCCACACCGGGTGTGCAAGGATCCGCACACACTTAGGCCTCCCGGCCTCATTTCTGACTTTTCTGTCCCAGCAAATAGTAAGGTTTTATTTTTAAAAAAAATCAGAAACGAATCAAGGAAATAAGGCCCGATCCTGGAAACTTTATTCACCTGGATGGCCCCTAAATGCCCAAGACCAAAACCTGGGCAGTCCTCCAAGAGTGGATGGAGCCTGTAACCTGTCCAATAGACGGCAATTGAGCCCGGATTACTAGCGGCGGGAGCGTTCACACGATCGGGTCCTATAGTCCGGAGTGAGTTTAGCACGTCGCAGTGCACACATATCAACGTGTCTAGCTAGTAGCTCTCATAGCTGTCTCCAAACCTACTTCTGTTTACTCTCAAGGAGCTACATACAGGCAAATTCAGATCCTTGGCCAATTGTTTACTTGTTTGTCTATGAGATCCCCCCAAACTAACTAACTAACTAACTAACTAACTTTCTTTCTTTCTTTCTTTCTTTCTTTCTTTCTTTCTTTCTTTCTTTCTTTCTTTCTTTCTTTGACTGCTCTTTAAAAGCAGGGATTATTATTTTTTTAGTCCAGAATGTTAGAAAAAATACTTTATGTATTTTTACAGGCATATCAGGGAAAATATTCATAGCTACGATTTTCAGGGGTTCTATTCAACTTTATTTTCAGCTTTAAGGATCCCCGAGTAAAATTTCAGGGCAGCGCGTTTGGCAGTTATCTGTTTATGAATAGAAAAAAATCCCATTGTTATAGAGGAGTTATTTTCAGTTGTTGCTAAATTTCCCGAGTTTGAGTCTATCCTGACAAGTTTGTTTTTCTTTAGCCCAACTTCACTGCTCTTCCCGACTCTCCTCTTGCGATTTTCCTTTCTGCGGGCATTTCTTTTCGCTAGCCGCTCTCTAGACAGACGCACAAAGGTGTTAACACTTTAGCTTTTGAAGACTACGGGCCCGATCCTTCAATTCGTATGAGCGTGCAACCTCGATGGACTTGCTAGGGAGTTTTGCCTTTGTCAGGATTACAGGCTCGGGCTCGTTGTATGAATTTGCCACGTGAATTTGGCAGTCCCGGCCGTTTCAAACGCAGAGAAGGTAGTTAAATAAATGTGTTAGTTTTGAGAGGTGCCACAGGACTCCGTGTTTGTTTTGCTGTAGTTAATTATGAGAGACTTTCCAAAGGAGGCAGATGGTGCCCTCACTCCCAACGGTGTAAATACGGAGCAACTCACAGACTAAATGAGTTAGTCCGGATTGAGGCGGGGGAATTTAATGGCGTTTTGCCCGGTTCCCCCTGAATTAAATCAGAGCTGTACAAACTTCGGGCCCGCCCGGCTTGTTCTATTAAAGCAGGTGACGACGCCGGACGTGGAGAAGAAAATCGAGGAGTACAAACGGGAGAATGCCGGCATGTTCAGCTGGGAGATCCGAGACAAGCTGCTCAAGGACGGGATCTGCGATCGAAACACGGTTCCCTCAGGTACTGGGGCCACTCACCCGCTTGGAGGGGCCCCTGCGCCCCAGAGCCAGCCCCATCTCCCCCTCTGGACAGGGCTGGGCTCTTCTGAAAGGGGTGGCCGGGTGCAAACCGTCTACCCCGGCTCTGCAGGCAGAGGAAGGGGAAAGGGAAGCGCTCAGAGAGGACCCCCCTTTCTGAAGGGAAAGCTAATGCCGGGCTGTGAAGATAGTTGTAGGAGGTCACACGCCGTCCGGGCCGGGTTAGTCCCTTTCCTCAACCGACCGGTGCAAGTCGAACACACGGATCCCGGGGTGGGCACTTGGTTTTTAATTACAAACCAACCCCCCTGCGAAGGAGATGGGCCGGACAGGCTGGGGTTTGTACTGCAAACTGGACTCTGGAGAAGAAACCCAGACATGAACCGAGGCTGTTTCCCTTTCCTCCCCTGATTTCCTTCTGGCTTGGGTTTGTCACCTGCGTTTGGGGGGGGGGGGGGCCCCCGAACAGTTAGCTCCATGTCATTTCCCTGAGTGATGCTTTCTCATCAGCGGACTTTGCTGGACATCGCTAGCTGTCTCTTGCAGTCTGTGCTCAGCCCCTGTAAAAACCCCACCGGGAGTGGGAGGATGCCCTGGCCAGCAGTGTATGTAACCCGAGAGTGTAAAAACCCAGCGCACTACGGTGCCCTGAACTGATCCGCTGATACCAGCCCTCTGCGCTCCTGGTGTTGGGAGCTCCCAGTAGGCTCCGCTTTCCAGCGCCCCGTTTTGCCTTGCAGTGAGCTCCATCAGCCGCATCCTGAGAAGCAAATTCGGGAAAGGGGAGGAGGAGGAAGCCGAGCTGGAACGGAAGGAGGCGGAGGAGAGCGAGAAGAAGGCCAAGCACAGCATTGACGGGATCCTCAGCGAACGAGGTAACACCCAGGTCGTGCTTGACTCCTGGGGGTGATGGAAGGACGTGTGGCTAGGTGGGATGGTGGGGGTATGAGGAAAGGCGGGACTGGCCTGCCCCAGTCATCAGTACATCGAGCCAAATGGAGCAGGACTCCCGAGTTTCCCTCTGGGGATCCTGGGCATCTCGTTTGCCGGGAGCTCGGCGCAGCAGGTTGTCTCCGGCCGCTCCCATTCTAGGCTGATGAGGGCTTGGGGGAAAGTGTGTGACAAGCGGATCGGCGGGGCCCGTCTAGGTGTTTTATGAGGGGCCTGCTAGGTGTGAGTTGTTGGCACCTTTCTGCGGATGGCAGGGAGATCAAAGCGGCCTTTGCTCCTGTCCAGCCTGAAGGCAGACAATGGGTGGGGAGGGGCTGCTCCCAACCCCCTAGCGTGGGGCTTTTTCTTTTATCCACCCTTCATACACCTGATGCCCACAAGAGTCAAGATCAGGGCCGCCGCTGTTCTGTCTGCGCATCACCCCAGCCTTAGGTGTGTGTCACTGACCCCAGAGCCTGGCTCCCCCCTCTCCCTTCCCATTGCACGTGTCTGTGCAAAAGACCCCCACCCACACCAGTCCATCCCCGAGAAGCAAGGGCCAAAGGGACGATTCCGAGCTGCACCTAAATCGGACGCTATTTTCAGTCCAACCCCTTTGAAAGTAACAGTCGGAATGGCCACGGTGGACTCAGAATTAGGGAGTGGGGGTTGCTTTGGCTTTTCGGCAGCAAGGGAAACGAAACAATGCACGGAAGGAGAGCGCAGGCCAGCTGGGTTCACCCCTCCTCCAGGTGATTCCAGGTCTAATTGATTGCGCTGGGAGGCAAATCTCTGGGAGCTGGCTGCCGGCGTCCCCACGCTTTGCCGTGGAGCCTGGGTGGGAGCCGGAGGTGGATGTTTTCTCTTCTCGAAGTGGCTCGCTCTGGTGGGCTGATGTTAAAGAAAATGGGAAGGGAAAAAAAGTTTATTCTGGTTGTGCAATCAGCTGGCCAGTGTCAAACCCACCCCTCTATTTCCTTCAGCCGAACAGCTCTGACTTCTGTCACTTAAACTGAAACCACTTTGTAAAGGGGAAGGAGTCTTTTAATTATTGGGGCCCGATCCGGCCTCCTTAATTAGGTTCATTTTATTGGTTTCATGTGAGGGCTTTTGCTTAAGGATCGGACCCTGTGACAGTGAAATCAACAGCTTGTAATTTCCAAATGGATCTCGGGCAAAGAATTTCCTGCTAGGGCAGTTTTACCCAATGCTGGATATTTCCACAGTTTTAGCAATTTATTGTTGTTTGAAATTGTTTAGATTCCTGGCAATTGGATGTCAGGGGCTAGGAGAACATGCAGGGGGAAAAAATGCTTCTTAAAAATAAAACCCATCCAAAGAAGAAGTCTAAAAATAACTAGCAATGTCAGCTGGAGAAAAGTGGAAACAGAGTTCAGTGACCTGAGGTTTGCATTTATTTCAAGCATTTGTCTAAGCTTTTATTACTGGTCCCTGAAAAGCCTGCCTTGGTTGCTGGCCAGTACATGAAATGAAATCGAAACCTCACGGAGAAATAGGAAAAGGATACAACTCTGGGCAGGTTGTTGTTTTTGTGCCTTGTTTTCCAGGCCTGGGTTTGGTAGGGAGACAGCGCTGTGGGACATGTTGCTGGAAGGTCCTTGCACTCTTCCTCCAGAGCTTGTCCACATGCATAGGCGCTGAAGAAGAGGAGACAAAAGTAGCAAATGAGCTGGTCAAACATTTGTACAACTTTTCCAGCTTTTACAAAGAAGGCCTTCTATACACAATCTACACTTGGAGATGAACTTGGAAAACAAAGAGTGGAGAGTCCATTGAAACTCACACTTTAGCTTTGCATAGACAAAGCTTCAGCTAGCAGCAGCTTGATGTGAACAAAAGAAGGCAACCTTTTTATAATTCAAGGAGAAAAGAAGAGAAAACAGCCCCACAAAAGGCTGAGAAAAGACATTATGGGCTTGCAATGAGGGATGAATTATTCAATGAGCCCCAATAGCTGATGCTTGGAGCAGTTTTATGGACTCTCCACCGTGGAAAAAGTGGCTATTTTCACCTACAAAATGTTTCTAGCCTTTCTAGACATCTAGAGATGCCGACTGCCATTCAAGAAGGACAACTGCCATTCTTTAAAACTATAGTATCCCTCTGTATTGTAAAAACAAAACAAAAAAACCCTGTAAACTCGGACTTCAACTCAGTGTTACTAGGGCTTTCAGGAAAGCTTCATCTTCAGAGACAGAGACAGAGTGTGTGTGTGTACAGGCAGAAAAATGCCAGGGAATTCATAGATTTTTATGGTCAGAAGGAACTGTTCTAATCATCTAGTCTGACTTTCTTCATAATGGAGACCTCAGAATTTTACCCAGTAATTTCCTCAGTAGAGGCCTGAGAAGGGCATGGATAGGGAAGCAATGGATAAAACCAATGGTCAAGATTTTGAAAAACAACCCCAGTTGTTTCTGGTGTGTTTGGTTTTTTGAGTGCCCAGCATCAGACCTTTTTAAGAGGCCTACTTTTCAGAAAGTATCAAGCATTTTTGAAAATCGTCTGTATAGGTCAATCTGGGCACGAAAAAATGGAAGCAACCAAAATCACAGGTCATTTTTGAAAATCTTGGCAAATATGCCCAGAGTTTTTTTTTTTTTTTTTTAACTGGCCAAATATTGACACAATAAAATAAAGATGCAATAGGAAGCGTAGTAGTAACCCTCCTCTATTCCACAACTATTTCATGGGTGGAGATCACTATCTGATTCAAAACAAAACCCCAAAACTCAACCCCCAAATGAAAAATCTCTAGATGTTCTTTCACTCTTTGCTGCTTGAAGCTTAGCTTTTAGCCACAGGGTTGGCACGGGCCAACGTTTAAATGACGTTTTGCCAAGTGAGGAAGTCCTAACAACCTGAATCCCATAGAATACATAGGGATATTTTGAGAAAGTAAATCCCTGTTGCCAGTAAATGTTATCATTAATGTCGGGATTTAATACTAGTGTTTTAAAAATGAAGTTATTTAGATTAGTGGGGTAGTGGGGCTTGATCCTGAGAGGGTGCTGAACACTGAACTCCTTTAGCTTCCACTGAAAATAATGTTCCAGGCTGCCTATTGCCAAGTGAACCAATAGCAAAATTCCCAGTAATTTAAATGGTGCAGGAGTGGGGCCAATGTCTTCACTGGAAGTTAAGGCCACACAACTCTTTGCAGGATCGGGACTCTTAAAATGTGCCTCTTAATAGCACTGCCTGGGAAGAGTTGGCCATCATGTGGAAGGAAGAGTCTTCATGACAGTCATTCATCCTCCCCTGTTGCCTTCTGTCACTTAATATTATTATGGGAGGGGCACAGATGCTGCAAGAACGGAAAGAGTCTGATCAAGAACAGATTTGTTAACACAAATATTAGTGCTGGCAGGATACTAAAGAGAAAATTTGGGAGAATACAGTTAAAATGTATGGCCACATAGCCAGCCAGCAGTAAAGGTTCTGCTTCAACACTCATTGACTTCAGAGAGGCCAATGTCTCATCCAGAGTTAAAAACCTCACATCAGATCCTGCTCTCCTTATTCACACAAGGCCTGATTTTGCTCCTGTTAAAGTAATTGCTAGAGTTTCTGGTCAGGTCATGCTCACAGGTACCCTGTTGATTTAAGACTGAGGACTGAGTAAGGAAAGCAAGCTTTCCTACAGAGATCTAGACAGAGAATACATGGTGCTATGGGTTACAGCATTTATTGTCAGGAGTTAGGGATGCATTTATTGCTCACATGGTGACGACAGCAGCAAAATACACAGGCTATCACCAACAAGTGCCAATAAAAGCTTACCACCATGCAGACTGCCATCTATTCTGTACAGCAGAAGTACACGCTTAGCAGGGAAGAAAACCTCCTTTAGGAATGTATTGAAGAGTTTTATACAATGCTGTTACTGTTTTTCATGGCCCTTGCCCTACAGAGCTAAGTTACCTACATTCCATGAGAGCAGGATTCAGTGAAAGAAAAATCTAACTAATACATTTTAGAAACCTTTAGGATTACCTATAATAGAGCTGCAAGCAAGTGATGCATCCTATTGAAGAGCTAGTAACTGCCCCTTTCCAATGGTAGAACTCTGTTCAGTTAGAAGGTATCAAATCTTTAGCTCATCACTGTTCTAGTACTGAAAAGTGCAGATTTTGCACCTGAGTCTTGTATAATTTGGGGCGGGGGTGGGGGAGTATCACCTGAAGGAAAGTAAGAAACAATATTTGTGTTTTGGTTCTGATGGCAGCTGTTTAAAGTTGCTCAGCAATTTGTGATGTTGGAAGTAGTCTTGTTAGAGCTGGACAAGGGAAAGACTGCCGATAAAGTGGACAAACGTTCATGGACATATAGTATATCTCATGGCTCTGAAATTTGATTACTTAAATGTAATCACCACACATATAGTCTAAACATAAATCTGTACTACAGAAACACGTGTCTATATCTAGCTCTATTTCTAGTTCTGTTTTAGATGGTTCACACACACACAACTACAGTTGTATCTTTCTTTAAATATACAGCTCTGTCCAGTTTCCCCGTTGCCTGTGGCTATTTTATATACAACTACTGATATTAATATCTATTTAGAGAACTGTATAACTATGGATTGGTATAGATATAGATGGTATAGAAATTATATAAGATATGTAGGTAGGAATATAATGTACTTCTAATAAAGGCATAGTCCATAAATAAGGAGCTGTGAAGAGAAACTTTTATGTACCTTTATATGTCATAGTTTTGAAGCAACTGATTTATAAGGGAAAGCTGCATGTACCTTTTTCATCTATATGTGATACTCCATGTTGGCTAATTTGATAGTTCCCTGCTCCCTGAGATGGCTGCTGTTTTCTGAGGGAAAGCTGGGTGGTGTTTAATGATCAAATAATGGGACATAAAACTCTTCCTTGGCTCCCCTCAGTGCTGGATCAGGAACAGGGTTGCATGGGTTGGAAGACATGGCTGCTGCTGCTGCTGCACTGGATGACACAGGCTGCCTAGTGCTTAAATGGGACCCTCTGTTCTCCAACCCAATGGAATTGGCCCCCAGGCATGGTCACAATGGATTCTTCCCCAGTCATGCGCACTATTCCAAAGAGGCCTAGTCACCCCATCCTGTACTCTTGGCTGAGCTCAGTGAGCAATTCAGGCTGCAGCAGACTAAATTGCCTCCTTTATTTCCTTCTCACTTTCATCTTGGATCAAACCCTCCCTCCACTTTTTTGTCTTCTTTTTTCTTTTTTTGGCCTCGGGCTCACATTAGTGCAATGTCTGCAGCCGTCCCTATTTTTTTGTGGCGGGGGGCGTTTAAAGAAAAGAAAGATCTTAACACAAAAGCCCCACTCATAACTCGGTAACTAGAAGCTGAAGCTGTTGCTGCTTCGATAGCCGTATGATGCTTTTCCTGTTTGTGAGTTTTGGGAAACATTTTTGCTTTGTACTGTAATGGAATTAGAGGACAGATGCTGCCTGTAAATGGGACACGCGACTACCAGCCCCTAGCTTAAATATTTAGATGCAGTGTTACAATTACTGACTTGATGCATGGGCTTTGAAGTGGTTGCACATGACGAGGGTACCATAGGCTTGGAGCAGAGGAATTAACTTTGGTTGCTAGATAACCTTTGGAAGGATATTTTTAGTCTGTTAAATTTATATAATTCATTTCCCAAAGATGACGGTTGACTACAGGAACCAAATATCACTTTGTGTATCTCCATTCACTTCTTCATTGGGGTGACAATGTTGGTCCAGTGGTTAGAACATGAGACTGGAAATAGGCAGACTAGTTTCTATTCGTGGCTGTGTGACTGCAGGCATGCCATCTTTTTCTGGGGCAGTTTCCCTATTTATACAATAGAGATAAGTACACTTACTCACTTTTGTAAACCTTTTGTGATCTACAGCTGAAAAGCACTATACGTTTTCTATGTATGTCTGCCACCAAGCCATACTTTCTCTAAAACAAGTGACATGTTTTATTTGTTCTACTATAAGCAATACAAATGCTGTAAATAATTTAGTAGTAAGATCACATGTTTTGTGTTATGGAGCTTGAATAAATAAATTTGTCTGAAATTTTCCTAGTAAAAAAATCAGATACAGAATGAAATGAATTGACTTTGTGACTGAGAGCAATTATTTTAGATTGAATTTCTTAAAAGTACTATTAAGTATTTTATCGCTAGTCAGTCTAAGAATTAAACTGGTGTAATTAGAATGGATTTACTGTACTCACACTGTTGAAATAGAAAAAAAGTACATCAGGGAAATTTGCTTCACTAAGAAGTGAGTAAGGACTGCAGGATTTATTATTAATTGCATTTATTATTTTTATAGTGATAGTGTCTATGATGACCTGTCTTGGACCAGGACCCCATCATGCTAAGTGCTGTACAAATACAGAACAAAAACATGTCTGATAATATTGCACTTTTTATTGGATTTACAAATAAATTAAGGCCTGATCCAAGAAGATTTTTTAGCATTTCCTGATGGGTGCTGAGCACCCCCCAACTATCAATGACTTCAGTGAGAACTGAGGTTGCTGCACACCTCCCAGGATCAGTCCCTTACACTAGGATCCTGAAGGTTAAATAAGGCAAGAAACATTTTCAAGGAGTGATAGATGTTTTATTCATGGCATACCAATAGTGCCATATAGACAATAATGCTGTCAATACTAAAACAAGAGGGAAAATTATTCCATTTAGCAACAAGGTCTCTGATGTATACAAAGGAATAACAGCTCCCTTTTTTGAAATTAAGATTTGATTAACTGGTTTGATTACATGGTTTTATTTGCTTTTGCCATCTTCAAAAGCAACCTCTTTAACTCAAAAAGGACTGATTCTATTCACAGTACTGCTTCAGATGTTTCTTCCAAATCTTCTCAGTAAATACCTTTTAAAACAAGACCAAACCTCCCCTTAGCAAATTGTAGATCACAGAATCATTATTTCAATTTATATGACAAAAACAGACATTTCAAATGATCAAAAGAAACTATTGAAGATATCTGCTTTGATTACTCTATACTTCTGAATTAATATTTGACTAGACTTCTAGGGTGAAAATCTGGACTCATGGGCCTTCATGGCTTTACTCCCATTGATTTCAGTGTGGCCATGGTTTTGCTCACAAAATCTTACTCTGTCTGTTGCTAACTTGCTGGCAAACACCATGTGGATATTGCTTTCAAAATTCTAGACTTCAGTGGGAGTGTTTGCCTTACTAAGGATTAGGCTCTTTGGAACCCAGCTTTGTGAGGTGTTGAGTATCCTTAGCTCCCTATGAAATCCTCAGGTTACAAGATTGGGGTCTAATGCTCTGCTCCTGAAACACTATCATACAATAGTAACAAAGAAAGTCCCATTCAGAGTGCATGAAGTTACTCAGATGGGTTACTGTTTTCAGGACTGCGTTCTTGATTTGTTTTGGCCCATTAAAGACTAGATGGTGATGTGACTGTAATCCTGAACTCAATATTTAGGCAAAGTTCTTTCTGAAGCTAAGGATTTTTGGATCAGCATCAGTACAGAGTTAGCCAAAGTGTCATCAATTGACAGAATAAGATTTTGTAAAGCTATACACTCAAATTTGCAAAACAAACACCCTCCCCCCTCCAAGACGATGAAACTCTTAGAAGATACTTTTCTGAGCAATTTAAAATGCTAATTTCTATTGTATCAATTGTAATAAGCGAATTTTTTTATTTCATATTTGCTGGTGGCAGGTTTAGTTTGATATATATTAGAGATGCATTTATTGATAAGAATGGGAGTATTTGTGTGGAAGGGGAGAACACACAAAGTTGATCCTGATAGATTATTGAGAGTCCTCAGGGATAAGTAATAAAACTGCATTGGGAAATGAAGCAGCACTACAAAGTGCTCTCTGGTTAATTTAAGAAGAAATTGAGTGAAACAGAACACAATAAATCAGACCAGGCTAGTCAATGAGAATTTCCCCATATAAATGTCACTTTAAATTCTATGGAACAAACACTTGTAAGGAGGGAGAGAACAAAATGAAGAAATATAAGTTTAGTATACTTCCAAGAGTTCCCAAAATACAGGGATCTCTTGTTAATAAAAGTGATGTACGGTAACATAATTCACCACAAGACTTTGTTTAGTGTAATGTGGTGCATAATTTTACTTCATTTGCCCTGAAGAACTGCTGCCCGATGCTGTTTAACTAATTCTGTTTAAATCACTGTCAGTAGAGAAAAAGCGAGGCATAATGAATTTAAAAAATCACTGTGGACATAGTACAGTTAAATTGTGTCATGTGCTGAGAATATTTAGTTAGTTGGACTTCGATGCAGTCTATGAGATGTTGTTTATTTATTTTGGTAAATAAAGATTCAAGAACTATTAAGAGAGTCCATGTATAACTAACATGACAGCAAAAGGCAATTAAGCAGTCAGTTTTACCTCTTATCTCCCTGATTGCTTTACCGTTGTTTTACAACTAGGAATTAAAATCTGAAAAGGAAGTTTTCAGTGTTCCTGGCCAAATATTGATTAAGTGGTTGTTTGCTGATACCTTTGTTACACATAAAAAGGCCAGTAGCTCTGCCCCTTGTTGTTCATCTTCCATTGTAACTGATTCTTAACTACAGAGATCAAAGCAGGATCATTTCAACTTGTGTGTCTGGGAAAATCCTTCTTTGCTTCTAATGATCAAATTGTCTTTGGGGAGATGTGAAATTGAATGGATTCCTTATTCATTTAAGGAATGAATGTTACATGCATTATATATATATATTACAATATTATGGATTCTATGTTTATAGGCTATATGAATGTATAGATTTTTATTATAAAATGCAGTGTTATTTTGAGTATTAAGTTGCTTAATATTTCACTGAATTTTAATGAGCTTAGTTTTGTTGCTGTTAGTGATAGTTTAAAGGAATAAAAATCCCCCCAAAACCAAGAGATCCTTGCATTGTGCTAAACACTGTGGCAGATACATGAAGGCTGATCATAGGGAGCGCTGGGTGACCAAAACTTCCATTGAAGGCAATAGTCTAGGAAGCTCATCGCTTGGCAGGATTGGATCCTAAGTTTAAAAACAGTGTCATGCACTATTTTTTATATGTGGCTACATTATGATGATTTTGTAGGTGATTCTTATTTGCAAGAGTGAGAGTAAACGTACTGCCCCTTCTCAAAACTATGCAGAGTCAGAACAGGATACATGTGAAAAGGATTTAGTCCTTGAAAATAAACAATTCCTAGCTGCAGAACATAAATCTGTATTTATCTCAGGGTTAGTAAAATACATGCCCTCACATCTTCAATGTGGAAATACAGCATTATACACTACATACAGTTAGGACTGTTTTATTGTTACAATTATGATATGGAGTTGCAACTAAAAGTGCCACAGGATTCTTTGGGTTTTGTTTGTTTGTTTTGTTAGTTTTTTAACTAAAAAGCAAAATCTGAGTGTCAGATCTTGGTTCCACTGGGACTTTAACTTTTGATACAATGGTAGTGAGCATGGGATGGATAGACAGATAGATATTGCTAGTGACATTGCTGTTGATTTTACATGGACAGTACTGGGCTATTACAGCAGAATATATCCGGCTATATAAAGTCTCCAAGACAGAGATTTTTTTAAAATCAGCATTTTACCTACTTTCTTTCTTAAATTCATATCTGTATTTGATCTGCAACTCTTTTGATAAAATACCAATCTCTGTACTCTTTGCAAATACCTGGCTACTTTTGAAAATATTTTGCTCCAGTTTGGTAGGTAAGATTCTGAAAAAAATATTTATGGCCAAAAGTTCCTTGAAAAATCAAAATGTTTAACCTGCACATTTCGGTGGATGTCTGCATGATGAGAACAGTGACGTATATTCCACATTATGGTTTTTTCTTTGAATTTTTATGGATATCTGTCTTGGAGTGGAACATCTGCCAAAAACGGCCAATGTTTACACCATGACTGAGTCCATATATGGGTCTCTCTTAAGGATTTTTGTATCCGTCATGGAGGTCCAAATGAAAAACGTCTATATGTAGTAATTTCTTTATTACATTTTACTGACACATGAGGATTACACAATCTTCAGCTGACATTTCAGTGTCAAGAAAGTTTGTGATATAAATCAAATCCCATTCACTGTACTCTTGCTTGTAAATCCATATATGCCAAGCAAAGCAGGATTTGGCCCCATATGCATAACCCAGGAAACCATTAACTGCCCCAGTTCTCCCAGTTCATTAGTTAATTACTTTATTCCACTTTATTAAAATGCTCCTCTCTATTGATACCTACCCAGTTAACATAGCACCCAAATTATAAATGTAACCATATCTGATTTAAATCCCCTTCATAACCTATTAAAAATATCACTCTCCATATCTTCAACTACTTCCTCAGCAAAGAATAGGGCTAAAAAGAGGCAGGTCCTGCAGCAAGGTCAACAGACTCTGGCCCTGTCAAGAGGGGAGTGACTCCATAGCTGGAAGACCCTGCACTGAAAATGCCCTTCCAGTACCTCTTGCCCATTTAAAAACACAAGGCTGTTAGTGTGATCTGAACTGCTCTGCTAGGAGTTGAAGTCTTTCATGTAGTCATAGGAATCAAATAGTGCAAGCTCAGTGATGGTTGTTGCAAACTTACCAATGGAGGTTGATGGGGGGAAAAAAAATTATGTTATTGACCAAATAAGGTGGAAATCATGACCAAACAAGATGAAAGTTATGTTTCCACTGGTTTCATGAAAAGCAAAGTAGTTGGTGGTTCTTAGTTGCATATTCTTAGCAAAGGGAGGGGTCTGAAGAAAAGAGAAAAACGGTGTTTAGCTAACGCACTTGTGAAAATGTGACTTGCCATTTCCCCATTTTTTGTAAGAAAAATAGTGTCAGTCAGTCCTAGATCAAACTTACGAATTCTTGTGAAAGTTTGCAACTCCTTAATGCACAATACTGATTTGACTTAGCCCATGAAAATCAGGAGTCTTCCTTGCAAAATCAGTGGACAGTGACAGTTGCGTAAGTAAAAGCTGAATCAAGCTCTCTGTGGCTGCGTCTACACTGGTAAATTAAGTCGACTTAAGCTTGCTTAAGTCAACTTAATTTACCCTGCGTCTACACTACAGTTTCCTTAAGTTGACTTAAGGAAAATAAAGTCGACTTAATTAAAATTAAGTCGTCTTTATAACACCACCTTTCAACTAGACCTAAGGCTTAAGTTGACTCCCTAGAGTCGACTTAAGCCAGTGTAGACATGGGGTAGCCCTAAGTCGACTTAGGGCTACCCCAGGGCTACAGCAATGCCCTCCCTGCCAGTGGGAGGGGGGGCACAGGGAGAGCCTGGCATGCCCCCCCATAGGGCAGGGCAGAGCCCTGCCCACCCTGCCCCTATGCCCTGCCAGGGTCCTGTCCCCCTTTGCCCCATGGTACCTAGGTACCATGGGGCAAAGGCTGAGCCCCCTCGCATTGGGCAAGGGGTGCCCCCTCTGCCCCCATGGACCTCCCCTATGTCCCCCTAAGCCCCTAGAAGTCGACCTAGGCGTCCAGTGTGGACGCTCTAGGTTGACTTTTTAAGTTCCCCTTTAAGTCGACTTTATTTTTAAGTGTAGACACACTAAGTCGACTTAAATTACCAAGTGTAGACATAGCCTGTATTTGTATGTAAGAACTGATACTTCCAAACAGCTAAAAACAATTTTAGGATCCAGTCTTGCAAACTTAACTCGCACAAGCTTTCCTGACTTGTGTGAGTAGTTCCCCTGAAGGGAAACAACTGGACTGAGTAAGACAGGAGGAAGGTTTTGCATGGATCAGATCCTTACATTGTAATATTTTTCAGTAAGGCCTGCAGCTTTTCATATAATCTTGCTGCTGTTCAGTGCAGAGGAAGGCCTGAAACATTTTGATCATTATATGTCGTGCAACAGTTATATGTTGATATACTTCGGTTCTGTTCTTTGCATACATTTTTTAATTGATAACTAACAGAGAAGAAAAGCCTCTATTTTATGACTCAGTTAATTGATTTAGTGATTCAAAGTTATAGGATTATATAGTAGATGTTACATTTCAAAAAGACATGTTAGATCACTGAGTCCACTCACTTGTAAGTGCAGTATATAGGGCCTGCGCCTGCTCCCTTTGAAATTAATGGGATCCCACTTCACTGGGATCAGGATCAGGCAAAGAGTGCTCTTGATATTTAATTTTACATTTGGAATGCTCATTTTCCACCAAATTCAGTATAATGCAGGCCTATTTTCTGAATATCCATTAGAGCAATTTGCTTGTCCATCACTTATGCTGAGCATGCAGGTTTCTGGCTGTATGAGTGGCTCTTTCACATACTGCTCTGGGTTATTTAGGGTTTGTTGAGCCCCAGCTCACTCTCCAATGCCTTGCCTGCTTGCCCCTATCTACTGAATAGGGAAAGATGCCATATGGCAGAAAACATAACTGGCTTCTAAATTACTCACTTCCTGTGGCAGCCATTTTGTTTGTCTGGTTATGATACCCCCCCCCCCCCCATATGCATGAACATAAAGATTCTGCCGGCCGAATTGTACCCTTGTTTATATCAGCATTCCCTCATGTTCTTCTGTGGGGCTTAGCAAGTGTAACTGAGATTAGAATTTGGCTTTGCTATGGGAACCAAAAATGCTCTTGAGTTTGAGGAAACTAGAATAGACCCCAGCTCACTTTCCCATAGATGGGCTAGGTTTGCAATGGTAACAAACGTTCAAATAATAATTTTAAAAAATTGCTTACATTGGTGAAGTAAGTGGGCCTGACTCTGAAACCACAGAGGGAGCAGGTCTGATTAGTGAAAAAGTGACGTTTTTTACTGTCCCTTTTCAGAGAACTACACTTGGAAAAGTCTGTAAGGCCTGATTCAGGCAAAATGGTCTACACAGCTGCCGGCCCTTGGAAGCTTTGTTATTTACTGTGAAAATCCTCCTAATAGCTGAGTGCTAAGACTCCTCACTTGACCCAGATTCTTGGGCTCCTCTGTGGCTGAAGCTTAAGCATGATTTTGAAGGGAGGAGTACTCTTTCTCCACCAGCTGTATTTCACTCATCCTTACTTCCCAAACAGAAAAGCAGTTGGAATTCTGGAAAAGAAATGAGGGAATATTGCTGGGATGCTCAGGGAGCCAACTAGGTAGAGAAATTAAAAGAGGTCATGGTAGGAAGTTTGACTTTTTTTTTCCTGGCTGACAACTCTTTCCTTAAGGCAAGTTAGGAGGTGCCACTTATGTTACATCTACTATAAAAGAGATGGAGAGGTGAAGGGCAAAGGGTGGCACAAACATTTCTCCTAGTTTGACCTCAGAACAGACTTCTCAATACTGGAAGAGCACAACAGGGGCCTGAAGATTTAAAGAAAAAGAATTCCTCCAAACAAGCTCCTCTGAATGTAATGGTCAGGATGGGGGGGATGACACTTCCTAAGTACTTCCAAGGAGATTTTAAAATCTTAAAACAACCTGGCTGATTGAAGGATAGACTGGCAACTGAACCTTCTGGTTTCTAACACCATTCATGACCATGAAAGAAAGTCGCCCTAAGTTGGAACTAGACCAGTTTACATTTGTGTCTTGTCTGTTGGCGAGAAATGTGAAAGGAGCCCAGACCAGAAGTTATGCCGCACAGAAAGGGGAGCACCCATTTGGATAAGTAACTCTTTTTTACTGAATAGACTCTTTAGATTTCAATTAGTTTTTGAGTAGCAGCACTTCCTGGCAATGCCTAGGGTAAAGTTGGCCTGGGCCCACTGTTTAGGAGGAGTCATCACATTCCTGTACACTGGAATATAAATACATTGAGATTGTGTTATAGCTCGGTGAGTGAAAAGACCTGTTATTACCGACCTGGTTTATGTTTTGTATGCTGTATCTTTAAATTGAGAGGGGGGTCCCCCTGCCTACTGCAGGAGCAGTCTATTGGGAAGCAGTTGCCATTTTGTGCTCAGTTCAGCTGTTGTGTGTTACTAAGTGAGTCACTGTGTTTTCTCCTTATGCTGGAGAGTTTATAGTTATTTTTCTCAGTCTTACATTTAAAATAATCTAGCCTGAAAATGAGATTGCTTTGCTGTTTGTGGATGGGGAAAGTTTAACAAGGAATGTCTCTTAGAGGGGGCCTGAAAAATGAAGGTCCTGCCTGCACCTCATGGACACTGAAGATTGCACAGCTCTTTTTGTAAGAGTAAGGGGTTTCTCATGTGTGTCTGCTCCCCACATCTGCAGCATGTGTGTCTGCTGGATTGCCATTACCAGGTACCTGCAGTTAAGCGGTATTGTGTGTAGTGGGCTTCATCTAAAGCTGACTACAGACCATGGGAATCTTTCTATTGATTTCAATGGGCTTTAGATCTGCTCTGTAGTTTGTGGGGCACTTTGGGTTCATCGGGATCAAAGGTGCTATCTAAGTGTAAAATATGATTTATCTGGGATCGTTGTATCCTAGTCTAAGTGAAGAGGAAAGAAGAGAGAGTCTCATGTAATACTGTCTGTTGGCAAATAGTGGCTTTGATTACAAATAAATAAGATAATTAGACAAGTTAGGGTTAGCAAAACAAAAGCTCTGGGAAATTAACCTGGTTTTTGTAGACACAATTTATCCTGCATCTAGAATCATGTTGTTTTGTGATACTCAGCACTGCTTGTGCACTGAACCAGTTGTGAGATTACCACACATGTTGCTTTCCAAGCCACTCCCCAGACTTCTGATTCACTGTTATGACTTTCTCCAGGGAAAAGGGACATCTGTTTCCCCCAGTTGTGACTCTTGCTGCATGTGGTCCAGTGGCGAAGGTACTGGCCTGAAATTCATTCTCTACCTGGCTATGTCACTGACCTGTTATATGATCTTGTGCAAATGAGTTAATTTTTTTGGTGCCTCAGTTTGCCCATCTGTAAAATGGGGTAATGAGGCTGACCTCCATTGTAAAGTGCATTAGGATCAATAAATGACAGTAGAAAAGTTAGCTGTTTTTTATTTGATCAAAACTTTAAATTTAGATAAGATCAATTGAAAAGAACCATTGCAACTAGCAGGAATTAAACTTGTCTTTGTACCTGGAATAGCAGCCAGCACCTCGATCTCTGGGGAAGAAAAACTAGCTTGGAGTCTCTTTGAAATCTTTCATTGCAGGGCAGAAAGAGTACATGAGCAAAGATCAATAATGCACATGCCAACTGGGATAGCAGAAGTAGAACTAGACAAATGGCTGGCTGAATGTGCACAGACATGGTGTTTCGGTAACGGCAGGTTAAGACTATTGTTAAGGTACCTTTAGAATCAAAATCACTTTCTAAACTTTATACAGATTCTGCATTCAAACATTAAATAGACTTTCAGTGGTATACTCTGGCATAGTTCCCGTCACGTCAATGGTGTGATTCATGCTAACTGAGGATTTGGGCCATGATATATTCAATGGAACATGGCACTGTATGGACGCATGTAAGGAATGGTTGCCTCTTTCTCTGTTTGTTTGACAACTGTCCATGAATAGGTTGCAATTTCCTTAAACATTCATTTTTTAAAAGAATATTGTTGAATGATGCATGCAGAGACCTCTTGGTCTGTAGTTTGTGAGGAAATATTTGATTCTTGAAATCTAAGCTGTTTGACTAGACTTATAAAGCTCATGGTACGTGTCTGTTCTCTGGGTGGGCATAACTTTTGCAGTTTTCTGCTGTGAACATTCACCAGTATAAATGTAAGGTGATATGGGCCTTCTGTGACTATTGGCCCGGACTTTCAAAGCTATTTAGGGGCCTAACTCCTAAACAGCTTTGCGGATTTGAGCCATTCTTCTTACAATTTGCTGGTTTTCATGCACACTTCTGCTAGTGAGTTAGTTTGCTAGAATATTCACAGCAGATGGAGACAGAAGGGGCATGAGCATAGTCAAAGTGTACTTGTTAAAAATTTAAACTGATATTCTGACAGCATGTTTTGCAGTATTTGTCCAACTTTTAAGAAATATCTTTCTGTACAACTCGGAATACATTTTTTTGTGAAAGCATCTGTGTTGAATGGATTGACCCCACAGAGAAATAAAGAAGGTAGTGTTAACTGTGTTTGTGAGATAAATCTGTACATTATTGTAAATATTTACTGGTAGACATGTGGGCTAATGTTTCAAGCACAGAGTGGGAACCAGGAAATCCCAGCTAAATCCTAATTTCAGCTGAGACAGTGATCTGAATAAGTTACTGTAAGTAAAATTTTCTAAAGTGTCCACTGTCGGATGCCTCAGTTTTTGGGTACTCAGCTGCACACATCTAGGCTCTCTGAGGTCCTGCTATCCTGTAGTCTCTTTTGCTTTCAGCGGTTGACATTAAATTACTGTATTGCCATCTGTACTGCCATTAACCTTTTTTTTTTTTTCTTTTTTGAAACAGCCTGATGTAAACATTCTCTAAGGACATTCTCAGATAGACCAGGTTGTTTTGTGAGCCTGATCCAAAATCCTCTTGAAATGAGTGAAAATACTTCCTTTGTCTTTAATTGGCTTTGGATCAGGCCCTAAGGTACCAGGGTTGTTTCCTTCCATGTTTATTATTACTATTTTAAAAAAAAAATCTGGTGAATATAAGCATTTCTGAACATAGAGAAGTCTACTGATTTAAAATCATGCAGGAGCTATGGATGATTTAATTGCCCTGGTTCTGAATACCAGTCTTAATCTGCAGCACTACAAATAACAAGAAACTCTGTGGATTCTGCAAGTTGTGGAAAACTATCAGATATACTGGATGTTCTGGGGTAGGAACAAATATTCACCCGGTCTCAATCAAGACCGGGTGTTTTATATTTAAATCTAGGCCAGTGAAGACACAGGATAATATATTACAGGGAACAATCTTGCATCTGTAGGGAGTTGAATTGAAATGTTCCATTACTAACATTTATGGTTCTGTGGAATCAGACTATACGATCAAACACAAAAACGATCAAGTCGATTGCCTGTGGAAAGGGTGTCTCCTTTTTAAAAGGAACAGAATGTTTTACAGGTTAAACAAATACACTCAGGAAAGAAGTATTTTTAAAATTGTAGATGAGAAATATTTTGTGTGGTGTATAATACAGTTGTGAAGAGTGCCATGGTGGATGTCTTTTCTTCTCTTGATGAATCAATGAGCATCAGTTAGCGAAGGAAGAGCTTCAGAGGGCCATGGCAGAAAGTTGCGAGACTCTTTTTTTAGCTGATAGGGTTTTCCTGAGGTAAGACAGGAAGAATTGTTTATGCCAGGAACTGACATTTTTCTCCTATAGTAGAGAAGGCACTATGCAGCATTCACATTAAGGTGACAAATTCAGAGATTCTCTGCTTCTGGTGGCACTGATATATCCAGAAAGGGGTAACTAAATTATCCAGTCGGCAGCATCTTTTCTGAAGTATCTTTATGAGCTAGCAACAAAAGTTGTTTCAGAATGTACTAGATTGCATCAAAACATGTTCCCAAAGAAGCTAATATTAGATCCTCTGACTTCTCCAGAAAATTACTCATTAATGGGGCTTATTCATTTACTGTAAATTGTCTCTTAGCTGGGAGAATAAACCGTAAGGTTTGTCTGTATAATCAGTACAAATATATTGCTGCTATCCTTTTACACAGCTGGGGATAGGTAGTGACCTCTGTCAACATGTATGTGAAACTTCCATGTGTGGAAGTGGGAGGCACATGTGCAAAGGGAGAACAAATGCCATAGGAGCTTTAATTACATTTTGCAGAATAATTTGTGGATAATAGACAGATTTTTGTTAAATGTGAAAGGTTTTTTGCTAGTGATTAGTTTACAGAATGTTGAATACATGAGGGGGGCACACTTTGTTGTGACTTATGTAAACTAATGACTATTAGAAAATGGGTGCAAATGGCCATGCTGTTCTAACACGCCATGATAGATCCTGTGGGCATGAAAAGCAATTGTTATCCGATTTAAATTGTTCAGAGGGTTTAGGTGTGTGTGAGTGAACAGAAGAGAAAGATATGGCTGGCTAAGAAGAGAATGTGTTTGGGGGAGATTCCAATTGTTCTGTGGTAGGGCAAAGAGGGCAGAGGTGAGACTTATAGGAGGGGGCAAAGCAAAGTGGACACTTAAAAATCTGCTTCCACCATAGCAGACCTCCCCAACTTTTGTGGGAATGCACACAAATCTACTCCCTTGTTGCTGTGAAAAAATACCTCTGGAATAAAAAATATTCCCAGCTTCTCAATGCTACCTACCCAGTAATGCGGGTTTCTAAGGGGGACAGTGTAGGCCAAGCATTGGAGATTATGCAGTTGAATGGCAGACATCATTACTGCGCTGTGATGTTGGGAAGATGCTCATGCAGCGTACTGCGCAACAGCGCTGCGGTCAACACCCACTTCTGACTGTCAGGACAATAAAGCTCCAGTTTGCTTAATGCTCAGGAAGACCATCAGGGCACAGCAGGTGCTACAGGAACATTGGGGAACAATGAGAGGTACAGCTTTTGTACGTATCGTGTTGGCTTTGCAATGTCTGTTGTGTCTTGTGTCAGAATATTCTTTCAATGGGCACATCGTATAACAGTGGTTTTCAAACCATGGGTCGGGACCCAGTCCTGGGTCGTGGTGCTCCCTGTTGCCACCACTGAAACACTTGAACGCATTGCTGAAAAATGTAATTGTTGTGTCGTGGGCATACATGATTTTGTTGTTTTTAAACTGAGTCCCAAGGAAAAAAGTTTGAAAACTACTGGTATAAGAGACCATTCTTGACAGTTACAGCATTTTGTCCATCTTGGCACTGCAAAGGCGTGTATGTTTGTCTTGCTTTGTTTATTTGATACTGCAGAATCCCAGCTTTATTTATTTTATTAACCACAACTTTGTGTGTATGTGTGTTGTTTTACAACTTCCTTTCTTATACTTCCACTGCAAGGTGTGGCTTAAGCTTTAAATGAATCCCTAAATAACCTGCAAGGGTTCTTCTTGGGATCTTTGTCTCTTTATCTAAGTTGTCCTTCCTTTAGAAGAAATCCATGTAAAGGGGCAATCAATCTGTTTTCAGATGTATCATGCATGTTCTTGTAACCTGACTTTTATTACCCATATCTGGTTATCTTGCAGAGTGGGAGAGAGCCCTTTTATATTACCATTATTATTTGGATGTCAGAATCTAGTATTTAGAAAACAATTTGTTAACACAGTAGAACAGGCTTAATTTAATAAGCAACGCATGAGTAAAGGCCTTAACTCTGTCTAATGCAGAGCATACAGAACTGATCAGTGTACTCTTGGGCTTGAGATACAAAGTGCAGGGTTGGTTCTGACCCATGGATTTTGGTTCAGTCCATTATGGTGGTAGGGGCCAGCTGCAAAATTTGGGAGCTTAGATCCAGACTTTCTCTGCTCTGTCCCTATTCATGGTGAGGGATTATGCATCTCATGGACTGGGACTGGCCCATATGGGGACCAAGTTGCACTCTGTTTAGGGGCCTAATTGACAGGCACACACCTGCTGTGTTCTGAGGCATACAGCCACCAGGTGCGTCTCTTTGGGCAGAGTGGCTCTTCCCTGCTCCCGACTTTGCATTGTGCTTAAATAGTCTCGTGGCATGACTACATGGAATAATAATAGTGCTAACCGCATATTAGGGGCGGGGGCAGTCGTTACACAGGTCGCTCTGGAAAATATCCTCTGGTTAAGGTGCCACAAAAGCAGTGGCTGAGCAGTGTGATGTTTGTGATACAGGACAATCATCCGCCAATCAAAGTCGGGCAGGAGGGTAGTGCTTTGCTGTAATACGAAAAAGGAATAACACAAAGCACACGTGAGACAAGCAGGCTTGTTTCATTGTTACACAGTCGTATTGACTGTGATACCTCTAGCTAGTCCGGTGGCAGGAGAGGCTGTTGGGGATGAGTTGTTGTTTACTTGGGTATGAGGAAACAATGGGTTGGCACTTTATTGTGACATGTAACTGGCTACAAATGTAACTGTTGGGTTTGGCCTTAGAAATGGCCAAAAGTTAAGGGGCAGAGGAATGTCCCTGGCTGTTAAAATTCCAGCCTTGTTCACCACTCCAGTGGCCAGATAAACCTGCAGTAATTGATGCTGCCCTCCTGAGAAGGCTCACAATGTACCACTCATTATGTGTGTTCATGGTGCTACATGTCCTTTGTATGTTCTCTTTTACACTGAGAGGAGAATTGTTTCCTTTCTCTACCCTGACCATCCAGTGTAGTCACACTTACCATTAGCATTTCCTTCAATGGACGTTCTCATGTTGTATCTCTGTATAACATGTGGAATAGGAGCCATTAATTGGGAAAGAGCTGGCTGTGCATTAATGTGATTCTGTTTTATATCAACTTTGAATTATGTTTTCCATTTTGATGACTTCAAGCCTTTACAATGCCGTGCAAGGGTGGTGTTTGTCTTTGGGGGGGATGCGGGGGGGGGGGGGGGATGCCATCTCTTTGGGCTTGTTCCTCAGACGAATAGTGTCTTTGTGGCACTTCTTCCATGAATAAAGACTTCTGGCCCTTCATAAAACTCACCTTTATTTTTGAAGATTTTGCACACAACTATAATAGATAGAAAAATATTTTATATGAAAGCACAGCCTAATTTGTATGATCCAGATGACTAAAACCTTGTTGCTGAAACAATTAGACAATGAGTCAGTGATTCTGGAAAGATGGTGTAAAAAAAGAGAAAAACGTGTTTATAGTCACCACCAAATCCCAGAACAGCTTCATAATGGTTGCATCAACCTTTGAAAAATAGATGATAATTATATGTTAGTGGAAGCATAAATTTGTGAGTCATTGCCATGAATCCTACTTGAGAATAGTACTTTTCATTTGAGATGAATATTATCTCTTAGCATTTTTTTGTTTGCTTGCATTGAAAGGAAAAAGAAAATGAACCTTATTTTAAACTCCTCAAAAGCACTATTGGAAGTAATCAATCAATAATACATTTTAAGATATTAGCTTTTAAAATTAAAGTACAAGAGTGAAGAAAATATGGATATAAAATTAGAGGTGGACCAAGGAGGCTGTGCATTGTAAAATCTTGTTGATTGGACTTTTGTTTCTCAAAACAAAACTCAAGAAATGAGTGGTCTGGATCCTGGCTCCGTGTTATCTGAGTCCCCAGACTAATACAGCATGATGTATTGGGAATGAAGAGACCTTGATTCTGTTTCTGAGTCCATCATTGGCTTGCTGAATGACTACAGACAAGTCAGTCCACCTGTGCCTCAGTTTCCCCATCTGTAAAATGCTTACTCATCTAATAAATGCTTTGATATTCATAGCAGAAAAGTGCTAATTGAGTGCAAAGTATCACTTTTTTTATCTTGCTCCCATTTGTGTCAGTGGTAGGTTTTTTTTAACCGTTACTATTTTATATTAGAAATTCAACACATTATTTTGTGCAGTAGGCACCCCCCCCACAGCCATAGAATTACTGTAAAAGTGAAAAGATTAAATGGGTATGCTATTATACAAATATCTGAGAAATGTCAGACCTAATTCTACATTCCTTGTGAACTAAAACTCCCATTGATTTCAGTGGGAGCTGAGATGAGTGAAGAATGGAGGATCAGGTCCCATATGTTCATTTTATTTATTTACTGTTAACTCCTTTTCTAAAATTTTCACTAGTTACTGTACATCAGTGATTCAAGTGTTAATAAGAGACTTGCTCATAAACTCTCGTACATAGTTTGGTTGGTTATAGTTAGGCAAGTAAGAGAATTCAGGATATCAATTCAATCTAATTATTCCTACAAAATGATCTAGGGCTTCCAGATTAGTTCTTCCACATAGATTGGTTTCAACAGGAATTAATAGTTCAGAGACAGCCTAAAATACATTTAAGGGCCAAATTCTGGTCTCATTTATGCCAATATACATGCAGAGCAACTCTTTTTGTTGTCCTAGATTTGCAGACTATGTAGTTGAGATCAAAATCTGGCTTTATAAATGTGTTCAGTACAGTTTGAACAATTGGAACAACATAAGAATCTTTTCCTAAGGGAAGTCATGGGCAATGTATTGCCAAGTTCAGGATTCTATGTGGTTCTGTTATAGGATTTTGTTTCCATTAGTTATTTTTTCCCTTTTAGGGAGTGCTAGCTGAGGTTTAAAGAGCAGTTGTTGTTCTGTTTAACGACATAAAACATATTAAACAAGTTGTGGAATGAAAAAATACATATGGTTCAGGTTACAATATTGAGAGATCTTGGTAACTTTAATACAGCTTCAATTATAAAGTGGTAAAGCACACTTTGATACATAAGCTGGGCTAGAAGGTTGTATTTGGTGAATAGTCATCTGAATATATTGGTAGCACACATCACAAGCCTTATGGAATGGTGCATACAGTTTTCTGCCTATACTTAAGAAATCTTTCATATATATGCACACACTCGTCAGAGGAGTTACCCCAGAGATAAATTTGGCCCAGTGTTTTTGTTTTTTTCAGAGAAAAAACATCCACTTGGGCTGAAAGAA
>ML685789.1:11050706-11126223 GCA_007922175.1 Pelusios castaneus
ACCATTTCTACTCATAATCTTGTGTGACCACTCATGTCTGAAGTCTGGAGGTGAAGGAGATACAGTAAAGCATAAAAAGGCCTGGAAAAAATAGTGAGAAGTAAATAAAAAAGAAGAAAATCCTTGAACACAGGTATTATCAAAATGTCCCGTGTCATTTGTCCCTTCTTTCCAGAAAAGTGTTGTACAAGTAAACGCTGGGGATACTGCCTGAGAAATTTCAAATGGATTGGTTTGGTTTTGGTGAAGTTAGAGATAGTGGTGAAAATTGGGTTTGTGCCCCAGATGTTCATTTGGTGTATATTGGCCTAGATTCATTCAATGATGCCAGTTTGATTTACATTAACTGCAGGTCTGGCTTATAAAATGAGAACTTTAATAGTGTAGTAATAAAATAACTTATCATAAATCAAAGGTCCAGCTTGTTTTGAGATTATTTTAACTTTGTTGAACAACCAAAATGACTTGTTAATAATAATTGCAATAATAAATAGTTTTATTTATTGGAGAATATCATACACTAAAGACACATTTTAAAAATCAGGATATGAACGTGTTGAAGAAAACAGCTTGATTATTGCTTGCCGTGTGTTTTAATTGATTCTTCTAGAACAATTTCTGTTAATTTAAAATTTATCGTGCTTTATACTATATGCTGATATAAGTGCAGTGACAGGCAAAGGCAAAATTGGGAGCTCATTTAATATGCAATCTGTCTTTTTTCTGTTTTTGAAATTATAGGGATAAATCAATATTATACAAACATAGAACAGGGAACCTACTTATTCAGCAGATGAAATATCAGTGCTAGTTTATAGCAAACTTCTAGCATATATGTGAGTGATCCTTGTGCTTGCTCAATAAATATTTTGATTATTGTCGATATAACTCAGTTCATTAAGTATAACTTAATCAAGGATTAAAATAATGGCAATGTGATCTCTTCTGCGGTATAAATTCATTTATTGTACCCTTCAGCACTGTAGTTCGTATCAAAGAAGATGTAGGATCTCCAAGCTCCATTGCATTGTTTATCTGAGATGGTAAGGGACATCTCTAGTAGTTATTTCAGTGGTATAAAAATGGTGCTAGTTGGTTAACAAATTAGGCTTACATCATAGTGATCTAAGGTCTTAATCCTGCAGACACTTAAGTATGTGCTTAATTTAACTACCAAGAATAGCCCCATTGATTTCAATACTCCTGATATTACAGTTCTGATAGGCTTGGCTGTAAGGGCCAGAGGAGCCAACAGAAGTCTTGTGTGAAGGTCTGTAGGAATTTGGTAATGCTAGCCATGGTAGCTATTTGCCCATGTCAGAGAATAGGGATGTGTTTCAGGCTGGAAATGAGATTCATTTGTAGAACTGTGTGTGTGATAGTCAGATGCTGCAAACTCGCATGCAATTCTGTAAGTAGTGTTAAATAAAGACTAATCAGGTAAGTAAAGACTTGCAGGGTCAAGCCTCGTAAGTTGCAGAATAGTATTAGTCTTTCACTAGTAGTCTAACACACACAGAGAAAATACAGAAAAAAATAGGACTTACTATTTTCATTGTCAATGGAGTTACAGGACAGTAATTATTTCTAAATTTAGTGTTCTCATTTTACTCGGTATACAACTTCCCTGCCGATATTCTAGCCAGATTGGGGTTCTGGTCCCAAAACTTAATCCTATGTCTGGCATACAGGTGCCAGCTGCTCTGTGGTTTCTAGAAGAAATATTTGAACAGTAAGGTGCAGCTGTATACTTTTCATTAAATGTTATTAACCTAATTCAGACTAATTAGGTTCTTTAAATTCCTAGAACATTCACAGGTATTCATATAAATGAATCTCTGGAAATAAAAAATAAATTAATACAAAGTAATTATATTAGGTAGATCTCTTTCACCTCTAAAATGCAGTATAATAACACAAGTAAATCTCATCTCCTGAAAATTCAGAGGATTTCCTATAGTGTTTTATACTGAGAGCATTTAATTTCTATGGTTAGATTTCACAATGAATGTACATTTCTTAACTAGATTATAAAACAGGCCACCAGAGTTTCAAAATTAAAGTGTTAAATTAAATGCAAATTAAGGTTTCAAGTGTGAACACAGAAAGTCAGAAAATAAAAATGGTAAAATTGCAATAGCAACACTAATTTAGCAATTTTCATATTAACAGTGTCTCATCATGGTATTAAGTATAGTACATTTAACTTAGCCATGCTGTACAGGTTGTTATACAATGCTAGTGTTAGAACTTCAATTTCTTAATCTTTTGGCATTCTTGTAGTCAAAATTTTTCCCTTCTGAAATTGATATCCTTCTGATTTTCTACTGATTGTCTTTCATTGACATTCATATCATTTTTTCCCAAGTTTACAAATAACAGGATTTTTTTCCTGTCAATCAGTACTGCCAACCCTACTTGAAATCTCAGCCAAGCTGGGTTTTTTTCTTGTGCATTGCCACTAGTGATTAACAGTTGCAGAATCTTTATAATGAGTAATACAATAACATCTTTTATTCTTTATTGGTTCTAACTGGGCTACAAAGTGATAATGTATTTTAGGTACCAATTCTGGGAGTAGTTCCTCATATGATTAACTTCATGCATAAAAGTGAGAAGTCCTGTTTGCACAATCAAGGCTGAAGCTTGGTCTACACACACTTTTTGTTCCATTGTAACAATTTTGGTTGTATGTACTTCTTTACCAAAATAGTTAGATGGATCCAATTATATCAGTATAGTTTATTCCCTTTCCCATATGGGAATAACTGTTCCGACATAATTGTGTCCACATGATGGGTGTTGGACAACTTTGACTATATCATTCTAACTATACAACTTTTGTATGTACACAAACCTTTAGTCAGTAAAGTAAGTAGATATAATTCATTATATACAGACAGATCTGGTAACTGCCATTTTTACGTACTCATTTTTCTGATCATAGGCTGCACTGTAGGAGGTTAAAATTTAACACAGGTTTTTAAATTTTAATTATTTTTTTTAAAAAGAAAAACTCCAGATGTAGCAGTGTGGAGAAGTGTAATTTTGTTCTGTTGCAACTCCATAGATTTCAAATTGTACCAATCTATAAGTAAGCAAAAAACCCCCAACCAAACAAAAAACCCCTAGTGTTGCTTGAATATATTTGAAATACCACAGTACCATAGGCAATAATCTCCAAAATCTTACAGAAATGTATTTTTTGGGGTTCATTAGCAAACTTGGAATTGCCTATAAATTCCCTCTATTTTTCAAATGTATCCAGATATGACTTTAAACATTTCCTCCCCCACCCCCCGCCAATGGGAAAAATGTGGTAGGGTTTTTTTGTTTGTTTGTTTTTTTTTCTTTTTGGTTATTAACTCAAAACAGAATGTTGAAAATTTGCTCAGTCACTCGAATGAAATAAAATCACCTATGAGCTGAGACCAAGCATGGAAAGTTTAAGCTGAAAAGTGACATTTTATGAAAGCTTAGAGCGAATGGAAATAAGGTTAGAATGAAAGATGAGCTGCAGCCCTGTGGAGCTATCATGCAACAGTTTGCAAAGGTTGAATGGATTTACTAACTCAATCCCATGTTGTTTTTTAACACATTCAGATGTATTAACTTATTTTCTGTTGTCAGGATGTTTCTGTTGATTTTGTTTACTCTGGTTTGTTTGAACTAATCACCACTTAAGTTAAAGTCGCTTTGCTTTGCTTTGCCTCCTCTTCATGAAGCATTTAGCCATGGTGACCATTCAGGCATAAAAACGTGCTTATCTGCAAATGAATGGCAGCTCTTTGCTTCATTAAAGCCTCTTTCTCTTTTGGCACTCGCATTGTGACCCTTTGATATTAATTCAAAGGGCAATTAAAGAATGCGGCCCATCTTTGAAGTAAAGCATTCAGGGCAAGGAATGGGATGAACCTGGGACTCTGATGGACTGTGCGCATTCAACAGGCCTTTTCAAGGCAGTTTGAAGTGACTCAAAGAAAATGGGCAGGAGAAGGTCAAAGAGAAAAAAGGGGCTAAAGAAACAGTCTGTATTTGTTCGAAGTATTAGCCAAGCAAACTGCAAATAGCAACAAAATGAAACAGCTAATAGAGCAGCCAGACAGAGGCATGTCAATCACTTAACTTGAACAGCGTTAGACTAACCAAGGCTTCACTCCACTGTGTTATCTAATTATCTTGGGAAAGCCAGTAGCTGGAAGTAATAGTATTGTATTTCTTTCTGCTTACTGCTCAGAAAAGGTGATAAATACTCAACTGCTTCATAATTATTCAACATATATAAATAAAAGGGAGCGTAATGTAGACAAGCTGCTAGTAAAAAACAAAATAAAATAAACCCTCCAGTAAATGGAGATTCCAAACATGAATATTAGCATGTTGAAAAATCTTGTAACAGTTTCACATGCAACATGTTAACGCATGCAGGGTGTACAGCAGAGCGACCCTTAAGGACACATTTAGAAATCTAAAGTTTCTTCCAAATATATATAACGTGAGAGGTCAGACTTTAATCCACGATAAACAAAGGCTGAGACTGGATCTCTGCCACTGCTTAATATACTTGCATTGTAGTACATTGGGCCAAGCCTCCTGCATTGTTTTTCAATAACAGGGTAAATTAAGGACAAATTTCAGACTACTTACCACTTTTCTTGGTACAGTAGATTAAATTTATTTTCACAGACAATTGTGCCTATAAATAAGGCATGTTTTAAGATGCTGGTTTAAAAATTGTGTCTCTGGAGATTATCTGAATGGATGTATTCATTTGTCATTAAAACAAAGGAACAATAATATATTTTCAGTGTGAGGAATCATATTATAGATGCTGTTTATGCAGAATATTATAATATGCAAATACATAGATGTGTAGGTATTTCTTAAAACACATGGACTTTTTAAACATTGCATAGTGGGTTTCAGACTATTATGTAATGTCTTAGTTAAGCATAATGGATTTTCATATGGAGAGACCAGCAATTACTTCTGAATGGGCAAAAGGTGCAAAAATAATTGAATTAGAGTGTATAGTCCTGATCCTGCAAACACCTATGCACAAGAATAACATTTTGTCGTGAGGAGTTCCATGTCTAGAGGACTACACACAAGACCATACTCTATGCCCAGTTGTGAATGATGCAGGATCAGGCCCTGTGCTACTGGGGTCATTGGAGGAAAAAGGTAACACTTGTGATGAAAGATCTACTATGAGTCTATTAATAAATTTTAGTGCACATATGAAATGGACAATATGTAATAGAAAGTACTCCATTAACAACTGGAAACTTGCATTTGGTGGAAGAGTCGTGGGTACAGGAGCATAAAAAAGCATCCAAAATCATTTAAAAAAATGCACGCTAAATTTTAACCAGGAACTTTAACTTTTTTCTTGATAAATTTAACCTGTCCTCTCACATTCCCTTTAAATTAGAGATTTGTAACAAATACAGTAAAAGAGCCTGAGTAATGGTAGCGCTAGCCGGCTCTGCCATAAAAGATAAGGAATGTCAACTTCCCTTCCACAGCATTAGAATTTTAAAAGATTTTCCTATATTTGTCAGACAGCAGAATTGCCAAGCCCCATTCTTGTTAATTTGATGGCAATATATATAGGGTGCACGTCAATGCCTAGGAATTCCAGTTGGAGTAACTATGCAGAACCAATGACTACTTTTCTTATTTTGTACATGTCCATCCAAATCACTCTGAGGGCAGGATCTAAAGCACATTGAAGTTGATATCCATTGATTTCAGTAGGGTTTGGATCAGTCCCTTATAGAAAACTTTAGTATTAATAAACTTGACAAGGATTTACAAGCCAGCAATTATAAAAACCTGTAAATCACTTTAAAAGTGAAAAAGATACAGCTGTGCTAGCTAAAAATAGCAAAGATCATAAGAGAGTGAGGGAAAACTTGGAACATACCATGTAGTCCATCAATTTTCATGCAGCATTTGTATTATAACAGCAGATAGGCTGAGAGTGCTGGAAAACTATAGAGTAAATAATCTGAGTGCTCCCTGGGTATGAAATCTTACCACTTGCAATGTGCTAGCTAGTCTTGCCTCACTGTATCTCTGTTTTGCTGGTTGCTCTCCATTGTTTTTCAAGTCTCCCCTGAAAACATACATCTTTCTCCTCTGGACTCTATTTCTCTACTGCTGCTGTTTTAACTTTTCAACTGGGACTGTTTTCCTACCAAGTGAGAAGATGTGAAAGGAGAACATATCCCGCAAGGGGAGTAAGGGATTATTAATTACATTAACTGATAGTATAGCATCTACTAACTAGAGTGTACTCAGGTATGCTCTGAGGATGTGTACAAAACTGGATTAAAATAGCCCCAACAGGGCTGCTGCATGGTCCAGTAGCCAGTGCTGTATACAGAGCCAAAGATGCCAAGGCCAGACTGACCCATGTAAACCAGGGATCCATGGGAATCCCTGACCCTAACCCCAACTGATCCTTGCTCAGCTACGGAGTAGGCCTTTCCCTTAGGCCTTGTCTATATAGTGTGTGTCATGCCCCATCCTGCACTCACTGATGGCCCAATCAAAATCCCCTGATTGAAAGAATCACATTGAATCAATGGAGTTTGGATCGCGGTGGAACGCACAGGCATCATTCTGCTCTGCTATGATCCAAAGCCCATGGAAATCTTTAATTTTTACATGGATTTTTGTGGGATGAGCTGGGTAGGGCAGTGTTTCTCTGGTTCTATTTTCTAATCAAATTGCAAGACAGAGCTGAAATTTTGTAGTTGGGGGAGGGTGGTTTGGGAACTGACATATGTTTCCTTTCTGTGCACTGCTCCACCATAGCTGTTTCTGCACTCTTGCTCATTTGCACCCTGCACAGCAAAAGGGACATAAAGGACTCATTATTTCATGTTTTTAAAGGGCAACAGTGTGTATGAAAGAGAGAAAAGAATGGCATATTGCAACATAGTGACATGCTTTATTTGTTGGTGAAATGCATGCAAAGGGGTATAGTATACAGCCATCTTGTGAAGGTAGGACACCAGAAATGAAGGTCTATTTGGTCTTATTCAGTCATGTTCTCATTTTATTTCAATGAACATTTTATTTAAGTGAATTTCTTAGAACTGGGTTCTAACTGAGATGTAAAGAAATGTATCCCAAATACAAAAATATGGCAACTGATGAGAAATTGTACTTGAGGGTTAATGATCAGTCTGGGCCTAACAATCCTCCCTCTGGCACCGGCCAGGTATTTTTAGCCATAAATTGGGCCCCTTAAAGATCAAAGTACCTGGCCTGCTGAAGCAGTCAGATGTTTGGATGTCTGGAAAGGGCTCCACTGAAATTATACTGATCAGTGCCCACAGAATAGCAGATTCTGAAGCAGAAAGGCAGTTATGGCGGTTTGAAAATGTGCCCTGTAATACAGATCACAGCTATCATTGTAAAAAAAAATGCATTTCCGTAGGTACTTGCTGTGGTAGGTATGCATAGGATTCCTCTCCATCATGAGTTGTGGTCTGATTTCCCTGCCCATATACACATGCTCATGCTAGCTGTCATCAAGCTAGTATGAGAACAAATAGTGATGTAGCCACGGTAAAACAGGTGATAGGTGTGCATTGGCATCGCACACTTTCTCTCTATGCCAAGTACAAACCTGCCAGAAACCAGTGGGTAAAAAATTGGTATGACTAAGTGGTATCCCTGCTATGAGTAGCTGTGTTACTTATATGCTCGTAGCTTCGTGAGAGCTAGCATGAGTATGTGTATACGAAAATGTAATCATGCCCTTAGCTCATTGTGTAGATGTAGCCATAGGGCAAGTTTAAATTGTCTGCCCTTTTCGGTGGCAGTTGAACCGAGATGCACAAGTTCCCTAAAATAACTTGCATATCACAGTTTGAATGCCTAACTCCCGGCTTGTCCACTGTGCTGCGTCAAAGGGAGAGGGTCTCAGTGCTACTCAGTTGCCTGGGTGGTGTTCTGGGATCGAACTTCCTGATTGGCTGAGTTGGTCTTCACGGACCTGAGCAATCAATCAGGAAATTTGAACTGACGGCAGCAAATTTGCCACTGACAATGAAAACCTACTCTTAGTACAAGACGCTCCTTGCTCTAGAGAACTGGTAGGCTAGGTAGATGACTTTGAGATAGACTAAGGTGGGGGGAAAGGAAGTTATGTTATTGCTTGTTTAATCTCTTGGTGTCTGGGTTCCCCAACATAATGAAAGGACTTTGCTAAGGACACACAGGGAGTCTGTGCAGAACGGGACACTGGCCATAGATCTCTTGATTTCCCCTGAGTGCCTTAGCCACAGGATCGTCCACTATTTTACTTTGTCAGCAAGTGTGCGTGGGGGAGTCTTTTAACTAAAATTAGTTGACATGAAAAGACTAGTCTGACATTTTGATAAAGTTTTCCTTAATCTGCGAACCAGGAGTGACTCTAGTAGGGTCCTGTATCTAATAAACTTTCTTGTGGGGTTGAACTGAGTTTGACAGAAAAACAAAAACACCCTACTAATAGCTCAGTGTCTCCACAGAGTCATTTGCCATGTCTCAGTACTCCTTGTTGGAACGGGAACTCTTTGATTTGATGGTTCTCCTTACCAGCCTCTGATTACTATAATGCTATGCATACTGCATGTATTTGATATATCATCTAAGCAATGGAAAGAGCTCCTTCTCTTTGTATGACTTCTCAGTCCTGATGTAAAACAGGCAAAAACACAGCTATTTCTGCCATAATGTAATATGATTCCAGGAATTAGAAATTTCCATCTCTGAATGTACCAGGAAGTGGGGAATGTGCCCAGTCCAGGCAAACAATGACGTTCTGTTGGGCATATTGTATAAGCTGTTTCCTAATATATATATTTTTTTCACTTAGAAGCAGAATGACGTTTCTTCTTACAAGAAGTCAGTCTAGGAATCTTAAGTATCAACTGCAAATTGGCACTGACTGCCTGAGACAGATTCTGCGGTGGTTGAAGTCGATGAGAATTTTATCATTGATTTTAATGGTTGTAAAATCAGATCCTAAATGTGATACCAAAATAAATTTCAATAGTTGCAGAAACTTAAAACATTAATGGTTCGTTGTTCAAACAAATTAAAAATAGTCATTCTGTAGAAAACGGGACCCCTGAAAAACAAAATTAGTATAGCTTTTATAAGAGCTCTGCTTCTGGTAGCATCCAGTCTCTTGAGTTGCAACTATTTGGAATTTCATATAGCATGGTAAATCTGGCCAAGGGAACAACTCCTAGATTTGTTTCTTGAGCCAAAGCTTGTAACCATGAAGACAAATAAATGAAACAAACTTCTGTCATAACAAAATTCATATCCAACCAAACTAAAGATCTAGCAGAAATTTTTTAATAAAACCAGGATCAAAATTAATTACAATTAGAAAATATTAAAGTACTTTCTATTTGAAAACAATTGACAAGGCTTAGGAGTCAAGTTTGGGGTCAAAGGTTCTTGATGGCCAAGTCAGAGGGCACTAAGAGATGTATATTAATGCATGTCAGCTTCTAGGTTCTCGGGTCAAGCAGTAGTTCATAAAAAAGACAAGGCATCTTAAGAAGAAGTGTTATTAGCAAACATCAGGTCAAAGTTTATCTTTGGGTCAGTGTGTATTTGGAGGCTCCCCCATTCATTGTTTGAACACAGGCTTTATCTTTAAAGCTGCCTCTGCAAGGTGTTTAGGAGAAATACATATTCACTGAGAAAACCTAGAAAGATTACAAAGTGTTCTGATGAACAGTGAATCAAAGAGGGGGTGTTCTTAATACTAAAGAAAAGGATTCAGAGACGGGTGGGAGGTTGTTTTTAATTAAAAAATAAACCTAGTTTTGAATTTCAGTTCAGAGTTCCCTGTCATACTTTTGCACTATTCCCCTAGCCCAGCGGTTCTCAACCACTTTGTTGGGATACATTACTATGTCTCCACAAAGGGTGTGTTGGAGAGAGCTGGGGGGTGGGGAGAGCTAGATTCAGCCCGGGGGGCAGAGAGGACTGGTGTGTCCTGTAGAGTTAAGGTTGAGGACCACTGCCCTAGCTAGCAGAGCAGAGACAGGGGAAATGTAGATTATTTCCTACAGAAAGAGCAATTTATTGCAAATATCGGGCCTTTGAGGTGCAGACATTGCCATTCCTTCCTATTTAATCTTCCTGTAAGCAATGCAGTTCCTGTGAAGTGAGTGTGCTCGCTCATCCCATTTACAATGCAGTTTCTGCAGTTCTGCTTTGCTCTCCTCTCTTCCGACAACTCTGGCTGTGGGAATCCCCAGAATCCAGTGGTGCTCAGCGAATCAAACCTGGCGGAATGCTCCTGCTGTGCAAGAGACACAAAGGCTGCTACTCGCATTGACAAGTCCTTGCTGCAGAAAATCCTTGCTGTCTTTTGTGCTTTGTGGTGTTGGCTCATTTTAGTTCCACGCTAAGATGCTCCCCATTGAAACTAAAAAATGTGGAATATGGGTCTTTTAAATAACTTTATTCCAATGGCTTTAGGAGAAACTTTCCCCTGACTTTCTAAAAAAGCTCTGTTTAAATGGTGTGCTGTTGATCATGTCTTTGATTGTACTCTTTTAATAAGACTCGTAAATGTGCTTGATCAGCAAAAACAATTGTTTGTATCAGAGTAAAATATAATATGCAATGGTAAGTGATGCTTGGAACTATCCAATTTGATGAGAAATGGCAGAGAGATTATCCATTCGCTGTGACTATCATATTCCCTATTGTGCACTCAGTATTCAACATTGTGCTGCAGAGATCTCAACTCCAAAGACAGCTGTTGGCATGATGAAAACCCCACAGTGCTGATAAAGATGATAATGTGGTTTTTCAGTGTGGTTACACCAGAAAAGTTCCAACCTTTTCAATAAAGGTTTGACTGTATTTGCCCCACTTTGCCATTAAGCTGATTTTTATGCGAAGTTGTGAAGAGAGGCAGAGGAACAAAGCTCACCCTGCTTTCTGACTAAGGTAAAAAAAAAAGATGCAATGCATTATAAAAATGCCTAAAGACAGAGGGAAAGTTCCTCAGTTGGTGTGAATTGTCATAGCTCCATTGATTTCTCCTTAGAAAGTATTATTGGTTTCTTAATAGAGGTTAAGTGCTTCTGCAGTGGAGTATCGTATTAGAGAGAGGATTTGCAGAATCAGACTTTCTCCTCAAAGTAGTCCCATTTAATCCAGTATGATTGGTCAAAGGAGTGAGAATTTGTTTGCATGACTGGCTTCATCATTTTGCATGTGACTATTTTGCTGTTGTGATCTTAATTCTTTGTTCAGGTTTTTATAAAACATTGTGGACTAGATCTTCGGTCCAAACTGAGCTAAGCTGTCTTATCCCAGCTGAAGTCCTCTGTTTATAGAGATTTAGATATCAATTGTTATTGCGCAATATGCAAGGGTTAAATACTTTGCTGATCAACAGCCCTTAATATCCTAGATGCAATAGGTTTATATAGAAAACCAATGCAAAAGTTAATTCAGTATGTTGGTGGACTGGAAGGAGACTAAGATGGAGAAGTGGGAGTCTTGTTTGCAGGGTACCGTTAGTTCATTTCATTCAAATTTATCCTTGGTTTCATTCTACTTAAGTCAGTAGTATAATATCAACAGGGATGAATTTTGTCCCCTGGCTTCCTTGGGCCTAATCACATGACGGAAAAGAACACTATATGTTGCTGGGCGAGTACACAGATAATTAATTCAATGAGTCATATCTTGCTCCTACTGAAGTCAATGCCAATACTCATTGATTTCAGTGAAAGCAAGTTCGGGCCAAATATCTATTTATCAGTATAATTAACAAAGACAGGAAAAGAAGAAAACAACTGAAAGCTAATTAAGATAAGGGGCAAGAGACTTTTTTTTTTTTTTTTCTGTTTATCCACAGTATATACAAAGAGTTATGGTCAAAACAGTAATTTCAACCTCTGGATTCTACCCTCTAATTTATCAAATCCCACCTTTTTAATAGCATAATTGCTATTTAAACTGATTTTAAAAAGCACGATTGCCTTGTTTGGACTCAGTTGCTGTCCTCAAGGTCATAGAAAGCTGTCAACGTGGCCCTTAGCTGGGTGAACTTTGGTGTTCCTAGCTTGAAAAGTAATCATTTGGGCTGGAGGAAACTCTAAGGTTTCAGTTTGCTAGGGTTTTTACTGCACTTCTAATGGTTCCAGATTACATGAGTTCAGTTCAATCTCCCTGAATTCTGATTTGAATTTCAGGTTTGAAAGAATCCAAATATTCAAAGGGAAGCTCACTCAGAAGTAAGTTCCACCTGGTTTCACAGTGAAGCTGAGATAGGCAAGAACCTGGATAGAAAGATCCTTCAACTTTGGCTGGGTTTGGATCCAAACCTGGATCTGAACTTTGTGCCTCAGCCTGGTCTTTAGCTGAAGCCATGCAAAAGTACATATTTTGGATGGCTTTGATGCAAAGCCAGAAATAGGACTCTTTGGCTGTGTCTACACTACAGTTTCCTTAAGTCGACTTAAGCAACTCGCTTAAGTCAACTTAATTTTCATTAAGTTGACTTTATTTTCCTTAAGTCGACTTTATTAAACCTAGATATAGTTCGATTTAGGGCTTAAGTCGACTTCCTAGAGTTGACTTAAGCCAGTGTAGATGTGGGGTAGCCCTAAGTCGACTTAGGGCTACCCCAGGACTGCACCAATGCCCTCCCTGCTGGGGGGGGAGGGGATACAGGGGGAGCCTGGCATGCCCATGTACAATGGGGCAAAGGCTGAGCCCCCTGGCACTGGCAAGGGGTGCCTCCTCTGCCCCCGTGGACCTACCTTAGGTCCCCCTAGCCCCTAGAAGTTGACCTAGGTGTTCAGTGTGGACGCTCTAGGTCGACTTTGTAAGTTCCCCCCAAAGTTGACTTAAAATTTAAGTGTAGACTCACTAAATCGACTTAAATTTCCAAGTGTAGATATAGCCTTTGTGTTCAAACCAAGGCCCAGGCTCATGTGAAAGAATGACAAACCTTGGCTTTTTCAATGTTGTAATGAAAATGCAAGTTGTATCATTATTTTGCACAATTTCTAATAGTATTAAGGGAGGAGATGTTTGTGGGCCTTATCATTATAGTTAATGTGACTATATTGCCTTTACAGTCCATGCAGCCATGTTTATTTCAGTGCAGATTGTCAAAGGAGACACTCTGTACTCTCTCTCTCTCATGGAGGTGCTAGTCTTGTTCATTCTTATTTTTGTTGTTCTTTGTCTAAACTGACCTCAAGACTGTTTGTCCTTTATGTACGGATCTTTGTATGTGGAGCAGTGTAAGAAGAATTCTGATCAGCATGGGGTTGACAGATGACACAATGGTGACCATGGAAGCTAAAATTAGACCTTGTTTTGACTAAATAAATGCAAAATGTGGAGTGTGTGTGTGTGTGAGAGAGAGAGAGAGGAAAAATGGAGCTTTCATTACCAGAATGAGACTTTCAAAGCTGTGTCATGAATTTAGCAATGCATTTCCATTACCTTAACAGGACAGTGCGACTTCTATTAATGTTAATGGCAGATGGGTGGTTGTGCTTTCAAAATCTCAATCTGATCATTTGGATTAAATGGGCTAGTAATATAAATACATTTACATGTGAAGGTGATGGTTGAATTGCATGAATATCACCCCAGCATAGTGAAAACAAGAAGTGTGGCTAGAAGTTATTTTTGGTGGCCAAACTTTGATCATGATATGGAAAGACACATTAGTCAAGATGAATAATTTTATATTGAAACATGGCAGAAATGTTCCCAAGACCTTGTGAAACTGGGTTATTAGCTGAGACAATGACTACACATTAACTTTCAAGCTCTTTTAACCAGGTCACTAGAAGTAATCTACATGTTTAACAAAACTTTGGTCATTAGAAGGAACTTTTTATTGTTGCATTGGCTTGGGGGCTAATCTCACTTCTAGACCCCCACAAACTTCTGAAGATGAGCATGAACTTGTTAGACCCAAGCCTTGCCTATGACTTTACAATGACATTACATTCAGGAAAATTGGGTTAATGGGATTGTGAACTTTGAATTGAGGGACTTGTGAACCCATGCAAATAGAATTTCACACTAATATTCACCAACCTCTTAGAAATCAAACTTAGAAATGTTCACCCAGCTCTGATTGTAACTCACTTAATGTTTTCTAGAGTGATGTACTTTTTCCTTCTCCAAAAAAGTAGTTCCACCTGGAAAAAAAATAGAACTGACATAGATGGGCTTCTTCTCCTGAATGCTGGATAGGGAAAATAGAACATTCTTATTAAGTACATGGAAGGCCATTTTGTGGGTACTTAGATTCAGTTCAAAATTTACAGCAACACAATCAAAAAACTCTGTCTGCCGCTGAGAGTTTTTGTTTTGGCGTATTGCCTGAGTAGTGTGGGAAGGGGATTAAAGATCAGGGAGTCCCTTTGTCGGGGAGACTATTGTAGCAAGAGCAAAGAGGAATGCGGAACCCTTAAAGGAAAAGGATGGTCTCAGTGGGAGTTCAGGGAAGGATCACCCAGCTTCACAAGTGGAGGCTGGTGTCACAGAAGGTGGAGAGGGACTGAAGAGCCTTGTGGTTGGAGGGGTGGCATCAGTGTAAGCAGTGAGAATAGAAAAAGACTGAGGTGCCCATCTGTGGAAAACATGACCTCAATTCGAGCAGGGAGGCACTAAAGGAAGAACAGAGAGACTCGGGTGCAGGAAGGTCTCAGGAGAAGGTCAGAGAAGGACTGGGTTATCTCTTGGAGATAAGGATGAGAGTGTACGGGGGCAGCAGAATGAGTTAATTGGAAGAGTGGCCTCAGTTTGTGGAAAGAGGGTGCGTTCATTGACTTTCAAGAACAGGAGGAAGGAAGGGAACTGGGGCCAGCAGTGGGAGGGGGAGGGTCTGGGACTGGTGATGGGAAGCGGGGGTCGGGGGGGGCAGCAGAGAGCCAGGGCCATGGGGAGGGGAGGTAGCAGCGGGTAGCTAGGGCCATACAGGGCAGTTGTGGGGGCCTATGGGGGCCCCTCACTGGGCCTTCACCTGGGGCCCCCAAAAGTCAAAGGCTGCCTCTGCTAACAGGTCTATAAATGCTTGATACATGTTAGGCCTGTTATTTTAAATGATAAATAATTTATGAATATGAATTGAAGAATTGCTTATGCGTTTTAAAGCTGTAAGAAACGCATGACTGAATGTGATAGGGTATGTTTGCTGATCAGCAGTTACATATTGTGCATATTATAGTGCCATGTTCTAACGATAAGAGTCAGAGACCCAATGCGAGGTACGAGAATGTGTTGCACTGCAAATAGCTGTAAGTGGATACATAATGCATGCAAAGGTCAGGAGTAGGAATAAGGTATCAAGATTGGCCTTTCCTAAACCAGCAAAGCACCTTTATTTGTAGCATGTACTTCCCCTGTGCATCCCTGCAGCCTCTTGCCATTAAACATGACAAGGCACTTCCCTTCCTACATATGCCTCTAGAAGAGTAAGATACAACCCCCCTGGAAAGTTTTTCAAGCACCGTGCTGTGGATAGCTGGCAGTTGGCACCTGAACTAATCTGCTCTCTTTTTTATCTGCAAATTCTTGGGATGTGGTTGGAGGGAAACTGAGGGCATATTGATATTTAAAAAAAAATTACTATTTTGTTTTGTTGTATTCTGTCTTATGCTTTGAAATATACCCCCTAACTCCACCTGCAAGTACATTCAGTCCCTGTTACAGGTTCATTTTAGCCATATTATATTCTGGACTGTAGATCAAGTGTTTGGCCTCATATTTGTCATTTGCTTCCTTAATGGTATTCTTGATACACTTTGGGCCCCAAAGTTCCACCTCCTATCTACCTCCTATCAAAATTCAGTGGGACCTGGGCACCTCAGTCTCTTGGGCTCCTTTGAAAATCCTACCTTTTAATGTGTATTTTGTCTATATACGGAGATTTTGGTGTTGCTTGTTCACATTTATTTTTCTGATGGGCATCCCATTTCGACTTGTAGGGCCAGTACTTCTTTCTTTTACTCAGTCAAAAGGTATATGGAAATTCACTGGGAGTTTTGACTGAGTAAGGACTGCAGGATTGGATCCCTACTACACACTAGGAGGATCTGTTACAGTTTGAGTTTTATGTTACCCGGAGTTTATTCGAATACACCAAGACTGGAACTTATAATTTATTTTTCAGGTACCTTTTTAAAATGGATGCTGTTCATTTCCCCATGACAGGGTAAATGGGATCCCCTCATTAACATACTATTTAATTCCTCTTCTCCACTCGTGCAGGTTCCCTCCCTTGATTAAAATCATTGAAATGCTGGCATCTTGAGTAACTGCTGGCTTGCTGTTGAGGATCCTCTGTTTTTCTACATAGCTGTGGGCCTTCTTGTACCTGTCTAAGTAATGAAGGCATTTTGCCTATAAAGACCACCAGATCAGTGTTTCAGTTTCATGGGAAGCTAAAGGATGAGTAAGCTTCAGTCAGAGTGTGATTTCCAGTGTCTTGACTTTGTAAGCATAAAAGGTTTATTTCATTTGGTTTTGCTTCCATTTTGTTTAGACATCAGTCCAAATTTGTCATCCTTGGTGGTTTTGGTCTATTAAGTCCTTACTCGCCTTCACTGCTTCTCAGCTGTGTCCATTTAACTTCCCTGCCATGGTAGTTCTCACAGAGAAAGCATCATTTAGTATGGTATTTCTCATGGAGAAAGTGAATTGCACCTCCTCTGCTTTCCGATGCCGAGCTCCTAATGGCAGGGAGGAAGCAAATTTAACTTACTGTGACTCTATGCCTGGAGGATTCTGCTCTTTTACAAGGGGGAGCGGGAGGCGGGGAATGCCAAGCAGCTTGGGGCTGTGAAGAGTCCACTTTAAAGAACCCTATTGTCTGATTTTGCACATGGTAAAGCTCCAGAGGGTTCCCTGAGTTCTCAGGTTACATGTAGAAATGACTCGAGCTAGTCTGACATTTATTTTTCCCCTAAGAGGAGTTACTTATTAATATGTCTTACCAGGGAGCTATTAAGATCCACTTCTTACATGCTGCTGGGCATGCAGCCTCTCATATTTAATGCTGCACAAGCTGCAGAATTCTCGGCTCAAAAGTGTGGAACAAATATAGATTCAGTTCCACAGTACTAGATCGTTTCAAGATTAGGGAGATGAGGCAGGATGCGGAAATCTGATTGCTTCACAGTCAGCATCTTAGCTCAACCTTAGCTTTTCATTCAGTCTTGTTAAAGAAAGGCTTAAAGCTGATGACAATGACTAATTTTACAGCCTAATGGCAACAATCAATATGTTATATGAAAGCAGCTATGTTAATACTTTTGGGCCTAATCCTATGATGTGATCACTGCTTTCTGTAAGGATGAGACATCATCGAAGTAATAACAAACATGAGTAAGGATAAGCATTAAGAATTACCTTAATGAAGTCAGCAACCTTAAGAGCAGATAAGAATTCAGTCATTTCTATGACATTCATAGACTTGTATCTTTTCTCTACCATAAAAAGTTTCAAATCTTCAGTGTTTTGACCCACTTGTCCAGCTGTGGTAATCAACCACAAACCTCTTTGATTTTAGCATAGGTGGGATCGAGTCCAATGACAAATTCGTCTTCACTGGCCCAGAAAACACAGGCTATTTCATCAGCGCACTCTCTCTCTCTCTTTTTATTTCCATTTCAGAAAACAGAGAATCAAATTAGGGACCATGTGCATTCTGCCTTTCATACAAGTATATAGAAAGCCTGTTGATATCTGGGCATGACTGAGGGCCATGCACATCTCAAAGTCTGATCTAAAGTCCTTCAGTGAAAGAGCTCCTTTCTAACAATCTGCATTTCCTTATCTTCAGTCCCCAACTCTGCTTCACTGTCATCCATCAATTTGCTCCTTAACCTATGCAACTATAGGTATATGTTTTTGTCTGGAAGAGCTATCTTAGGTGTAACATAGTGATAAAACAAAAAGACTTGGAATACAAAGATGCACTGAAACTATAGATTCATATCCCAGTACCGTCTCTTCAGCTTTTCACCTTTCTGAAGTACCATGTATCTCTGGAATGTATGAAAATCATGGAGTTTATTTTGTCTGCCCTGCTGGGATGCACATGGCATGGCACGGCAATTTCTGTAACAGTAGAGGTTTGCACTCAGTTTTTAAATCAATACCACACTTCCTTGCAGTCTTGTGCAGGATGGTATGTGCAAATTGGTTGTTCCCATCAACTCCTGAGGCAGCTGCATTTCAGGAGTGTTCAGTCGTGCATATATATACCATTACTGGTACAGCACTTTAGCATGCAAAGTAGTATATAAATATAAAGTATTATATCGTGTATTTTGTTTGTTGGAAATACTCTTTGTATTGGGCACAAAGCTTAGTGTTTGCCTAAGAGGCATTAAATGCAGAAAACCTTCCATGTGCTTAACTGAAACAGCAGAAATAGAAGCCTGGCCACATTTGACAAACAAAAAAGTACATTCCTGTTTGCTAACTAGTTCCATCACATTTGTTTAGTATACTTCAAAATGCAATACTCGGGTGCTCTAGGACTTTTCAGAAGATGGGGGGGGGGGGGGAACTGGGAATCAGGTACCTCTATTGGTAAAAAAAATTATCAAAGATGAAAAGTTCTAATTGCAAGTTAGAGAGAGAGGAAGAGGGCATGAAGGAGGTAGCTTCTTTCTATCTTTTTTTGGTACCTACAATATTGCCCATCTAAGCACCTCATACTTATTAATAGATTTTTTTATCTTCACAAACTGCTGTGTGATACTATCCCCATTTTATAGATGAAGAACTTGAGATACAGGGTAGATTTAGTGACTTGCCCAAAGTCATAATAGGTTTTGTGACTGAGCTGAAAACAAAATACAGATCTTCTGAATTTCTTTGTTCAGTAGCCTTCTTCTCGTGACCATGAGGCCTTGTCAGCCCTATGCCCAACAACATCAGCTTACAGTTCCTCCATCCTGGATGCCACAAGGAATAACAGGGTGTCAAATAGTTCTAGAAGAATATTAAACAAATGCACTGAAATTTGGTAGCAAACGGGAATGCATTTTGTCAAATGTTGCAAAATTTGTATTTCTGCTGTCTCAGTTCATGGAAGTGAAAGTGACCTTATTTTTTAATGTTTGTCTCATTTGTGTGCTCATAGGATATATATTTTGAAATGATTTTGAAAAAATTGTTTTCAGACATCTTTTGTATGAAATGGTTACATAAGACAACCACAGAACTCTCAGCCAGCTATGATAAAGTGCATGAAGCAAAGAAACAAAAAGTTACAAATGTATAAATCCGCATGGGTCTTGTTCTCATTCCATAAATGCACTTTGTGCACACTTTACAGCACCTTTTCAGTATCAGAGTAGCATAAAGGGACTTAATGTAATCAAAAACCTGGCTTTTTATCAGCATTTGATCTATGAACAAATAATTATTCAAGATAAATAACACTTTGAGAGAGACACGATGTGTACATATTCTGTCTCATAGTACCAGTAAATCCCCAAAGTCTGTAAAATATGCCTGTATATGTTTTTGATCCTATATATTCAGAGAAATACAAGGAAAGAGCTGGTGTTTTGATTTGCCTTACAATAGATCAGACAGCTAAAGAGGGTTGTTTTTTTTTTTTTTTTTTCCCCCAACTCTTTGGAAGGAACTAATAAGTCAGAATAGTGATAACAAGTTCATTGATATCTGCAAGGTATTAAAAGTAGATTTGCCTGGGGAAAATGTACAGAAGTAAAATATTTTTGTTTCAGCATAATTAGTTGTGTTCATCTGCTATTAATATTCTTGGTGGTTCCGATTGTCATTGTTTGAACAAAGGACAGCTGTGAGCATCTGTTTACAAAATGCAGAGAAGAGCAAATGTAGCAGGAGCATGTATGTGAATGATCAAAAGGGGAACTGGTCAGTGTGCACAGACTTCATGCATTTTTAGTGATGCTTGACACGCTGCTCTTATATATGTTTGCAACTGGGAACCCCAGATCCATTCATTAGGTTTTTAAATTTCCCATCTGAATGCAGTTCTATTTTTTGTGTGCATTGAATTACCGATAGCCATGTACTCAAAATATATTCCTTTAAAATAAAGCTCAAAGTATTTGTTGTTAATGTACTTAGTTGTATAAATTGCTTTCATTTGATTTAAATACATAATGTTCTAATCTTTCTCTCTTCACCAGAGTGTTGATTGTTAAAAGACAAGGACCAAACATTCCCTGTAGCTTTTTGCCTAAGTGAGGCTGTGCAGTTTTCTTAAATAAGCTTTTCTTCAGATTTTTGGTGTTGCATTTTTAAAAAAAACTATTAGAATTTGTCTTGCTTTAGCTGCACTCTCCTCCAACTTAGTGCATGTAATACTGACATTTATAAGATTAGGTGACATATTTGAATTCTAGTTGCTTTTATGAGGCTTGTATGTCCAGAACTAGCTTACCCAGCTCTGGTTTTGTATAGGAGTCCCACCTCAAACACTCAGATGACAGCTCTTGGGGAGCTGAGTCATTAAAGAAGAACTTTAGGAACTAGTGGGTACACAAACTTAACAGACTGCAGAACGGAATCTGGATATGGCTGATAGACAAATAGAAACATGTTAATTACCATAACAGTGTAAATGGGATCATAATAAATGGATCCAAAGCATGTACCCCAGGAAAACCTGTATTCTTAAGGAATCTTGCATCCGACATGCTCATTCCTGAGGAAATGGTTTCAGTCTGAAATCCTGTAAGGTGATGAGTCTCCTGAGAGCTGATGAGCAGCCTTGCTTTCCATGGATGCTGTAGCCAGGATCAAGGATCCATTGTAATAGACACTGTACTGTACTGTTCAGTTTGTCCTTGGCCCAATGAGAGCGAAGGACTCAGCACCTTCCAGGACTAGGTACTTGGGTAGAAGCTGATGGATTTTAAGGAAGTGTAAATGCCCCCCATCTTGCTTGATTTCAGTGGGATCAAATGCGGGTTTAGAGTAAAGATGCTTGGAAAACTGGGTTTCAAATATTTAGATGGAAACAAGAAGGTTTTGTCAAAAAAAAAAATTGGCAAAGTTTTCAGGGAAAAAGCTTTTTAATTGAAAAATCAAAGTACTGAAACCCAAGAACTCTTCTGCACCTGAAAACCAGTGTTGTTTTTTTTTTTTTTTTTTAGTTTTGGAATTTTTGGCTGAAAAATGCCAAAAATCTAACCTTGGTTTAGATTTTAACTAGAAATGATTGGTTTTCAGTTTCTAGATGGGAAAAATCCAGTTTTTGAGGAAAGCTGGTAGTCTATAAATTTTAGCTTTGTCTAAAATCTAATTTGCTCTCCAAAAAACAGTTTCGCAAATAATTATTGACCTCCTCTAGTTTTGAGGGATAAATAGATCTAGGCAAATTATTCACAGCAAACAATTTATTCCGGTCATTTAACCTAATGGCAGATATGACAATCAGCATGGACTCTTCAACACAATCTGCAAAAGTCAGTCTGGGATATGGATTTGTGTTGCTAGCTTATGCTAAAGCCCACACCGATATGTCTTCACTGCTACTGAGCTGCCTAGATTAAAGCCAGTGCAGGCATGCCTTAGCCAAGCTGCAAAATCCTACTTCTGACTGCAGTGTAGACATAGCCTCAGGGTCACATGAGACAGTGGTGTCTCTTTATGAGTTTGTCAGGGCTATCTTGTGTACTGTGAGCTATTGAGGAGTTACCTCAATACCTGTTCCTTCCTCTTGAACAGTGCTATACTTTTAAGAATTATGTGAAATCTTCAGTCAAGGTCAAATTCTACCTGGCTTATCCAATAGGCCTGATTCTCTGCTCACAACAGTAAAATTAGAAGTAATTTCATTGAGGTCAATGGGGTTACAATGGCTTAAAACCAATATGAGACCTTCTCTATACGGGAATTTCTCCAATTTCACTTAAATTAGTTGTTTAAACCAAAGCAAACCCTATGTGGACGCACACATTGGTTTAAAAATGTCTTATTTCAGTTTAGCTTAAACCTGTTCTCAGTCAAGTTAAGGACAAAAAAGGTCACACACACAGCATAATAAGAATGTCCACATAGGGGTTTATACCAGTTAAACAAAACCCATTTAAATTCACACTTGTGGTTAAGCTACTGCAACTTTCTCCTCTCGGGTCCCACCTGTTTGAGAATCTGGTCCAATGGAACTGTTTGCTGGCTAAGGAAAGTAAGACCTATTTTTCAGAGCTTGTTTCTGTTGCCATTTGCGCTGGTTTCTTGGGCTCTGAACTTGCAAACACTCATGCATGGGAATAACTTTATATGAATGAGTAATTCCATTGAGTTCAATGGCATTTGTCACGAAATAAAAAAGTTACTTCCAGTTCTCAGGGTGAATATTTGCATTATCGAGGCTTTAGATTGTAAGATGTACAATCCCCAATCCTGATTGAAACTTCCTGGTGCTATTGCAGTATAAATAATACTACACAGTACTGATTTACACCAGTGAAAGTGAAAGCAGGATCAGGCCCTGAATCCTCTTTCATCTGCTGGTTTTCTATTACTTGTTCCGACATAGCAAGTCTCATTTTTAGAATGGGAGGAGAGTTCAGTCTGTTAGTGCATTTCTTGTGTCCCTTTCAAAATTAGTCATCCCTTCAGTGCACAGTGGAGAATTAGCCATTTCATTCTCAGCACTGGAGATGCTGTCTTTGATAATGTTTAAAGTGGAATGTGTTCCCTTTTGATGCTCTGTGGTTTTGAATGAAGTACATGCAAGCAGTTTAATGGTGTTGAACACTTAGACAGTGACCTCGTTTGCTTTGCATATTATTTCATCATTTTAAAAAAAAATTCTAAAATATTTCTAAAAAGAAGAGAATATGAATGGCCTACTGTTTGTTTGGCGAAATTGTTTTGCAGCGTTGTCATTCGCTTCTATTGAATAGCTATGAGCTGTCACTTTTTTTTTTTTGTAAGTTATAACTGCATCAAGCTGTGCTGACAAAATGTCCTGGCATAACTGTTAATATGCATTGTCATTTTAAGCATGAAACAGTTTAGCTAATGATTTATCGCTTATAATGCAGCACTTGGGGCAGCTGTATGATTTGTCTCTTTAGCAAGTCAAGTAATTTCTTTAACAAAATGTTAAGCACAGATGGGCCATAAGCTGTCAGTTAACCATTATTGTGCATGCATCTGCTTGCCTTCAATGCACTGTTTTATGTATTCAGCCACTTACTTAGCCACAGCTCCCTGAAAAGCGGAACCTACTCTGATTGGCAAATAAAATGTTCATTTGTCTCTTCTTCCTATTGTTTTGTTTTGGTAACACATGTCAGCAGCTCAATTACCCAGTTCATTAACAGCTCCCAATGGACATGATGGCCAGCCCATGATAAGGAGGGCGATTGTGGCACATATGGTCAATAATAGCCTGTCGCTGGGCAATTGTAAATAAAAGTCACTGTTGGCCCTTTCCCTTTACTACAGCTACTGTTTTCCTTTTCACCCTGGTATATGGAGCACACTGATCATGTGATTCTGTCCAAAGAAAATAAAACTTAACCCTCTACTCTCAAGAAAAAAGAACGTTTACTGCTACATTGGCTGGTCTTTCCATCCCCCCAGACATTTTCAAGTCACAGCTTAGAATTCTTAGTAGGTAGGAATATTCTTTTAGATGCTGTTAACTGATCAATTACTTTATTTAAGTAAACTGATTAATAGTAATGCATTTTCTTGCCTCTGGTCTCTCTTTCTCACTGAAGACTTTTGTTGAGGTGCCTGTGGAGTTTTAAAAAGCCATTTTAAATGTTTTTTAAGTATGCCCTTTGTGAAGTGCAGCAGTTTTCAAAGAGGTAATTGGAGTGTGACTTAATCCTTGTAGATGAGACATATTCATGTATAGAACAGACGGTTTTAAAAAAAAAATTTAGTAGCCCAAACATCTATAAAAGGCTTAAAAGTGGTCTTGCTGATTTTCAGTATTTCAAACTGTACCAAACCATTTAAAGGCTTTTCTAACTTACCATTGTTTGTAAAATGTTTTCAGGTCTTGAAAATTCTCCTTTTGCACAGTAGCAAGAAATCTAAGAGCATGAATGCATTTTAATCATACTTTCATTGGAAAATTTCTTGTTTTTTTTAAATTGTTTTATGCCAGTTTAATTTTCTTAGTCAGATTAAAGCAGTGCACTTGTTCATGCTGGAGTGGATTTATATTTGACCTATCAAAAAGAAATGTCCATTTAAAAAATACAAATGGTAAGAAGAAAAAAAATCATACAGATGAAGCACAGAAAGAAAACAATAGCACAGATTAAATGCCAACATGGAGACCCGGTAAATGGGTCAAAGCCACTCATTTCCAAGTGTTCTAACGGAAGCAGTGCAACTCAGAAATTTTGGGTCATTTGCTGAACTACAAACACGTTCCATAGCCCTTATCTTAAATAAACATACAATGGTATTGTTGTGAGTCTTAAACAACTCACAGGTGGCTACGTAGTGACTTTAGACCTTCTGAACTTGTCCCCTGCTGCCTGCATATTCATAACTAATCTGTACTTGCCATCCAGGGTTGTGAGCACTTAGGGAGTTGTTGAGTGTCAGAGTTTATTTGTACTATTTTGATTAGCAAAGACCTGGCAGGGGCTTATTTTCTTTTTAATGACCCCTTGCTGTGAAACTGAGGTTTCAGAAGGAAGAGCTGGGGAGGAGAAGAGAGACCTAGCATTAAATTTCAGGGGGGAGAGGGAGGGGAGAAAAACACAACTCAGAGAGCTGCTGTGCTTGGAGCAGAGTAGTGAGTTGTCTCTAGAGTCTTATTTATGTTTCATATGCAAATACGAATCTTTCCTTAAATGGAAACACTGAGGGAGGAAAAATGTTAGTAGGAAATTAAGATGCCATTTTGTTTTTTTAAGAACTTTTTTTTTAATGTGCCTAAAGGACTTCTGACTTTCTAGTCTACCAACTGTTAAAATGCCAGCTGCTGAAAGCTAGGCCGAACGCAAACAATGATCTAAAAAGGCATGTATTGCCTTACCACCTAACACTGCTAGGAGTTTATATAGCGAATGAACTCTGGAGATTTACTTAAGAGAGCTTGGGGAGAGTCTTACGGCCCAAACCCAGTGACAGATTCTCTTTCTGTCTCGCTTGCTTTTTTTTCTTTAGTACATATGTAATATTTTTTAATTTAAATTTGAACTCTGTTACCTCTCGCATCAAAAATAAATGTTGACAGGGAGCCTCCAGGTGGCAAGTTCTCGGGATTGGATTGGTTTGGATTAACCCCTACTGTGCAGCCAGTTTAACCTCACCACCCTCCCCCAATGCCTCCCAAAAAACAACCTCCCCCTTCTCATCCACTTCAGCTTTCTTTGTGTCTCCTGCATCCTGCCAGGCAGGTGTCAGAGCCCTGAATGCGGGTAAAAGCACTGTTGATGGATACCACAGATGGAGCGTGGAAATCGGTAGAATAGGCCTCAGCCACAGGCCATTTCTTAGGACCCAACAAAAGCCTCCAAATAAGTCAACAAAAATCCCAAAGATCACAAAGGGAAAGTGTCATTTGTCATTTACTCTGGTTTTGGGGGTAAGGAAGGGAGAGTATCAACTTCACTGCACTACTCCTGGCTTGCACCCGAGTAAACATGATAGAGGTCATTCACATCTTTGAGTGTAAAAGGCTACTTCAGATCAGAAAACAGTTAGCTGGCCCATTGTGTGCTCTGTGTTCCGTGCTAACATACAGAAGTATAGAACATTTTGCAATTAGCCGAATAGGTGCATCAAACATTGAATTGCCCTGTTCAAAGATTTGAGTAATAGAGATGAAGATAAGGGGGAGTGTGTATCCTGTTAAATCAATATTACATAAAACTAATAAGATGTGGCAAATGGAAATGTAAACATCTAGCTCAAGCCAATGTGATGTTTAAGGTAGGCGTTTGTCTAGTCTTATTTTAACAAAATCCACTGCTGTATACAGTGCTTCAAGGGGAGACCAAGGATTGTTAGTGTGGAAGAAAGACAGTGTGATTTTCTGTGTGGGTTAATTTCATAACAGTTGAATGTTTGCCAATGAATTTCTGCCTTCAAAGCTCTGCAGAAGGATATCCCTCTTTTCAGACATTTGTAAAGTTCATTGTGTTACATCTGTAATAAATGTTTTTTTAATGGTTGTCATGTTTTTGTTGTTTAATTATTCAAATGAAATGTCTTGCTGAGAAGAAAAACAATGAGTGCTTATGAATTTTGTTCAGTTTTCATCTGGACATGTCTATTTATGATGTGCTTTGGGAAACTGATAATTACAGATTTCCATGTAGGCAAATCTCTATGAAATTGAGCAGAGATTTTGGGTATAATAGTGTTTAAAAACTAAGATGCAGTATTTCCTGAGGCCACCAAACAGGTCACAAGGGGGTTAATGGACAAAGAATTGTTCTCTAATTCTGTAATTCCTTTTTTAATTAAACTTCATGGCTAGTCCACTGGTGGAATTTATGGCTTCTCCTCCTACTTTGATTTGTTTATTAAAGGAGAAATTTGTAATCCTGTAGGGTACGATCATTGTACTGTACTTGATCTTTTTTGTAAACTGACAACTTTCCTCCTTTCTCCCGTTACTGCTAAATGGGGTTTGAGTACTAAGATCACTGGGCTCATTATAAAGTTACCTATTGTTTTCTGTGTCTTTCCCCCATTCTCCCTGTTTATACAGAAATACTGTAAAATCCACCCCTCCTCCCCAATGCATGTGCACACACATACACAAACAATGTCATAGAAAATATATGAGCTTGCTTACATGATAAAATATTATTTAATAGAAATAGGGATATCTGAATGAGAATGACAAAAACATTGCTATTTCTTAGGTACATGTTTCTGTTTCTGGGCTTGATCAATATCCTCGTAGGCTGCTTGCTTTCTTAAGTTTATTACAAGTTGTTTTTTCAGTCAAAGCCCATCACCTTTGAACATACTTCAACAATAAAAAAATATGATGCACTATGGAGCACAGCCAGCCAACCTTCTATCATTTGAAATTAGATTTGCCAGATTCTAATAATGATGATCAGATAAGGCAAATGGATTTGATATTTTCAGTAACAGTAGTCAGTCCTGGAGTAAAATGGTAGTGATGAACTCATCTGAATATGAAAGCTATTTAATCTGAGGTTCATTTTTCTCTTTCGTTTTGTGATTCCATCTCAGAATTTGAGTTTGCATTAGATATGTTAACTTAGATTCTTAGATATTTTGCTGAGAAAAAACGTTCGCATTAGCAGTCCTGTTTTACCTTTGTGCCTGTACTGTAAATGACGGTACTTGAAGATGAAAAGACAATGGAATTAAGCATATAATTCTGTGCTAAATGCTTCATTCTTTCATGGACACAGGATGCCAGCATCTTCTGCAAATGGAAACAGAAATATTTCACTGTTTATAAAAGCATTTAAACTGCCTTTTTAAAATTCACTTGTTATCCCCCAGCCCATTTAGTGAAGGCATTTCAGGTGAGGAATTTGAGGTTAATTCAATTTTCACTTTAGCTATGCATTTCAACTTTAGCTATATCGAGGTTGGGATGAACAGAACCATGCCCCATAGAGAGGAAGGATGGTTCAGTGGTGAGGGCACACCTTTAGGACTTGAGACTGGATTCAACTCTCTACTTTGCCACAGACTTCCTGTGTGACCTTGGGCAAGTCACTTAGGGACTTATCAATATTTGACACTTTGTGTCTGACTCAGTTTCCCATCTGTCAAATGGGGTCACAAGTTTTCTGTCTCTAAGGGATGTTATAAGGATAAATGCATTAAAGATGGGAAGATGTTTACAGCAGTGCACAGGCAATCCAGGAAGTTTTTGGAGAATATTGAAGACAACTTCCTAGTACAAATGCTGGAGGAACCAACTAGGGGCCTTGCACCTCTAGACCTATTGCTCACAAACAGAGAAGAATTGATCGGGGAAGTAGAAGTAAATGGCAACCTGGGCAGCAGCGACCATGAGACGGTAGAGTTCAGGATCCTGATCAATGGAAGGAAGGAAAGAAGCAGAACACACACCCTGGACTTCAGAAAAGCAGATTTTGGCTCCCTTAGGGAGCTGATGGGCAGGGTCCCATGGGAAGCTGATCTGAAGGGGAAAGGTGTCCAAGACAGCTGGCTGTATTTTAAAGAAACCCTGTTAAAGGCACAGGAAGATAACATTCCGATGTGCAGAAAGAACAGCAAATGTGGACGGCGACCAGCGTGGCTTAGCAGGGAACTCTGCGGGGAGCTGAAACATAAAAGGGAAGCTTACAAGAAGTGGAAGCTTGGACAGATGACAAGGGAGGCGTATAAAGATATTGCTCGGGACTGCAGGGATCAAATCAAAAAGGCCAAAGGACAATTGGAGTTGCAGCTAGCAAGAGATGTGAAGGATAACAGAAAGGGATTCTATAAGTATATCAGCAACAAGAAAAGGATCAGAGGTGGTGTAGGTCCCTTACTGAATGGGGCAGGCATCCTCGTGGAGGATGATGCGGAAAAGGCTGAAGTACTCAATGCTTTTTTTACTTCAGTCTTCACAGGGCGGGCCAGCTCCCAGGCTACTACACGGGGTAACGCGGACTGGAGAGAAGAGTGGCCCTCAGTGATGGAAAGTCAGGTTAGGGAACACTTAATGAAATTGGAAGTGCACAAGTCCATGGGGCCGGATGAACTGCATCCGAGGGTGCTGAGGGAGTTGGGGGAAGTGATTGCAGAGCCGCTGGCCATTATCTTTGAGAACTCGTGGCGAACGGGGGTGGTCCCGGAGGATTGGAAAAAGGCAAATATAGTACCTATCTTTAAGAAAGGGAAAAAGGAGGATCCGGGGAACTACAGACCGGTCAGCCTCACCTCAATCCCTGGGAAAATCATGGAGCAGGTCCTCAAGGAATCCATCCTGAAACACTTGGAGGAAAATAGAGTGATCAGGAACAGTCAACATGGATTCACCAAGGGCAAATCGTGCCTGACCAACCTGATTTCCTTCTATGATGAGATGACTGGATTTGTGGATGCGGGAAGAGCCGTTGACGTGATATACCTTGACTTTAGCAAGGCTTTTGATACGGTTTCCCACAACATTCTCGTTGGCAAGTTAAGGAAGTATGGGTTGGATGAGTGGACCGTAAGGTGGATCGAAAACTGGTTAGATCAACGGGCTCAGCGGGTAGGAATCAATGGCTCGATGTCTGGTTGGCAACCGGTAACGAGTGGAGTGCCCCAGGGGTCGGTCCTGGGGCCGGTTCTATTCAACATCTTCATTAATGATCTTGATGATGGAATAGACTGCGTGCTTAGTAAGTTTGCAGATGACACCAAGTTGGGGGGAATGGTAGATACTCTGGAGGGCAGGGACAGGATCCAGAGAGACTTGGACAAATTGGAACAGTGGGCCGAAAGAAACCTCATGAGGTTCAACAAAGACAAGTGCAAAGTCCTGCACTTAGGACGGAAAAATCCCATGCACTGCTACAGGCTGGGGACCGATCAGCTAAGTAGCAGCGCTGTAGAAAAGGACCTGGGAGTTATGGTGGACGGGAAGATGAATATGAGCCAACAGTGTGCCCTTGTTGCCAAAAAGGCCAATGGCATATTAGGCTGCATCAGTAGGAGTATTGCCAGCAGATCGAGGGATGTGATAATTCCCCTCTATTCGACACTGGTCAGGCCGCATCTGGAGTACTGTGTCCAGTTTTGGGCTCCCCACTACAGAAAGGATGTGGACAAATTAGAAAGAGTCCAGCGGAGGGCAACAAAAATGATTAGGGGGCTGGGGCACATGACTTATGAGGAGAGACTGAAGGAACTAGGCTTATTTAGTCTAGAGAAGAGAAGACTGAGGGGAGATTTGATAGCAACCTTCAACTACTTGAAGGGTTGCTCCAAAGAGGAGGGAGCTAGGCTGTTCTCGAGGGTAACAGAGGACAGAACAAGGAGCAATGGTTTCAAATTACAGCTGGGGAGGTCAAGGTTGGATATTAGGAAAAACTTTCTCACGAGGAGGGTGGTGAAGCATTGGAATGGGCTATCTAGGGAGGTGGTAGAATCTTCATCTTTGGAGATTTTTAAGGCTCGGTTAGACAAAACTCTGGCTGGGATAATTTAGGGGGAGTGGTCCTGCTTTTTAGCAGGGGGTTGGACTAGATGACCTCGTGAGGTCCCTTCCAACCCTATTATTCTATGATTCTATGATTCTATGATTCTATGTTATACTATGGAGATGGGGGCCATCTAAATACCTTGGGCTTTGCCTACCTTTAGGGTGGCATGTAGAATACAGGCCCTATATGTATAGTGACAAGCGTCTTTGGCTATGTCTACACTGGCAAGTTAGTTCGAATTAAGGAAGCTTAATTCAAAGTAACTTAAGCCTTGGCCACACTAGGCTTTCATTAGTTCGAATTAAGGGCTTCCTTAATTTGAACTAATTCGATTATACCTTTCGAACTAACGCTAAGTCATTGTGGCCATATTAGTTCGAACTAACTGCTTTGGTCAAACTAACCGACACATTGAACTTAATGCAACTGACTAATTCGAACTAAGCAAGTGCCCTGCATCGCACTTGCTTAGTTCGAACTAAAATTCCAATGAGGCCATGCTAGTTCGAATTAAGTTAATTCAAACTAACGAAAATTAGTTCGAATTAGTTAGTTTGAATTAACTCATTCAAACTATTGATGTCTGGCAGTGGTGAAAGGCTCCAGTCTTTCTCTACTCTTTGTACTGGAGCCTTTCATTGCAGTGGAAAAAGGCTCTGGGAGGGGGGTGGCAGTGGGCCCCCACAGATGCGGGAGGCACTGCTTAGGCATGTAGAGAGTTGAGTAGATTACACACACGAGTTCAGGTGCAGAGGCGGCTTTTGGGGTAGGCGAAGCAGGAACATGCCTGGGCCCCATTGCTTGCTTCACCTACTCAAAAGCGGTGTCTGCCTCAGTCGGCGGCAGGAGGAGGAGCTGGCCCAGGGTGCCAGGGGTGCATTGGGGCCAGAGGGGAAAGGATGTTGAAGGAAGGCTGGTGCCTGGGTGTGGCCACAGAGGAGGCCTCTGCAGGCCTACAGGGGGCCCTGCAGTGGGCCTTCACCCAAGGCCCCCAATTGTCAAAGGCCACCTCTGTTCAGGTGTATAAAGCACTCTTTCCTCTCCTAAGCCATGCCTCACCTGACTATTTATACCCATACTATTTGGGCATGCTCTGTGTGTACTCTATACAGTCACCACTGTGGCTTTAAAGATGTACCTTTAGCTAGATGGAGCAGCCAGCATCAGCTCAGCTTCTTAGGGAAGCTCAGAGAAAAGCACTGGACTAGGCCCTGATATAAATAGGCTTGGAGCTTCCTTTCCCTATGGATTCCTGGCCTTCAGCGGTTCTCAGGCCAGACCCCCATCATTCTTTATAAACCTCATCAACTCAAATCCCTCCAAATCAAAGGGAGATTTGGGCAGAGAAGGTGCCTCACAGGGTTTCTTGGCTATGTCTACACTTGCAAGGTAGGTCGACTTATGCCTCCTTAACTTAATCTCTGTCCACACCAGGCTTTCATTAATTCGATTTAAGAAAATCCTTAAATCGACTTAATAAAAGCGTAGGTCGATTTAATAAGAACTGCCAGTTAGGTCGACCTAACCCTTAAGTCGACTTCTTAGGTCAACCTAAGCACAGTGTGGACGCTTAATCCACTTTATTAGGTCGACCTAAGGGCAGTTAAGTCGATTTACTAAATCCCTGTTCAGGGAAACCACTTTAAGTCGACCTTATTAGGTCAACTTAACAAAGTCGACCTAACTTTTTGTAGTGTAAACATAGCCCTTCAGTCCTGCTTTAGGTTTTAACACACAAAGGTACAAAGTACTATTAACACTACAACTGTGCTCTTCTAGTTTAGATTCAGACTGAGGCTCATGAGTCTCCAGTGACTCTTTAATGTATCTCCTGAAGCTCTTTGCAGCACATGATATTAAAACACTGATTTAATTATTAACCAGTCAGGGTGCTTTTACTATTAACCAATTGTAGTTGATAAAATGATACTTGCTCAGCCATTCTGCTATGGAAATAATATATAAACAAACTAAGTATTTCCTCTGTTCTACTGTTTAAAGATGAGTATTATAGTACTGTACCAATGAAACTATGAATCTATACTAGTCTGGCTCTTTTGGGTAATGCTGATTGCCAGTCTGGCTCCAGAACCATTGAAGTCAGACTATCACCAGTCTGGCTCAGCAAAAGAAGCAAGGAGTCCTGTGGCACTTTTTAAAGACTAACACGTTTCGTTTTTGCATGAGCTTTCGTGGGTGAAGTGTCATTTCATCACATGCTAGAAAATGGAAAAAAAAACAAACCTTACAGTATGGGAGGAAAGATATATCCTGTGATTACATTTCATTGCATCAGGTCAGATTACTTCAGCAAATCAAACAAGTTGTAGAGGATGCCTTTGTTTTTCAATGCGAACAGCCATTCTCACCTCTCTCAACCTTACCACTTTCTGATATGTTGGTCCATGCTGTTTGAATCTATACAACTTGTTTGATTTGCTGAAGTAATCTGACCTGATTACATTTCATTGCATCACAGGATTTATCTTTCCTCCCATACTGTAAGTTTCCCCCCCCCCCCCCCATTTTCTAGCATCTGACAAAGTGGGACTTCACCCACAAAAGCTTATGTGAAAATTTTTTTTGTTAATCTTTAAAAGTGCTCCAGGGCTCCTTGCTTGTTTTGCTGAACTGAACCAATACAGCTACCCCTTTGGAATTGGTCTAACCCCGTGGTTCTCAACCTTTTGCAGGTTGTGACACATTTGGAAGCATATGCGACCTCACAGGACATACCAGCCCACTTCCCCACAGGCTGAATCCAGCCCCCCCGGCTCTCCATGACACACTTACCACTGTGTGGCGACACAATAATGTGTCTTGACACAGTGATTGAGAACCGTTGGTCTGGCTCATTAGTCATAGTTGTTCCCGTTGAGTTGTTATAGCAACAGAGAATGATTGTATCTGGAGCTGTTGTGGAGAAGATACTCAGAGAAGCTTGTGTTCCTTTCTAAAGGGCTTCTAGGATGATCTGTAGAATGGAAAACCTGCTGTCGCGTGAGAAGCTCTCCGCAGTGCCCTCAGGTGGAGAAAATCTAGAGGGTGTAAGTGAGGAGGGCGTCTCCGCAACCTGACAGGGTCAAGACACAGTCCTTTCAGGTCAGGGCCGCACAGCCTAGTGGCCACAGAGTCAATACGTGGCCCTTGCAGGTCAGGGCAGCACGGGGTTGTCACGAGGCATGGGTAAGGGGACTTAGGTTCTCCCATTCCACTGAGCCCCAGCCTAGTGCCCTCTTGGTGCTAGGGTTATGGCCCCAAGCCAGTAGTGCTCCCCACTGAAACACACTGGACCTTCTAGGCACTATCTCCAGCTCCACAACCCGGGCCCCCTGAGCTATTTCCTAGCAGAACAAGGGCAGTATCCTCCAGCGGGGTCCCAGTCTGTGCCTTCTCATTCCTGATGATGGCTGTGGACTATTCCTCTGGAGACTCCTGAGGTCCGCCAGCTGTGGTCAGCACCAAAGTGTCAGTCTCAAGGCAGCGGTCACCACATGGTTGCTCCTGGTGGCCATCTCCAGGGTTATTTTCTCCCTCTGCCTGTGGCTGATATTGCTTCTGGTCCAGACCTTCCAGCACAGGAATGTAAAAGACACATAGTTGGCTTCAAAACTGAGCTTGATAAATTTATGAGGGGACAGTATGAAGGGACAGACTCATTTGGCAATTGGCTGATCTTTGACTAAGGGTGGTAGATATGCCAATGGGCTGTGATGGGACACTTGATGGAGTGAGTTCTGAGTGTAGAAACAAACTTTGCAGGCCTCTTCAACATGAGTTATTACAGAGAATTCTTTCTTGGGTATCTGGCTGGTGAATCTTGCCCACCTGCTCAGGGTTTAACTGATCGCCATATCTGGAGTCAGGAAGGAATTTTCCCCCAGAGCAGATTGGCAAAAGCTCTAGGTTTTTTTTGCTTTCCTCTGCAGCACTGGACACAGCTCACTTGCTGGTGGATTCTCTACCTTAAGGTCTTTAAACCATGATTTGAGGACTTTAATAACTCAGCCATAGGGTAGAGGTTTGCTACCGGGGTGGGTGGGTGGGTGAGGTTCTGTGACCTGCATTGTGCAGTAGGCCAGACTAGATGATCATATTGGTTCCTTCTGACATTAGAGTCCGAATCTAGTATATGTAACCCTGAAAGCTTTGAAGGATGTAAAAGACTTGAAGTGATTTGGCCAAATATATTGGGAGCTAAGACAAATTCAAAGAACAAAGAGTTGTATTTATTTCATGAAACACTAGAATTTTTACTTGATAATGAATAGGGTTTTGAACCACATTGAAGCATGGAATTAAACTGTTTGGAGTCAGCAGAACATGCTGCCTGTTCTCAAAGATTTTCTTTGAAAAATAGGGTTGGTCTCTAATTTTAGGGCCCAAATCCTTTGTCTTGCTGAGGCAAGAATCTCCTTGAGGTGAGATGCTAAGAATTTTATGTACTTTTCAATACATTACAATTAGGAAGTAAAGGGGAATTTTGGCTGAGGATGTCTGCGGAATTGGCCCCAAAACATTTATTGTGGCTGGATGACTGAAATCATTTACAGATGACATTTAAGTTAATCTAATTGCTGTATCCTAGCAATCTATGAACTCATTTAGACATCTGACTGGTTAGTGTGTTGTGGACTCTGTGCACTAGCCATAGCTATTCCTCTGTGTATCCAGAAATTCATAAACTCTTTAGCTAAGTTGCCTGTAAAAGGACCTTGTCTTTCCTACATGCAAGACTGAGTAAATAGATTAGGTGTATTTATTGGTTCAAACAGCTTGAGTGAAATTGAATATGTAAAGTAGTTGGAACTGAACAAGTCAGTCTCTTCAGCTAGAGTTAAAAGCCAGAACAGAAATCTCATTTTGTGTTTTTAGTTATGCTTGAATGAGTCATGTTCAGGAGATTATTTTATATCTATATCTGAACTAATTAGCTATTTCATTCTATTTAATGATAGAAGTGATGCTAGTATTTTAGTAAAGTGCTGAATTTTATCATCACTGGGGAGGGCCCTTCCCATTGCTGGATGGGTTCTCCTACAGAGTTTAATAGATGAGGAAATTTTTGCCTGATGGAATAGTCTTCAGTCACATGGGCTGCTGCCCTTATACTCCCTCCTCACCCCCTTTCTATTACAATAAAAGGGATTACTTCACCCACCTTATCTCTCTATTGAATGTGGAGATGTTTTGAGTCTGCCGGTGTATCCTGCGTAGCAGGCCTTATAGATATAGAACAACTACACAAAACCATATGTCTCAGCTGACTGTCCCTGCCTCTATATTACTGTCTTCTCCCCACAAAGACAAAGAAACAAAGAGAGATGAACCTGAGCTGCAAAATCACTTCTAAATGTGAATTTCCTGGTGTTTTGGGGAAGTTTGGATCTGGGGCTGTGTTTGTTTAGACCATAATACATGGTTCTGTGCACTTACTGTGCCCCATATCTAGAAGGCCTGCGCAGTATGAGCTGTGCGGACTCAAAAGTGGATTTAATTCATTTTTAGGAACAAAACTGAGAAACAGTACAATAGTGTCATTAATCACTAAAACTATATTCTTTTCTAACTGTGATTCATCTACAGCGTAGAAATTACAAGGGCAAGTTATTGAAATACACTTGGGTGGGGTCAGTGTAAGAATTTGATAGAAATTAAATCCTGCTTTCTCTGTAATCCTTTTATTATTTTCCTTAGCCTTCCCTTGACCTAAAATTGCAGCAAATGTTGTATAATCGAGGCTCTGGGTTATTTGTAGTTGAAAGTCAGCTGAGGTCAGGGAGGATTGTCATGCAGCCTGTCAGTAACCCCTGTTCCACAGGTGCATCTTGCATTGGCTGTGCACCCCAGGTTGGCAAAGCCAGTGAGGGCAGATCAAGGGAACCCATGGGATGCATTCATTCAGCCCATTTTCCAGGCTGCCTCTGTCAGTGTAGAACTTACTGTGTCCAAACTAGATCATGAACCTAGTCAAGTATTAGGATAGAGTTTTATGGTGTCAGAAAAGAGCCTGCTTTACTTCGACCTAATTCATCCCTGGTGTAGGTCCATTTAATCAATAGTTACATCAGGCATGAACCTGGCCCTTTATGGGCATTTTAAATTTTGCTAAAAGCAATTGTACTTTTTATACCAGCAACTGTTATGCAGCTAATGAAAACATTGGTTCAACATCTACCATCATTAATTGAGCAAAACTTCCACTGCAGAATTTGGCTTTTATCAACTATATGGGGAAGAAATGATGGAGAGGAAAATAAGGGCAAACGTATACTATAGCTCTTAGTATTTGCTCAGTGCTTATATTATATGAGCTCCCTACAGAATATCTCAATGAGATCTTAAGTGAACGTTAACACTTGAGATTGTATTAGTGCTTGTCTTGTGCTAACACTTGAAATTATTCTAGGTGCGCACCGGAGAGATAAATAAGTGGCCACGGTTATGCAAATATAATCCTGTTGAACAGGATACTTGTATGGGTGTGGAAGTACCATGCCCATTTGCAGAACTGGACAAATAATGCAAAAGATGTTATGCAAATTTTTAATCACATTTAAAAATGAATTTGCTTCAGATATGCTCATGTCCCTTTTGTATTCAATTTCCATAATAATTTAAGCAGTCAGGTTTTACTGGCACATCTAGGAGAAGAGAATTTCAAAGTCACACTCAAGAGTATTCACTGGGGCAGAATTTTAAATGAGCTCCTACAGGTAACAGGGCAGCCGGTGCTCATTTGTTCTCTCAATCAGAAGAAAGGATCAAGACCAAATGGCTTATCTGACCAATGAAAATGAAGCAATACAGATCAAATTTCAAATACCTGTAATCAACTAATAGAGTAAAAAAATAACTGAATATGTTTGAATAATAAATACATTCAAGGAAATCATAACCTGCTTCCAGATATGCTGGGGCCAGGAAAAGAGAGTTAATTCATTAAACAAAGTCCTAAGAATTCATCTTGGCAAATGTAGCCGTAATACACTGTAATGCAGCATTTATTTACCTCTCCTTTCAGGTTAATGTGTGTCGATTCTAGAATCAAGTTCACCAAATGAATCAAGATTCATACATGAAAATATTTTTCCTCAGTGGAAAAAAATCCTGGGTTACTTTTTCTTTCAGTTTTGTCAGCTAGAACCTTATTGCTCCCTGATTTTTCTTCCAGCATCAGCACCCCAGTCAGATGAAGGCTCTGACATAGATTCCGAACCAGATTTGCCATTAAAGAGAAAGCAGCGTCGTAGTCGAACGACCTTTACTGCCGAACAACTAGAAGAACTGGAAAGAGCTTTTGAGAGGACCCACTACCCTGATATTTATACTCGGGAAGAACTTGCACAAAGAGCCAAACTTACTGAGGCTCGGGTTCAGGTACATGTTTAAAATGCTGTCTAAAGAAAGTGGGTTGTTGTTTTTTTTTTTTTTTTTCTATCATTGCATACCTTTCTTAGGAAGCTTAGTGGTCATTTTGTTTATGTTCTTGCATGACTATATAAGTTGGGTTTAAGGAAAACAAGAAGACAGGATGTTTACAAGACCATTTTGTTTCTTTTTTGTTCTTTAAAAAATTTGTGGGGTTTTTTTGTTTGTTTTTTTTTTTATTTTATTTTTTGTTGTTGCTTTTCACATACCAACTGACTCTGGTTCTCCAGCTTTCGTAACTGGGATCACTTTGATAGAGTTTTTTTGTTGTTTACAGATCACGGTGCACCTACAGTGAATGAAATGGAAAGAGATTAGGGAGAAAATTTGTCGGTTTCCCCAGTTTGTTTAATCTGTGCATTTAACACTTTAGGGAAAACAGTGAAACTGAGTATACATATTTATAATTAATTAGCTAGTTTCACCTGCTGTTTGTATTGGACAGTAACAGGGGAGAGAAAAAAAACATTAAAAAAAAGGAAAATTTGACTATAAACCACAAAAATTGTCAGGGTAACTCAGGGAGAGGTATACTTCTTGCACTTCAACTCTTGAAGTTGATGAGATTTTGAGTTTATGGTGTCTCCGTTCATCCTGTTGTCATAGTAATTAAAAATCCTTGGACATATACATTTTCAAAATAATATGGATGTGAGTAGATGTAAATAAATTAAAATACTGGCAGAGAAAATAGTAGGATTCTATAAATAGACATAAAGTGGGGTTCCAAACTCTCTAGTTGGCCACTTCTAGAATGGGTTTAGGATCAGAGTACATCAGATACTCCTGTTTCAGGGTTGCAAAAGAAAACTATGTGATATACTTGCTACCTAACCCAAAACCACATAAAACTTGCCTGATTTGGTGTTCCATTATTAATTGTAAACTAGAATTAGATTTGCCAATGACTGTGATCCATTTCAAAGGTCTTGTGCCCCATTTTGATTAGCTTCTAGTGGTCTTGGGTAAGCTTATGTTTGGGTGTTGGAAAAAATACAAAATATGCATCTATACATATTTCAGACTGGAAAGGGGGTAAAATTCAGTTGCTTTGGCTTAATTTTACTTTGATGTTTTGAGTTCTTTTGAAGCTAAGCCTGTGGAGTCCAAATCCCTCTATATTGAAACAAACAGCTAAAAATATTGTACTAACCCTTGCACAATAAGAGCACCAACTGCAACACAGCACGGCTGCTGAGTTCACTTCTTCATGGATCCACCCATGTTGAATTTTACCCCTTTTTTACTTTCTTATGGAAGCATTCCCAGAGCTCTTGTAACTATTTTCTTCTGATCCACTGTGTGGATGAAACTGTAATTCTGTGAGAAGACAATGAGGCATAGTTTTATTTACTCATTGAGTACCTTTACTAAGAGTGAAATGCCAACACAACAAGTGACAGCCAATTAAATGGAATTGTGCTGCACTAGACTTAACCTGGGCAGTCACAACGGGATGTGCTGTGTACAAACAAAACAGCTGTGTTCTCCTACGCGACGTCTGTTGGGGTAGGAATGATTCTAGCGTACGGTGTTCCATGATACATTAACTTTAAAGGCAAGTCTGAAAAAACAATAGTTATTAATATTTTTCTAAATCAGTGACCCACAGTTGGAAGAAAAACAGAACTCTCATTAACATAGCAGCTGTCTTAGTGTGGCTTTAACCCTGTGACTTCTTACATTCCTTATGGCTTCCTCTGTTCCCTTGAGACTCTCTAACCACTGCTATGATCTACAGCCTCACTGATTCCCTAGTACGTCTAACATATGGATCTTTGACTTAAGCCAGCATGGAAGGCAAGATCCCAGTCAATCAATGATTAAAATACCAGAACAAAATCTTTTCTGACTTAAAGAGATACATCTGACATAGCCAGTTTCTGGGTATTTGCTTAGTCTTCTCCATCTGCCTGGAACACCAGAAGTCTGACAAAGTGGTTCAGCACCAGTTGAAGATTGTACACAATATTGCATAAAGCACATCTGTGAAGGGCACCATATAAAAGAGAAACTGTGAAGGAATTTGAGGATGAAGAGGTCACGGCGGCATTTTGTAGGTTTGCTTAATCATCTTTCATTGATTTACAATTTTTGTGAGTGACAGTACAGTACATTAAAAAATTATCAATAGCTCTCATTTTTCTCTGGCTACTGTAACAGAAGATGCTGTGCTCATCATACAGAAAGACCCCGTTATATGTCAATTACTAGTCTTTATACACCAGGAAATATGACACAACCTTCAGACTATTAAGGCTTCACTGTGGACGCTCCATTCTGACACATCTCTTGCACTCGGGGGAGCCACAAAAGGCTGGGAAGTTGCCTGCACAGTGGAACTGCAAACTCTGTTCCTTTAGGATATGTCTACAAGGCAATTAAAAACCCACTTCTGGCCCATGTCAGCTGACTTGGGCTAGCAGGGCTCAGGCTAAGGGGATTGTTACTTGATGTGTAGGTGTTTGGGCATGGGCTGGAGATTGGGATCTAGGACCCTGTGAGGTGGGCGGGTCCCAGAGCTCGCCTTAACGTCTGCACTGCAATTAAACAGCCCAAGCCCTGTGAGCTGGCACAGGTCCAGCCCTGGTGGTCTAATTGCAATGTAGACATACACTTAGACATTTTTGACTGTGATATCCCTCCATCCATGGCTGCCCCTTACAATGTTCTAGACTCTAATGCCAGCTGAGGGATGGCGACAAGAGTGGAAGAAATTTGCAGACAAATTTACATGACAAGTAAAACAGAGAGTTCAGCTATAGATGCATCTGCTTCTCCATGTTCATTTGCAACTCCTACTGTGCAACCTTAAGACATAAATGGCACGATATTGAGGAGGCACAGAGGGGGAGAGAGGGAAGGTGAAGAGTGAGATCCCCAAGTCACACAGTCAGAATCTGAACTTCATTCGTAATTAAATTAAGGTTTCTGCCTATACAGATGTGTGCAGTGGGAAAGTTTATCATGTGTGATACTAGGGAAATGGACGTACATATTTTGTTATGTAATATGTTGGGCTAGAAAGAAAATGGGTTTGTTGTGCAATGTGGAGCTTACAAGTATGTTTGTGTGGTGAGGCAAGTGAGATGAAATTTTACACATTTAATGTTGCTTTAGCTGGTAATGCTTTAGCTGGTAATGGTGTGTGTGCGTGTGCACGTGTGTGTGTTTAACAGACTGTGCTCTTGAGTGTCCTTAACTCTGTGCTAATGACAGGGGTGTGTGTGTAAGATTATGGTTGTGGAGCTGGTCTGGGAACTGGAATTTCCATTCTGCAGGAAATTCTGACATTTCAACCTTTGTTTTTTTTGTTCAGATATGAAAAAAAGCCAGAATTTCTTGTGAAATAAAAATATTTAAAAAGGACATGTGTTGACTCTTTAAAATTATGCTCTTACTAATATAAAATAAGTGTCTGAACAAAAAGTCAACTTTGAATTGAAAGATCAAAATGTCCCATTCTGAAAATATTGAAACAGAAAGACATTATTGACATTGTCAGCAAAATCAACACATTCCTGGGTAAAGTTTCAGGTTTGTTGAAATGGCAATTTCCTACAGAAAAATCTTGTATCAGAAAATTTGCAACCAGCTCTAGTTATAGCCGGATAGTTGACAATCTCATGGGTCAACAAGTCTGGCTGATACTTGTGGGATTTTCAAGGCAAACAAACTACTAGCCATAGTTCAAAGGACTGAAAAAGAGTAGAGAAATGTCGTCCAGTTTTGTTTCTAACCAAATAGCATGAAAAAGGAGCGGGGGAGGGGGTTGTGCCAAGAGTTTTATCCAATACAAGTCATCTGCTAATACAAACATCTTAAAATACAGGACTCTTAATTGACTACCGGTATAATTGGCCCAGCCTCGTTACCTTGACAACTTCCACATATCACGTGGGCCTTTCCTGTGTTACCCCCCTGCTTGTTATTTCTGATGCAGGCTGTAAGACTGACACTTTTAAACACTGAAAACATTTATTTTTGTCACTTTCCTGTAGTTCAAAATTGCTTGAAGATGTGTTTCTCACATTTTCCAGGAAAAGAATAATCCCTCTCTGGGATGAGATCAAGCCTGTTTTCAATCTGACAGATTTTGTTTGAAAGTTGCAAGCTAATAAAAACAGCTATTATAGTGAATACAACAAGAATCCTGTGGCACCTTAAAGACTAAGATTTAGACTAAGAATAAGTTTTCATAGACTACAACGCACTTTGTCAGATGCAAAGTGGGTTGCAGCCCATGAAAGCTTACGCCCGAAGAAATTGGTTAGCCTTTAAGGTGCCACAGGAGTCTCCTTGTTTTTGCTGTGTAAGACTAACATGGCTATTCTTTTGGATTATAGTGAATGGTATTTATATAAATACACCAAAGCTTTTTCCTGAGGTAAGCGGAACTGAAAGTTTTGACTGTCACTAAGTTTATAAATACTGTATCACCATTACTGAAAGGCTGGACAGTGCCACTTAGGAATGGTCTATACTAAGAACAGCACCACCCCCAAAATGCCTTCTTCAGCTTGCTGGGGCATCCAATACATCCTCCCTGGAGTGGTGCCTCTTTCTTAGAGTATGTCTACAGTGCAAAGAAAAACCAAGAGCACTGAGCTGCAGAGCCCAGGTCAGATGACTCAGCCTCAGTCTGCTGGGCTAAAAATAGCAGTATAGATGTTCCTGCTTGGGCTGAGCCCAAACTATGAAACCTGGTGGAGGGAGGGACTCCGCCTCCACCCCAAGTAGGAATATCTATATTTAGTCCTCATGCCTGAGCCCTATGTGCCAAAGTAAACTGACCCAGGCTTTTAAGACTCAGTGTAGTGGGCTTTTTCTTTGCACTGTAGATAGACTCTTAATCTCTCCATGGGCCAGCTCTGTTGGCTGGTGTAAGTGAGAGGAGTTAGAATCACGTTCTTCCCTGAAATATTCTGGCAGGTTTAAAATAAATGGGTCTGCTAAGCTGATTTTAAAAACTGGTTAGAAATGTGGTGTAGACCCCATTTGAGATGCCCCAACCCATTTTTATGGAATCTGTTTGAAGACCACCTCCAGCTTAGAAAATGTCACCAGTGAAGATAAGCTCTTTGATTAAGGACTTTTAAATGTGGTACTTGGTTTTTTGCCCAGTGTTCACACTCTGCTTGGTGCATGGAAAAGAAGGGGGGTCAGTTGCTGCTGCTGCTTGATTCTGAGCTGGCCTGGCCATGATATTAGAGCAGCCAAGGGGCTGCAAAAATTTTGTCACCACTGCAAAGTCCTTAAAGACTTTACACCAGTGGAAGACTTGTAATAGAGAGGTGTTTTGCTCCTGTGCCCCCTGCATGCCTCTGGCTTCTATAATGAGAAGTGCATAACCAAGACCTTTATAGCCTCCTGCAGACAATTTAAATTGCTTAAGCCAGGTTATCTGTTTATATTGTCTGTGTATTGGAGGAACTCTGAAGAATTTGCCTTTTGTGTTGTACATAAATGTTTTTGGAACCTGTGATGTCCTGTGCCCAAGAAATCTAATCTACCTAATTTATGGGCTAGCCTTTACAAAGTTAATAGCATTGTTAAAATGTGGCAGTATTCTAAATTTAACAGTTTTGCAGTATGGCAACACTTAGTTACTTTCCATTTGAAAAGCCATGTATTGGCAGAGTGGGGGATTATCCCTAATCTAATAAATTTGGTAAAGGGATGTGAAAACCTGTCCTTTTTAAATGATTGTGTGTGGCCTTGAAGATGGCATAATGAATTATAGACCAGTCAATCTAACTTCCATATCTGGGAATCAATCATTAAACAATCAGTTTGTGACCACCTAGAGGTTAATAAAGTTATTAGGTATAACCAGTATGGATTTCTCAGGAAAAAATTATGCCAAACTGACCTCTAGGTAGGGTTACTGGCATAATGGGGAAAGCAGTAGATCTAATATGTCTTGACTTTAATAAGGCTTTTGAGGCACATGACAATCTTACTAGGGAAATGTGACCTAGATGAAAGGGTGGATGAAAAACTGGTTGAAAGATCATACTCAGAATTACCAGTGGTTCACTGTCAAACTGGGAAGTCGTATCTACTGTGATCTCACAAGTGTTAATCCTGACTCTGGAGTCAATATTTACATTAATGAATTGCATAATGGAGTGAAGAATATGGTTATAAAATTTGTGGATGACACCAAACTGGGTGGGTTTGCAACGCTTTGGAGGACAGGATTCAAAAAGATCTTGACAAATTGGAAAACTGGTCTGAATTCAACACAATGAAATTCAGTAAAGAGAAATGCAAAGTGTTTTATTTAAGAAGGCAAAATCAAATGAACTACAAAATAGGAAGCAACAGGCTAGGTGGTTATATTGCTGAAAAGCATCTGGAGATAATAGGGATCACAAACTGATTATCAATCAATACTGTGATGCAGTTGCAAAAAAGTTGAGTATTCTGGGGTGTATTAACAGAGGGGTTGTATTTTGCACTGGTGAGGCCTCAGCTGGAGTACTGTGTCCAGTTCCGATCACCACACTTTGGGAAAGATGTGGATAAATTGCTCTCCACTGGACTCTCTCCAACAAAATTGATTAATGGTTTAGAAAAAGCTAATCAACAAGGAAAAGCTAAAAAAACTGGAAAATAGTCTTGAGAAAAGAAGGTTGAGGACTTACCAGAGAAATCTTCCAGTAGGTTAAGGGCTGTCACAAAGAAGACAGTGATCAATTGTTCTTCATATCCACTAAAGGTAGGATGAGAAGTAATAGGCTTAGTCTGCAGCAAGAAAGGCTTATATTAGATATTAGGAGAAACTTTCTATGTCTAAAGTTAGTTAAATGCTGGACTAGGCTTCTAAGGGAGGTTGTACAATCCGCATCATTGGAGGTTTTTAAGAACAGGTTGGACAAACACCTGTCCAGTAGATCTAGATTTCTTGGTCCTGTCTAACCACAGGGGATTGGATTTGATGACCATCCAGCCCTACATTTCTGTGATTCTATGGCAGAAGTTTGTTGTGGCCATATAAACCCATAGGGAGGCACTTTGCATACATGCCTCAGTAATGTACCGTCAGCCTATCAACAAGAATTGGGAAGTCCAGTAAGGTTGCCTCTCCATTTTGAAGTCAGTGGGGTAATGCAAATATGTGCTCATTGAGGATGGGAATTTCTCCGCTTTCATTCATTCCGTGGATGCTAATATAGTAGAATTGTTACAACTGAACAGCATTTCCTAAATGTTATTCTTTAAGTAATTAATTTGATATGGGAAGCATGAATCTTGCCTCAACAAAGATTTTTGCCTGTGAATTTCCTTTGTTCGTTTTTACAAAGTATTTAAGAGTTGCTCTATAAGAGGAGTACCTTTATAAGCAGAACTTGAATTGGTGAAACCTGCTTTTTCGTAATTACCTTATGTGACTTTCTCCTTCACCAACTGCCCTTGGACCTTCCTGTACCTCTGCCCCTCCCCGTTGCCCTTAAGCAGGTCACCTCCTGTGAGTACATGTCTCTTGGATTTGGGGCCACGTTCTGCTATCTGAACTTGTATTAACTAGTTCTGTAATCTGGGATTTACCCTATTGAAAATGATGGAACTACTCACTGAGGCCTTGTACACACGATCACTTTATCGCGCATTAACAATCATTACCACGCGATAGCAACAACAGCGTACACACGTGTAATAGGGCTGTTGCGCGTTAACTGCCTTGTTGTAGCGCAATACAAAAACCACCTCAACGAGGGTGGTAGCAGTTAACGCGGAACAGCTGTTGCGCCTTTCTACTTGTGTGTACGCTTTCCGCGCAATGATTGGCCTCCGGAAGTGTCCCAGCATTCCAAAGTCGTCCTCTCTGGTCTTCCCCCCACCCGCTCTGTGGGCATGATGAAACAGTCCCCACCCTGATCAGATTCCCGGGATTTTCGAATTTCTCGTCTGTTTCACTTCCTGTTCTCTTCCTCGTGGAGTGGGGTGCAGCTCCGATTATCAGTAGCAATGGTGGCCCATCGTGGAAGATGCGCATCGCTTTGGAGCACGGCAGAGGTGCTGTACCTGATCAGCAGCTGGGGAGAGTCAGCTGTGCAGGCGCAGCTACGCGGCAGCAGGCGAAATTATGATACATTTGGCATAAATTCTCGGGCCATGTCAGAGAGAGGTTATGATAGAGACACTGTGCAGTGCAGATCAAAGGTGAAGGAGCTAAGAATAACCTATCACCGAGCGAAGGAGGCAAACCGCCGTTCGGGATCAGCGCCTGCTACATGCAGGTACTATAAGGAGATAGAAGCCATCCTCAGTGGGGACCCCACAACCACTGCAAAGAGTCCCGTGGACACATCGGCCCCCCCCTCATCCAGTGAATGCCAGACCCAAGCAGGATGAGGATGTGATCGATGAGGAGGAGATGGAGGATGACCTGGAGGAAAGCGCAACAGTGTGTAGCCAGGAGCTCTTCTGCACCCCCGCTGAGACGTCCACCCAAGACATGAATTTCAGCGTGTCCTCTGAGGTGGCAGAGGGGGGTTCCGGTAAGTTTCTCTTTCGTGCAGCTATGGCTCCGGCTAAAATATCATTGCCCGGGGTGGGGGTGCTTGCTGTCTCAGTCCCCGCTGTGCACGCTCTTTACTCTGCATTCATTAGAAGTGCATCAACACAAGCAGTGATTGTCAAAAAATCATCTGTATTTAGGTCAGTAAAGGCTTCCTCGATGTACCTCCAGAGCCTACTACTCAGGTTAGATGGGAGAGCGTTTGTGTCTACGCTCCCAAAGACGGGTACTCTGCCTCGCCAGCTGCAAAGCACAGCCCTGGGAACCATGGCAGCACACAGTGCAGCAGCATACGGTCCTGGCTTGCAACCGGTGGCATGTAGGATATGTATTCTAGCTGGCAGGGGCACTCTGAGGAGATAGATATCAGGTTCCATCTGTGTGCCCTGTGCAGAATGTTAGCCCCCAGTAAGCTTTCTATTAGGATGTACCTTGTCCGCTTCAGCGAAGCATAGGATGTTGACTGCCCTGCACCTTCCAGTGGAATGTGCTACTGGAAGGTTACATTGGTTATCTAGGCTCTGTGTTAACAACAGCTTTATTATTATTATTATTATTTAGATTCGACCTTCACAAGGCCGGTGTCTACCCCAGCTGACTGCATGAGAAACATTTGGTGGCGTGCTTGAAGAAACAGGGAGGATATGTTTCAGGACCTGCTGAAAACAGCACAGGAATCCGCGAGGGAGAATCGAGCCTGGAGAGAGGAATCCCAACAGAGGAGGCAGAAACACAGGGATGAACTGATAAGCGTGATGAAGGAGCAAACAGAACTGCTCAAGAGCATGATTGCGTTGCAGACCCAGGCGATTAATGTACGGGCTCCACTCCATACAGTTCAGCCGTGTCTGCCTCCCACACCCCGTAGTCCTTCAAAGAATTTCTTTGAAGGCCCCCTGTCCCCCTGGTACACTGCAACATCCAGTCCCCCCCAGAGCTACTTTTTAGAGACTTGCAGCTACACCCACCTGTAACCCCCCCCTTTAGGTTTTAATAAAAATAGTGACACATAATTTGAAGAGTGGCTTTATTTGTACACATTGAAAATCTCATAAGGTGCACCTGATGCATCCTGGAAGTTAACTAGGGGAGGGCATCATTTAAATGGTCCCTGAGTGCCTCCCTTATGCGAGCAGCTTCTCCTTGGGCCCCCCTAATACTCCTAGTGGCTGGCTGTTCGTATGCTTCCTCAAGGCACTGTGCCTCCATAGCCCACCCCGGGGAAAACTTTTCTCCCCTACTTTCACAAATGTTATGAAGGACACAGCATGACGCAATCACAGCAGGGACATTGTCCTCCGCCAAGTCCAGCCTCCCATACAAACATCGCCAGCGCCCTTTTAAACGGCCGAAGGCACACTCCACAGTCATTCTGCAGCGGCTCAATCTGTAATTGAACCGCTCCTTGCTGCGATCTAGGTTACTGGTGTACGGCTTCATGAGCCGTGGCATCAGTGGGTATGCTGGGTCTCTGAGGATGACTATGGGCATCTCCACATCCCCCACTGTAATTTTTTGATCAGGGAAGAAGGTACCCCCTTGCAGCTTCTGGTACAGACCAGTGTTCCTGAAAATGCGGGCATCATGCACCTTTCCCGACCACCCAGCATTGATGTCCGTAAAATGCCCCTTGTGATCCACGAGTGCTTGCAGCACCATGGAGAAGTAACCCTTCCTGTTGATGTACTTGGTCGCGAGATGGTCTGGAGCCAAAATAGGGATGTGTGTGCCGTCTATGGCTCCCCCGCAGTTAGGGAATTCCATGGCAGCAAAGCCGTTCACAATCTCACGAACATTGCCCAACATCACCGTCCTCCGTAGCAGAACGCGATTGATGGCTCGGCAGACTTGTGAGAGGGCTAATCCGACAGTGGACCTCCCGACTCCAAACTGGTTTGCAACCGACTGGTAGTAGTCAGGAGTCGCCATCTTCCAGACAGGAATAGCAACACGCTTCTCCACGGTTAGGGCTGACCTCATGTTGGTGTCTTTACGTCGCAGGGCAGGGGCCAACTCTGAACTCAGTTCCAGAAAGGTTACTTTCCGCATTCGAAAGTTCTGTACCCACTGCTCGTCATCCCACCGCTGCATAACAATGCGATCCCACCACTCGGTGCTCGTCTTTCACGACCAGAAACGGCGTTGCACCGTGTGCAGATGATCGGTGAAGGAGCTGAGCAATGCGGTGCTGTTGCTCTGCATGGCATTGATCAGCCCCTGCTCCTCAGCGTCCTCATCTGACTCGGAGTTCATTGCGTACTGAGCAACCAGCCGAGATGTATTTAGAATGCTGAAGGCGACAGTGGAGATCCATGCTGTTGCTGTTGTGATTGCTCGCAAATGGTGCGGTGCATCACTGCTCTGTTAGAAATAGGCACGAGTTGCTATTGGGAACAAGGAAGACACAAGGGGAACACAGTGCATCACGGGAAACTGAGAGTTTACCCATGGCGCTTTGCGTTCCTTTCCTTCATCCCATGATTCCAAGAGCAGATTGAGGGAAAATTGAACTGTGGGATAGGTGCCCAGAATTCATTGCGCTACACCGCGATATTGCAAAGAATTCTGTTGCGTTACAAGGAGCGACGTGTGTACGCACTCTCCCGCAATAAAGGTCACGTGTTTTTTATAGCGCGATTGCCATGTTGCGCTTTAATCTGATCGTGTGTACATAGCCTGAGTAAAGCATTATTAAGCTTGAATAATGATGACAAATTCTGGTACTTAATAAGTAAATAACTTCTACTTGCTGTTTCCTTGAAATCAGTCTGAGGCAACAGATTAAACCAGATATGGAATTTGTATTCTAAGTTTTTTCATTTTTTAATTATGATATGCTAAAGAAAAGAAAATAATTTTTTATGAATTCACGAAGTGAAAACACCTATTTTTTCACTCTTCTTTCCCCAGTCCCTTGTATGATTTGCTTCAAACACGCCAGAGAGAGAAAAAATAAGGTGTGAAAATTCAGGCTTGATTTTTTAAAAAATATTTTTTAAAAAATGGTGTGAGGATGAGATATTTCAAACCAGATTTACCCTAGCATGCTTGTTACTGCTTCATTTATAGAGCAATGCTACGCAACAGAACAATCCAATAATCAGCTCAGCTGCAAGTGGAAGAGTCTTCGAAGCCTAGAAGTTTAAAGTTATTAAAAAAACAACCTAGATATCTTTTTCCTAATGTTTTATTGCAATTTTTGAGGTGCTTTTCTGTAGTGATAAAAAGGGGAGGAGAAAGGAAGGCAAGATGAAGAGAATTTGCCATCAGTTTTGCTAGCTTTTAGTGAGCTTTTAAAATGGAGATTTTAAAATCCAATCCTGTAGATTTAATAGTGTCTCTCTTCCCCCCCCCCCCCCTTGTAACAAATTGATTGAAGTGCTAGGCAGTCACTGAAAAATAAACGGATGAGCCGTGTCTTGAATCAAGACTGAAGGTCTTTACTGAAGCTGAATTTCCCTAAGGAAGATTGTGTGTAGTCCAGACTATTCAACCTACCACTATGGAATATATGATGGGTAGTGTAAGGTATAGATTCAGAGACTCTAAACATCTTTTGGCACATCTCTATTGTTAATGCTGCTTTACAATAAAAAACAGAATCTGTTTTGCGGCACATCCATTTTACATCACATAGACAAAAGAGAAGAAAATACTTGATACAATTTGGTAGAATATATCCACATAATTATAGACTTTTTCTGGGGAGTGGCAGGAATTTATCTTTGGTAAATTATCCTAAGTATAGATCTATACTAGCCAAAAATGGTTCAGTATTTTAGTATGGTGGTGAAGAAAGGAATTAATTCTGTGATCCTGTTTTCTATTTCTCTGCTGCCAAGGGCTCAAATTTGGGACATTTTAATTGGTAAATATATAACAAGTAAACTGAAATATTTTCTGAGACTGCTCAACTACAGTATTCTAGAAATGATTAAATGAAAAGACTAAGTCTGTGATTTTCAGAGACACATAAAGGAGCTAGGTGCATTGAATTTCAATGGAAGTTGGACACATTCTACCTCTTTGTAAAGATCCAAGCTTAATTGTTTTGTGAAATGTCTCTGATGATGTCACTCCAGTGGAAAATTGTATCTCAAAACCCACACCACAACTGGCACCCCCCTTGATTGAATTAACCAAATGGGCATGGAAACTAACTTGCCCTCTGACATTCAGAGGAGTTCATTCTGGAACAGGACAGGGGCAGAGTGATGGGGCACTGCGAGGAAACTGACCTCTTTGTGGTATATCTGTTCCAGAGATGCATAGGGCCTGATCTTCAACTTCTTACTCAGTGAGCTCCTACAGGCTGATCCAAAGTCCATTGACATCGATAGAAACACTGATTTCTATGGCCTTTGCATCAGAACCTTTTTTCTTTGAGACATTTTGCTTGAGTGAACAATGCGGAACTAGACTCTGAGAGCACTGATTCCACAGCTGTCACTGTCAATGCAGTGCCTTTAAATTAACACAGACGTTTTAAGGGAAAAAATCTCTAATGTATAATAAAGAAAAAGACCATGAGGCAAAGGGAACAAATTCTTTGGCTTAAATTAGAAATGTCATTAACAATACATCAGTCTTTTGACTTTGATATATCTTTGTATGTCTTTGGCACTCAGGCTTGCAAGGCCTGATTGTATTTAGTGCAAAATATCCACTAGTTTCTTGCAAAAATCACTTTTAAAATGTTTTGCCCATTTGGTTCAGAGATCTTACTGCCTTAAAAGCACATAGAAAACTTTGTTTATGATAAGACTGTTGAAATGTCTAGGCTAATTACGCTAGTGTGATCCCAAGTGAATAACTGTATCTTTTAGAGAATATTTAGTAGAAATCTAGGAAATATAACATTGGCTTGATCAGTTACAAACTACTTAAATAAAATATGATAACAAAAGGCAAGATGTAAATATTAGAAATTTAGAGAAAAGGCTTATTAGATCATCTACTCCACTGTCTGCCAGTGCAGAATTGTTCTTGATAGCATTTACCTGAGTGATTTCTTCAGTCTATTTTTTAAATGTCTCAAGTGATCGTTTTCAGTATTTCCGTACTGGTGATATCCCTCATTCAGTTATAATTCATTGTTAGGAAATTTTTACTGATTATTAGCCTAAATTTCAGTCTTTGTACTTCGGAAGACTTAAAGAAATCCTCTCTCTGTGGTCACGTTCCAGAGGGGTAGCCTTGTTAGTTTAGTTTAGCAAAACAAACAATGAGTCTTGTGCACTTTTAAAGATTAACAAATTTATTTATTGCATGAGCTTTTGTGGGAGAGATCCCACTTTGTCAGATACTTGAAAATTTTCATTTTCAAGCGTCTGAAGTGGCCTCGCTCTCTGAGGTTTTTTTTTAAACACCCTTCAAATACATTAGTTTTAGAAGGTCTTCGGTCAGAGATTGTAGATACAACTTTTAAAAGCATCCAAGTCCCATTTTCAAAAATGAACAGTTAAGAGCCTAAGTCACACTGAAAGTCAATAGAACGAAAACCCAGATCCTCAAATGTATTTAGGTGCCTACCTCCCATTGAAATCAAAGTACTTAAATACATCTAAATACCTTTCAGGATCTGGGTCTAAGTGTTAAATCCCTTTGTTCCGAAGTCATTTAGGTGCTTTTGAAAAGTTTACCCTGTGTCTTCATATGTGTTTATGTCGCATCTAGCAAAATGGTGCCCTGGTTTTCGTCTCTATGTGATACTGTTATATAAATATTAAACAGATCATATTTCCTATTAGGACTCAAAATACTCTGTAGAGATATTAACACCTGCTCTGGATGTACATCACATGGCAGCCTGATTGTGCATTAGTGTCACTTGCACTAGCAATTCATGATGGCGGTGGCTATTGTACACACTGCATTGCAGTGCTCAGGCCCTGCTGTCTCACTGATCAGTTCCTGCACTGAGCTTGGGGGGAGGGGGGTGCTAGTTACACCAAGTTGAGTGCAGTCATTTTGGTGTTTTGGAGTTACTTTCACTCCAGGCCTGCAGTATTTGATCCTACAGTGTCTCAAAGCTGGGTTTGTACCAGGCATTATGCTGCTAAATGGACAATGTGACCATTTGGTGTTAATTATGTTGCTCGGCAAGGTAAGGAAAGACTCCAGAGGCATTATAGGCTCTCCCATATTTGAGGAAGTAACTCATTATATGGGGGCTATCACATAAGCGAAGTTGCAAGAATGGGAAACTTACTACATTTTCTGATGTGATGTATTACCTCTATTTGAACAGCGGTGGGAATGAAGAGGTATCCAGAATCTTACACCTCTTTGCTAGTGATTGTGTGACTTTAAAAAAAAAAAAAAAAAAAAAAGTCTTGGACTGATTTACCATTGTGCTACTTTTACACCATCTAACCCCACTGATTGCAATGGAGTTACACAGTGGAAAATGGGAGTAATAGAGCTGTAAATTGGGTCTCCAGTTATATCTATAGTTATCATTCATCCAATATTTGTGAGTGTTTATCTTGTCTTGAATTGGTCTGAAGCCAGCTTACACTAAAAGATACCCTAATAATTAAATCTGTCATGCTCCAGTGTCCAAGGTAACAGGTTCAAAACATCAGTGTGCTCATTTTTTAAATATTAAGGCCCATTTGTGCTGAAAGAGTCAGGCCTGGTCTACACTAGAAAAGTTGGTCAGTTTAACTACGATGTTCAAAGGTATGAAAAATCCACAGCTTTGAGCTCTGTTGTTAAGCTGATCTATATCGAAATGGTTAAAAGAAGAGCAACATACATGCAAAGATGATCAAGGATGCAGAACAGTTTCCATACAAGGATAGACTAAAAAGATTAGGGATGTTCTGATTAGAAAAGAGGTGACTAAGTGAGATATTATAGGTCTATAAAATCATGAGTGATGTGGAAAAAGTGAATAGGGAAGTGTTATTTACTTTTCTACACAATTCAAAAATCCAAGGTCACCTTTTTTAATTAATAGGCATCAAGTTTAATACAAAAAAAGAGGAAGCTCTTTTTCACATCACACATAACTAACCTGTAGAATTCATTGCCAGGGAAGGCTGTGATGACTAAAAGTGTAACTGGGTTAGAAAAAGAATTAGACGTGTTCATAGAGAATAAGTCCATCTCTGCCTATTAGCCAAGATGGTTAGGGACATAACCTTCTGATTGGGTAACTAAACAGATTACCAGAAGCCAGGGTGGAATTCAGGGATGGATCACTCCGTTGTTGTCCTGTTCTGTACATTCTCCCGGAAGTTATGGTATACTGGTTGCTTTAGAGAAGGAGTATTGGGCAAGATGGACCATGATCGAATCCAGTATGACTGTTCTTTTTGTCAAGCTCTTTTCAACAGCAACTATGTCCTTTTCAGGGCCTGTAAAAGCTTCATGCAAAGCTCTGCATTATATGAATATTTATATTATATGCATTCTATGAACAAGGCAGGTTTGAGCAAGATCAGTGGCATGTATGTATGTAACACACAAAGACAAATGTTAATGTGAATCATGTAACATTGAGTCAAGTTCAAGGTCTCAGTACTCATTTTTAAAACGCTCAGTGGGCTTTGCCCAGCATATCTGAAAGATCACCAAAGTATTAGGATAAAGGCGCAATGGAACTCCTACAAAGGTAAAGCTTGTCTGTCAGAGAGAAAGTGCTTTCCCTGGGGTCAGTCCAGTACTGGAACAAACTCCCCCAGAACTCACCAAACCTTCTGTTCCAAGTGGAAGGAACATTTCTTCGACCTGCCTGCTCTAACAGAAACATGGAGCAGTGTGTGCATGTAAGAAGAATCAAAACCAAAACCCTACCAGAACAAAACCTACATTGTACAAACAAATCTCTCTCGGGTGAGGTGGGGATGAGGGAGAAAACAAATCACATATCAAACATTTGTCACATTATTTCATGTGATACTGGAAGTTGGTCCTCTACTATGGAGATAGGTTCTTCCATTATTCTTATGTGACAAGGGTGGCCAAACCGTGATTCATGAGCCACATGTGGCTCTTTTACAGTTAGTGTGCCTCATAGAGCCCCATATGCCATCCCCCATTTTCCACCTACCTCAGCAGGATGGGGAGCTCAGAATTTCTGCCCTGTGGTGGGATGATGGGGATAGAGGATTCTGCTCAGTGGGAAGCGGAGTCTTCGGGGCGTCAGTAAATTTGGCCACCCCTGCTATATGGAAGAGAATAGATCTGTTTTAGGAGCTTTTTCCTTCCCTTTCCTCTGTAAAATGGAGTTAAAATACCTGCCTCACAGTGCTATTGTGGAGCTCAATTAATGTTTATAAAATGTGTTTGAACCCTCAGATAATCAGGAGAAGGGACAATGTTGTGCCAAAGACACCAGTTAGTTGGTGAATGATCAATCATAGCGTGTATGTAGGAGATGCTGCTGCCCCCGCCTCTTCAGTCTGCTTCACCTTTCCAGTCACTGTTTGGCCCCACTATCTTTCCCTTCTGTACTTGATCCAGGGCTCCTCCTCAGTGCCACCTCTCCATGTTTTCTCTCTCTTTTGGACCCATTTCTCTTCCCGAAAGTACCACGCCAGCTTTGTACAGCTGCAGGAGCAACAAAAAGTAAATGTTTTCTTGTAAGATTGAGGAGGAAATTAAAGAGGTTCAGAAAAGGGTGAATAAATATGTGGTCCTGGGGGAGAAGAAAGAGGGAAAGAAACTGGTTAGGGTTTAGGCAACTTGGAGGATAGGAAGAAGAGTTCCAAACTGGTGGGTCTGCATCTGCCCCTATTATTCACCAAATAATTTTCTCTCCATCCACTGACTCCTTGCCTATTCAAGCAGCACCCAGGAATAGCACAATGGCTTTTTAGTTGTTCCAAAGGGGGAGGCTACATGTGCAGCAGAAGTAAGTGCGTACAGGGGAGTGGAAAAGGGGTTTCATCAATCCCTCTAGCCAAAATATCAAGTCAGCTCTGTGTGATACCGGGATACTGGGAAACAGGCATACAATTACTCAGCCACAGCAGAAGAGGGATCTAGGTAGGGCCTATTCTCACAGTGGCCCAGCAGTCTAATTCTGAAGTCAAATGGCTCTGTATAGTCTCTGGGGCTATGTCTACACCAGAAAAGTTGTCAACTTAAAGTCAACCTTATTAAGTTGACTTAACAAAGTCGACTTAACTTTTCCAGTGTAGACATAGCCCCTTGTTGACATTATTAAGTCGACTTAACGCTTTAAGTCGACTTAATAAGGTCGACTTAGGCAATAATCCCCATCCACACTGGCTTTAAGTCGAGTTAAGGAGTCGACTTAAGGCTTAAGTTGACCTAAAACCAAGTGTTATTAAATTGACTTAAGCTTTCCTTAAGTCGACTTAAGGAAATGCTTAAGTCGACTTAATAAAAGGCCAGTGTGGACGTGGGTTTGTTTAGGTCGACTTAAGCCTCCTTAAGTCGGCCTCAGTTGCCAGTGTAGACGCACCCAGAGTGAGGCCTGTGGGGCAGCTTATGTGGGAGAAACAGAAGCCATAATGACCCAAAATGCTATTTTGTCCCTCAGAATGCAGGACAGTGGAGATGTCTGACACAGAAATGCCTTTTAGATATTGTGCAGCATTATATTTTATAGCCACAAATATTGCCACTACTAGAAAGCTGATCTGTATTATTTGGATCAGTGGTACCAAACTGTGGAGCACTTGCTGATGGTAAGTGTTGAGCTGGCTGATTGTATGGTTCTAATTCTGCTCCTTGTTCCCACCTGCTAAATTATATTTAAAAAAAGCTAAATATAAACTAGACATGGTCCTAATATTAATTTTCCATGGAGTAATTTGGTGCAGTTGCTACAGGAATAGTGTGTGATTGTGAGTGAGAAGGAAGGCAGTTTGTGTCATAAATGAGAGGGGAGATGGCAGTGAGACGATATTCCTCTTAAGATGTGGTCCACACTGTGAAAACATTTGAGCATCTGTGATCGAGATGTTGGGTCAAATTCTCACTTGGTATAAATCAGCATAGCTCCACTGAAGTCACATCAGGCTTGGCCCTTTATTTTAGGATTATCTTATTTTTAAACCACAAAAGAGAACTGCATTTGTCATAACTCATTGTATTTCTGACTAAGAAACAAGCTCCTGCTTTTTATTTCTCTATACTATTCCACTCTTAGTAAGTAATAGAGAACTTGGAATGTGAACTGTCTGGAATTACTGTGTTTGTTGAGGAAAAGTAGATTTCTAGATAAGATATGTATAGCCAATCCTAAACAATAGCTCATTTGTGCCTCACAGTAGAAACAAATTTCAAAAGGGGTTCTATGTGAAAATATGATCAGAAGCAATCAGCATCTAGTCTAAGAGTCAGGTGCTGTGAACATATGAGTGCATTAAAAGCTGGTAGGAAGGATTGATACATTTTGTATACAAAGGCCAGTGTTTTTTACATTGTGTGTTTAAAGTTCGATTCTATGGAAGTTATTTTACTGCCGCCTTTATCATAATGTCTGAGTGCCTTCCAAAGATGCGTTAAATAGCATGATGAACATCTGTTATGTCAGTCTCCTAACCCATGTATAAGCATCTAAATAAGGGGGGGAATTGCAGGTGCCCATGAGACTTTAGGTTTCACAGTATGGTTAGAGATCCCTAACTTTAATCACCAAGTTGGAAAATATTGGATTAAGTGACTTGGTGGTGAAGGAGGAGGAAGTGCCTGAGATGGAGGGAGAGTGTAGGATTTCCTGAGTCTCTGTCTGGGTTCAGGTAACTAGATGAAGTAATGCTCTGCCATGGACTCATTTCATTGCCATGAATATTGATTTATGTGGCAGATACAGAACTTTTATCCTCTTTTCTAATGTAAAATGCATGTAAAAAGTATCATTATTTATTTCTAATCTGCCTGTAGTAAATGTATCTAATTCAAATATTTGTAGGTCTGGTTTAGTAACCGTCGTGCTAGATGGAGGAAACAGGCGGGGGCCAATCAACTGATGGCTTTCAATCACCTGATCCCAGGAGGATTCCCACCTACCGCCATGCCAACCCTGCCAACATACCAGCTATCTGAGCCCTCCTATCAACCCACCTCCATACCACAAGGTACAGTAGGAGATGGATGTTTCATTTAAATGGAATTTAACTCCATTTCATGGACTTTCCATGTAAACCCATGTTATAAACATTTTATTCTTCAAATTTGGGAAATACTGTGAGTGAATTTAGGCCTCACGTCAGCAAAGCACTTGCATATCTGCTTACCTTGAGTATAAAAGAATTCCCATCGGCTTGCCTCGATTTTGGTCTGTGTGTCTATGAGCAGTGCCACTATAAAGCTTGAAGACTGAACCCCTCTATCCATGGGAGAGGTACAGCATGGCAGGAGTTATGCAAATTTCCTCTTCCTCCCCAACTACTGTGTCTCAACTCTGTTCTGTAGCAGTGGAGGATAGGACACTGGAGGATAGATCGCTCATGGAGTTCATTCAGCTTTCTCTTTATAGTGACAACTGCCAACTGGAATATTTTGGGCCTGATATGGACCACTTGTTCAGCAGGAATTGGACTGAAATGACCAACCATTTTGCCACCCGTACTCAATAGCCATCCAGTTGGTACAAGAGAGGGGGGCCACAAATTTATCAGAAGCCCTATGAATTTTGGTTGTGTGATAAAAATAAAAGCTAGATACAGGCCACTCCTGATTTTGATCTTTCAAATGCAAAACCTGACAGCCAAGATATTATCAAATCAACTCCCTGCCTCCCAAAGTTTTGCCCATTACAGAAGTGGGACAGATCAGTAACTAAGCCACCAACCTGCTAAACTTTGGTCATTTGGGTAAAATGAGATCTGGATTCAAACCATTGGTGGAGAGTTTTGCAAAGTCAAAATCTGACCAGGAAAACTTTGTAAAACCTCAAGCTTGTCCGATCACTAATCACTACCAATCTGAGCTGAACCTCTACTGGTGAAGTAGAGAGGAAAGAGACTTTATATTCTGCCCATTTCTTCTGTTCTCGAGACATAAAATGTGCATATTTTCTGTTTTGCTTCATTCATTATGAAGAGCATATGCCCATGAAGAATCATGTGAGAATCACATCTGAATATATTTTTCACAAGGTAAATGTCTTGTAGTCTGACAGAGGCTTATGCCCTGTTTTGTTTCATATTGTATTTTTTCCTCCTAGCCAGTTAATTATTGAATAATATTAAATATTCACCTTTTGATTAGCTAATATTTACCTGCAAGTCCTGATCCAGTCTTCAGTGTTGAACTTTGCATAGTGAGTTAGTCAGAAAACTGAGGAAAATGTATCAGTGTTCCTTTCTCTTCTAGCTGTGTCTGATCCAAGCAGTACAGTCCACAGACCTCAGCCTCTTCCTCCGAGCACTGTACACCAAAGCAGCCTCCCTTCAAATCCAGAAAGCAGCTCTGCGTATTGCCTACCCAGCACCAGGCATGGATTTTCCAGCTATACAGACAGCTTTGTGCCTCCATCCGGGCCCTCAAATCCCATGAACCCTGCCATTGGCAATGGCCTTTCACCTCAGGTCAGTCCTGTGTTTTCAGACAGAGGATTTGCTGTATACCAGAACCAAAGAGTCTATTCCCCGAGGCCAGAGCATAATGAATTGCCAAATTTAAACCATAATGTATTCTTTATACAAGCCACATGATTTCAGTTTGCTAGCTTCCTTCCCTCTCTCCCCCACACCCCTAACTGGCTGCATCAAAACTCATAGCTTATATTTAATTTCATGTGATTTATAATGTAATCATGCACACTTTATGTTTATGTTCAGTTGTCAAGCATTTGTAATGTGCCACTATTTTCCTTGAGATCCATCCCTAGGTAAAGAAAGTTCAAGACCCATGGGTGATCTTTTCTAATACAATGTCAGCTAATCAGCTTTGTATAAATAGAATGCCTCTTTAAGAGACTGGAGAGATTTTACTAAGTGGTCTTAGAGTAGCAGACAAGTTATACTGGGAGAGGTGCAGCTGATGACCAGCACACATTGGGATGAGCTATAATCAGGTTATAAATACACAAATGAGGAAAGTTACTGTTCTTTGGAAAAACATAAATGCTCAAATGCCATAATTGTTTTTCTAATTTGCATGAGCTTTTCTTAGGAGATCATGTTAATAAATTGCCTTGATAATTGAGTGTCAAAAGGTTGGTTAAATTTCCTACAAGTGGCATCTGTCTGAAGTTGACATTATTAGCAATTGCTTAAATATACAATAGTTTTGTTTATTAGTATGAGCTTTGCCCAGGTGTTTTGGAGAGCTGTCCACTAAATTCTGAGAAATGTCAGAAAGGGGATGCAATCTATAATTACAATCAGGAATCTCTTCAGGGCTGAGAGTGAGAGTTTTAACAGCTTTATCTTCTTTCTACCCTTTTTTTCCTCTCAGTGGTTAGGAAAACAGAGAGAAGCTCAGAATGACACAAATGAAAAGTGAAAAGACAATTATACTCAATTACACACTAATCACGGACTATCGCCACTGCCTAAGCAGTGAGAGGGCATTCTAATAGGCAGAAAATGAGATTTTAATGGCACAAAGGGTGGCCAAAATAACGACTCGTATATCTTTGCCTCCTTCGTTTTCTTCAACTTGTGGTTTGCATCTCAGGAATACAGTGCCTGGTTCCTGCACAGCGGTGATAACTCTGTGCAGCTGAAAAGTTCAAAGGCATCGGAGTTGAAAAGAATGAATAGCAAAGGGAATGAAATAAACATTTTTGCCTAAAGGCAAAAGTTCATAAACCCTTTTTTGTAACAGTAAATGTAATTGCGTTTCATAGATTCCTATAGCATATAGTGGAATACAAAACTTTATGGCTTTAAACCTCAGTAGAAAAATACCAACATAAAAACAAACGCACGTACTTCCAACAAGACGTCACTGAATTTTGTTTTGAAGGCCCCTAATTTCTAAATGCAGTCTCCAACAAAAGGCATGACATTATTAGTGTTTTCATTTTTTAAATGGACATATTCACAGTATTCAAGGCTTCCACAATTTAGGCATAAAAATCTTTCCAGAGTTCTGAAGTAATCCTTAGAGGCAGTTTTAACATAATTTTCGGTATAAATCAACTCTAGTGATAAAGAAGAGTTATTTTTAACTTTCAAAAAGCTTTTTAATCACTGTGATATGAAAGTTAAGTATTACGTTGAAGAAGTCCTGTCACACTGTGGTAAAGTGAGATCATAAATAAAAGCAATTGGTGGAACAAGTCTTCACCCCCAATATCCTGTTGTGACCATGTATAGTCAAAAGGAGATCCTAAAACTGATAAGACTGACACAATTAGTTACTGTGATCTCCAGTTCTTGGAAACAGCTTTGTTTCAGTGGTCAGAATTGTCGTCATATTATGAAACTTGATCTGTGCCCCTTAGTTTTCCACTACCTTTCCCTAACACAGAGCTTAGAATATCTAGCCCTGCTTTGCCCACTTTTACTATGGACCGTAGAGGGAAATTGGTCAGTAGAAACTAGTTCTGATGTCATTTGTTCATCACTTGTATATACACAAGTCACATCCATTCAAGGAGAGAGTTGCTGGAAGTTTATTGGTAGTAGTAATGTTTTTGTAGTTACTGGCAGTAGAAATGTTTGAAGTTAAACAAATGTTGAACTCGTATTAGCTGAAAAAGACCTTCCGAGGGCATGACAAAAACATTTAGAGCTGGCCTTTGTGCCATGTTGAACTCATGATTCTGGGACCTCAGGAACCTAGAAATGTAAAGAGAAGTTGAGCCTTCATGTTTTCATAGATAAATCTCTATCCCTTTTGCTGGCCAAAATCACCTTGAAGATATACATTGCCCTAAACCAATTACTGGGGTTGAAAAAAACAAGTAGCCAGATTCCACTTCTGTAGCAGGAATCTGAAAGGGATGCTAGACACACTTTTTAAATGTATAAATTGTCAGATAAATTTGGGGTGTGTCCCAAAAAGTCATCTTGCCATCCCTCCCCAAAATCCTTGGTTCACTCCTTCACAAAGTTATCTGCTTCTGGTAGCCAGAAATTAGTCACATTTGGAAGTGGAGTAAGATAGCAATAAAAGTTGTTACACAGGCCCACCCAAAAATTTTAAAGCCAATTCTGTATTTTTAGGATTTTCTCAAAGAAAAGGTAATGGTGACTTTCCAAGTGAGACACAAGCACTAAGCTGGTAGAGCAGGAAGTGGGAAAAGATTTTTTTTAAAGAGAAAACAAAGATCTTAGTCTGCTGGGGGATTCTAACTGTTGAATCTGTGTATGTGTGTGAGCCATTTAAAAAAATGTCTCCGCTTATGATCATCTCCCTCTCAGAAGCTCCATGGAAAAACTATGTTCAAAATGTGCTGAATTTATGGTAAATTATTCAAGGAGGAAGAAAAAAAATGACACTCCTTTTTGGAGATCCTTTGTGATCCTTTGTAGAGCCCAGTGATGTACAGAGCAAAGTCAGGTATCAAAATTCACAGGATCTGATTCTTAGATGATGTAAAACATAGCTCCACTGACTTCAGTTTATACCTGGGGAGACTCTAGCCCACAGTTCTCTGAATGCATTTTATTTTGATGCAGGACATGGACATTCCATTTCTATTTTTGCTCCTGAGCTTACTGATAATTACATATCTGGTTTAAGACAAACACTGTAGCCAAATTGAGATCACAGGAGAAAACATTACAAAAGGTGCTATGGTGATATAGTTTTGTTATTGTTTGTTAATTTTTCCACTGTGATGACAAACTTTACTCAGAAATTCGTAAGTCTTGGCATATTTTTGGGGGTGTCAGGTGGTGGAATGTCAGTGTCCCATACACCTATCTTGTTGTGTTAGTGATTCTCTGAAAAATAAGATAAAGGTTTGTGTATTCAAATTTAAAACAAAAAGAGGGAGTAACAACTCCTGTCTTCCTAGCACTCAGCACCTTCTAAATGAAGAACTGGTCTGTAGAACTCATCAGGGTGATTGAGTATTGGTCTGCTAAGTCTGTTTTACCCATTATTACCTGGCTGTGGTGAGATATCCTCTGCATTATAGACTTACAAATGGTTGATCTTTATAGAAACAAGGCAGTGATTAATAGCTCAGGGAACTGGTGTCAAGTATTGTCCTTGTTTACATTTTTTATATAAAAAAATCCATCTCTGCCAGTGAACTGGAGCTTTTATAGTGTAATGTCAAAATTGAAATTATTAGTGTGTAATGTATGTAAATTGTGTATTTTGTGTCTGCTATGCCTATTATGCAGCTTCTTGGGTTTTATGCATATATTTATTGGAATATTGTAGTTCCCTTTCAAATTAAATTTCAATTGCTCAGTGCATTTGCTTTTGACAAACATTTGTTAATCCTGAAACTTATTAGGGAGTAGCATCTAAGTGTTAATGCGTGTGTACAGAACTCAAGACTGCTTCTGATTTGGCATGTCATTTTGAGATCATGGCATTAACAATTACCTCAGATTCTTCAGATGTAAGGCAATGACGCTTTGTCAAAACATGTTTCTTTCAATTGAAGGTGTATGGTCTTACTGCAGATCTGATTATTACCAAGATAGGATTTCATTATTTTAATTTATTATATAAGTTGAGGAAAAAGTCTTTCAGTGTGGCATGGGAATCCCTTGACCTTTTCTTGTTCCCTTTATGAATGTAAAGGTAGTAAAGTTTACCCAGATCCATGTGGTTCAGGTAGTTCCTGTTTCTAAAGAGCACTATTTCAGAATATATTTGGGCTCAGATCCAGACCCAAGAAGATATTTAGTATTGTTGTTCATCAGGCCACTCCTTTTCTACATTTACAAATCCACATAGGTTACAAAGCCTTAAATATCCACTGTTAAAAAGCTTTTACCACTAAGAACCAGAAGAGCAGGTGGTTGAGACCTAGTTCCTGATGGATATATTTTTTCCACCCCATCCACCCTAAAAATAAATTACTAACCCTTACTTCCTAAAAATGGGTCACATTAATAGAATAGGAGACTGTGGCGTGGTTTCCTCACTAAAAATTAAATAAATAAATAAAAGCAATGGATTCCTTTATTATGCATAATCCCTGCAATAAAATTGTTCTTTACCTAATTGGCCACAGAAATACATTTTTGATGTTGGATGTCTTCTAGAGCCTTTCACACATCAAAAGCTCATGATGTGGGTCCAAAGTGGTCTTAGCTTTGAGAATTGGTCAAGTGATGGCCAAGTGGCATGAGCCAGAAGTCATAGATTTCTTAACTAGGAAGCAGTTTGTTTACATCACGGAACTTGTCTGAGCACAAGTTTCCTGAGAAAAGCCATAGATGTAACTAATAATGCTAAGCACAGGGGATTTTGTGTTGATTTCATCATTCCATTTCTTTATTTTGGTAGAAATAATTGGAATCGTGGGGTCTCATAATTAGTTTTAGACAAGATCCAGAATTAATTCCGTGTTAATCTGTGAACAATAAAAACAATGAGAATCCTGTGGCACCTTAAGCTATGTCTACACTGGCAAATTAGTTCAAATGAAGCCTCCTTAATTCGAACTAACTAAAGCCATGGCTACACTAGGCTTTAGTTAGTTCGAATTAAGGGTTTCCTTAATTCGAACTAATAAATTCTAATAGGGCTTCAGAAGTAAGGCTTTAATTCGAACTAGCTAGTTCGAATTAGCCAATGTGGCCATGTTAATTCGAACTAATTTCTTAGTTCGAACTAACCGGTCATTGAAATGAATGGGGATCGCTAATTTGAACTAAGCTAGTGCCATGAATGGCACTTGCTTAGTTTCAACTAACTTTTCCTAGTTCGAATTAAGCTAATTCGAACTAACTAAAATTAGTTTGAATTAGTTAGTTTGAACTAAGTAATTCAAACTAATTTTAGCAAGTGCAGACATAGCCTTAGAGACTAACAAATTTCTTTGGGCATAAACTAATGCATCTGACAAAGTGGGCTTGAGCCCACAAAAGCTTATGCCCGAAGAAATTTGTTAGTCTTTAAGGTGCCACAGGACTCTGTTGTTTTTTCAGACAAGAGTAACTTTATCTTAAATTTTCAAAAGTGAATTGGGTGCTTTCATATGTGGATGCTTAAATTAAGACACCTAAAAAGACCTGATTGTTTGAGGAAAAATGCTCATAACATTTGAAAATTAGGCATCCTGAAAGCATGTTTGACTTGTAAATTGAGGTCTCCAAAATCACTGGTGATTTCTGAAAAGTTAAGCCAGCATTATTCTTGACTCTCAGTAACCATAAAATAATCAAACTGCAGAAAAGGTACAACAACAAAATACACTGAGACTGAAATGTAGAAGTAAGATGTGACATGTAGTTGAAATAAGTCGCATAATTTCTTAAATCTGACAATTTTCAACAAACACCAGATTCTCAAATAATAATATATAGGATTCATTTTTGGTTATTTTCATCCTTATCTCTCTACTCATTTTATTTGGGCCGTATAATAAGAGATTATTACCTCAGGAGTTTTAATTCTTTTGATCGCTACAATTTAAAACACTCACAATTTTCTGTATGCTAAACTTATCTCTGCCATAAAGTTGGTTGACATTTTGCACAAAATGTTTTTTCTAGTTGAAAAGTGGATTAACCGCCCGTTCACCCAAAACAGGACTTTCTACAAAAAATTATCAACATCTTCAAACTTTTCTGATTTTTTTTCAGTAACTATTGTGAAATATTTTAATCAATATTTTTAATTCAATTGTATCAAAATCATTATTGAACATCGTTGTTTACCAAGGGCATTATTTTCTGTAAATGAAATGTTTGATAATGATTTCAAACATAATTTCAATAACATTTTCTATTAAGAAATAAGTGTCATGAAAACTTTTGCAACCCTTCTCAACCCCACTACCACCAAAAAAATCCACCAAACCAATCAGAAAATGTCTGTTTAGAACCCTGTGAAATGGAAACAGTTTTGTGGGAAATTTAAAACTGTCATTCCCCTCGCCCCGCTCCAAATGATACCTATCATTTAGGATAGAGTAAATCTGTCTCATACAATACTGAATAGGACGACAGCTATTAAAATAAGTTTGTTTGTTCTTGAGATAATACATGCAGAAGTCCTGTTTGAACCTATTGTGAGGTAAACCACCTGAACCAGCAGCTCTGTACAGAGCAGGTGGTTGGAATGTAATAATGAACTTCTAGCTCATTAATGCATTTACAAAATTGCAGTATCAATAGGAATCTTAATACTGGCATATTTATTCAATTAAAAGTTGATACATGAATGAGTTCTTTGTAGTGAGTAGTCCGAGAAGGCTCAGTTCAGCCATTAATTATGCACTGTTTTGTTTTCCTGAAGGAAAACATGTAAAACAATCACAGTTCTGTGAAAGGCATGTGAATTGCAATGATGTTCCCGTAGAGCAGTGGTTTTCAAACTTTTTTTCCCGGGACCCAGTTGAAAAAAACTGGTTATGCCTGAGACCGAAAAATTATATCTTTGAGCAATGCATTCCAGTCTTTCGGTGGTGGCAGTAGGGGATGCCAGGACCCCGTACCTGAGGGTCTGTGACCCAGTTGAAAACCAATGCTGTAGGGTGAAATTCACACCGTAGAGGACCTGTAGGTGGTATCACTTATGTACTATTTAATGTCTCAAAATTGGGCTAAAATGCACAGAGATAAATGTCATCCTAAATCTTTTTTTCCTCCCTGGGTAACTGGTTTTCTCTTCATTATGTATCACGGGGGAGACAAAGTCATTTAGCCTTGGGGGCCATTTCTGTCAGCAACTCAGTCTGGCGGGCCACAAAATGATATAAGAAAAAATAAACCTCACAGCAACTACTTGTACACATGGTCTGTAGTCTGTTGACTGTTGGGATAAAAAAAACAAACAAACAGTTCCTCTAATGAAGTTGGGTAAATCTTTACATGTTTTTCATTTGATATGATCAAATGTAACTCATTCTTAACAGATTTATGTGGGGAAAATCCTGGGCTGGTACAACCAGCGCGGGCCACAGCAGGGCAGATTGCAGGCTGCAAATGGCCCATGGGCCGCATGTTTGACACCTCTGATCTATCAGGTGGTTAATATTTGGATTTGGATTTAAAAGCATGAAGATTCAGAATAGAAAGAGATGTCTGTTCAAATTATAATTATATTATATTTATTCATTAATCCACACCCTTTTAAAAACAAATCCAAATATTAACTTCCTCATGCGGCAATGGCTATAGAAACAGTTTATACTTCCCCAGATATAATGGTGAAATTTATATTTGAGGGTATCTTCATTCAATTTTAATTTAAGTCTTTGTTGGACTTTAGTACGTACGTTATTGGAAGTCTGATGATTTTAAGCCGCATTATTTTCAGTAAATAGCATTTGCTGCCTCTCAGAATTCTTATTGGTTGGATCATCAGAGAAATGCAAGTCTTTTTCCCCCTAATTTTTCTATGATTATAAGAAATTTATTTCTTTCAACGAGATGGCTGTTTCCTAGGAGCTCAGTGCTTTTCAATCTAGTGTCACAAACGGAGCAGCTTGGTGCTGAGCACTTTTGAAAATCTGGCCCATGGACCAAATGTGCTAGTCTTTAAAGAGGTGCTGAACTCACTATTCTGCTGATTGAAAAATTACTGTTGACTTCAGCAGGAGGTCTGCAGGATCAAACCTATTTTTCATTTGAAAATCAAACCCCTGGGCCCTACAAACTGAACTTCCAACTGTAGTTTTATAGGTTCTTTCAGGGCATCGACTGCAGGATTTGGCCTACCTGTATTGTTTTTAAAATATTAAAAGAAGCTGTGGCTTAGGCTATGCCTAACATTGTGAGGTAGGGGTGGAATTCTCAGCATGCAGAGGCACACTCATGAAAGCTGTCTTCTGACCTAGCATGCAGACAGTGGCAGCAGATACTAACCGTGTTGGGTTTGTACCCCGGTTTCAGATGGGTTTGTACATGGGGCAGGTAGCGCAATGTTGCCACTACTTGTGCTATTGCAGCTACACAACTATTTGTGGTGTCCTAGCTCAGATGAGAGCTAATGCGCATATATGTAAGTGAGCTGGGAATCACATTCCTGGTCCATGGGGGAGATTTAACCCTAGATTAAGGAGAAGAGGGGTGTGTGTGTGGGTGGGTGGCTGGATGTGTGAGAACTGTGAAGCACAGCTGTGGGCCGGTTGAGATTGTTTTCTCGTGTATCACAACCTCTTTATGTGTGGGATTGAGTACAGGTAGGAACAATAAAAGAGTTAACAGTCAATGATCTAATCTCAGGTCTGAGCAAGTGAGATGACACAATATTGCAACTCCAAGTGTTACAAAATCACTAGTCAGTCTGCTGAAAATCATGAAATTGGCTTAAAAATCTGAGGCTTTATGTAGAATAAATTTGGGTTCTTTTTATTTGCCTTTTCATTATTGAGCCTTTAGGCTTCTCGTTATCAACCGTCTCCGTACAACCATGAGGGCGAGAAGCTGGTTTTCTTTTTAAATGAAGGTTGATGTTCTCATATAATCACATGACCCCAGAAGCAGATACTTGAAGAACACTGCTAAATACTGGGAGACCTGTGGTAAAATGGTGAGAGTTGGTCACACTCTGTATACAAGAGGTATGTATCTAAAGACCAGACTCTTATCTGATTCTACATCAACTCCATTGACATCAGTGGAATTTCTCCAAATTTACACTGATGGGTGAGATCAGAATCAGGCCTTACTTGGCTTGGGTAAACATAGGACCAGGTCATCAGAGCCTTGAAGCCAATGGAGTTGCACCTATTTACATCGGCTAAGTAGTTGGCTCATAGTCTGCTTGCTAGGTTGGCAAAACCTCATATATATGTTATTTGGTGAATAAGCACCATGGGTGTTTTTTCTTCATGTATCTAAATTGTTTTTAATGACTGTCTGATCACTTTCAGTCCATCAAAACAAAGTATTTGATTCAGATTTCACATCCATTTTTAAGTGTTAACTTAATTTTTTGATGCATTAAAAATCTCATTTTTAAAAACATGCTCTTTTCTGGTGTGATATTTTGATTTTTGAGAGATTTTCTGCAGTGAACAGTGAACAGCAGGTAATGTCATTCATCTTAGAAGCAGTTTTGAAATTTTCTCTGTTAGTGATGAATGAGGGTATCTGACCCACATCTGTTTTACATTAGAATGGAACATTGCCCTGACATCGTTAGGAGCATTTGTCAAGATTCCCTGGACAGAGCTTCTGTAAATTACATGCTGCAAATGTGTCAGGGTCAGATAAGAGGATATCATTAACTCCACTAAAGTTTACTCATGATTCTGTCAGCTCAACTTAATACGTTAACTGACACTTTTCTTGAGCTGTTTCATTAAATCTTTCGTTCAGGGAAGAGTAAAAAATATATCACTGTACCCAGAAATATTACACATGTTCTTTTCTCATAAATCATATTAATTGTAGGCATGGTCACCAAACATACTAAATGCAGGCATGCGTAAATGAATTAAAACATGTGAGAATTTTATTTTGCCTATGGTAGGTCCAACATACTATAATACCAACTGCATTAACTGGCATAATATTTCATTTAAATGAAACAAGCTTTACCTCAGTTTAATGGGCTTTATTTTGTTGATAATGATGTATTTTATATAATAACTGATAATAGACCAGATGTTTCCTACATACTTTTAAGGCTTTTATCAGCCACTTCCACTTATACATACTGGGCCATGACCTCAGTGGTGTGAATTGCCATATCAATGTTGACTTCAGTGGAGCTATACTGATTTCTACCAGCTGAGAATGTGTTGTAAAAAAGTAGAGGGTTTTATTTTTGTTTTGAGGAAAGGTGGTGGAAATTGCTCAATAAATGCTTCTGTTTATTTTATTTGTTGCAGTTCACTGTATTTATTAGAAGGCAATTTTTCCCTGAAGCAAGGATGAATTTAGAGACACACAGTATTAGAATATAATTGTCTACAAACTATGCGTACTGTATTTGGTTATTTCAACTCAAGGGCTATTTGTCAATTCGAGGGTACTCGCTTCATTCCTTATCAAGTAAAACCTGAAGTCACATGGTGTATAGAAAACTGCAGCCTTCGGTTCTAAAGACATAAGGCCTGAGCTGACGCTTATTTAAGTCAATGGGAGTTGAATCATGCCCATAATGAATATGGTTTAATTTGATTTTACAGATTCAGGGTCAGACCCATTGTTGGAGTAAATCTGTGTAGCTCCATTTGCTTTTGGGTGACTATGCTGGTTTATATCCATGGAGGTTCTCACCTTCAGTGCCCAGACACGGAAAAAGCAGAATGCTTTCCTTGGAGTGATGAGCAGAGCACCATCTACTTTCATGGGGGGTGGTAAAGCAGTAGAAGTTGCAGCTTGCAGGATTGGACCTTTAATGGCTTTCTAATTGATGAGGTGAAAGTCATATGCCCTTCCTGTAACTCCTCGCATGGGTGATAAGGTCATGACACATACCACAGGAGACACTTCTGCCTTTAGGCTAATTCCCTGATAGCTTTCAAACAGACATGACAAAAATCTAATTATTTAGATGCTAATCAACTGCAGGATGATTCCTAAGGCTTCTGAAGAAGATATTTCTGAGAAGACAATTACTGGTCAAAATAAAATTTTCAGCCTTGAAGAGGTAGTAATGTCACTCTGGTCAAGATGGTTAAAAGGCATCTGATTTATTAGGTGCATCTGCATTTGATTAGAAATGTCTGACAACTTGAGTTAATGCACGGTACATTTTGAATGAGAGCCCATCTAATATTGGTTTATTTCAATTCTTCAATGACTACATATCTGGCAAAATGGTAAATCTGCTCAAGGTGGACCTGAACCAGCACACCAGATACAAATGCATCATACGGTCATACCGGAACCCTGAATCCAAACACTCCCAAGCTGGGTTGTTCATAATTGTCATGTAGGTCCAAATGTTGTATCTTGATCTCAATAGAAAGACTCATCAGTGGAAAAAGTCAGAACTATTTTAAGAAGTAATTTAAGGTGATGGGCAAAAACACCTTCCAAAGGAGTAGCCATGTTAGTCTACTTCAGCAAAACAAACAAGGAGTCTTGTGGCACTTTTAAAGACTAGTAGATTTATTTATCGCATGAGCTTTTATGGGAGAAAATCCCACTTCAGTAGATGCTTGAAGATGAAAAACTTACAGAATGGGAGGAAAAATGATGCATTTACTTTTCCTCCCATTCTGTAAGGTCTCCCTTTTTAAGCATCTGATGAAGTGAGATTTTCTCCCATGAAAGCTCATGCGATAAATAAATTCGTTAGTCTTTAAAAGTGTTGCAAGACTCCTTGTTTGTTTTGGGCAAAAACATGTTCCCCCAAACAATCCTAAGATTTCTCACTCAGGCAGAATCTGATCCTGTAGTCCTCCTTTAAACCACGTTCCCACTGGAACTTCAGTGGGACTGCTTATGAGAGCAGGATTTGACTTCTTATGTAAAAATTTTGAGTAGAACAAAATAAAACCCAGTAATAAGCAATTAATCCAATAATTTTTGTTCAAAAATAGGAACCTTTGCATAATAATTTGCTGAGTTATTTTAGATTTCTGGTAAATCACGCGCATTTTAGAGTAATCAAAATCATGATGCACATGCAAGGGTAAATATTTTCCAGACACATCATTTTTAATGTGCACGACCATTTAATTTTTAATCTTAAAGTAGGAAGATGAATTCAAAGGAAATATAGTGTGACTCATACATAGGTTCTATTCTATTGTAATTTGGCCTCACCACTGGCAGACCTTGATATAGTATTGGGGCCATAAAGGTGTTGGTTTTCTTTGAACCATATCATCATCCAATTCAGAGAAATTAATTTGAAACTCTTAAGCTGGAGAATGTTCCTAAACTGCTCTTCAGGAAAATCTAACTAACAAATGAAAAATGTGGGTCCAATGGGGGGAGAGGGGGCTGTACCTAGTTTTCTGGGTGCTTTTGTGTTTTAGTTTAGATTTTGGTTGTTGGGTGTTTTTGGTCCCCTCCTTCCCCCCACGAGATTTGCTAAGAAAATGTTTGTGAGATAATTTACTAAGAGGCTTTTAAAATGTAATTGACACACTTTTTATTCATCTTTTCCCTGGGATATTTGTGGGTGTATGTGATACATGTCCTAGAAGGCTGCCATGTAAACTCAGTACTCCAAGTATGACCTGCCCAGTTCTTTTCTTAAATGTCTGCAAAACTGTTCTAATTCTTTCCCTCCCATTTAAAGCATGATCTCCAGGGCCTTTATTTCTTTTCTTTATAAAACCGAACCAAGCAAGCAAAATCCAGTGCTGGCTGTGCAGGAGTCACAAGTAAGCTTACAACAAAAACCCACTGTGTTCAGACCATGGAAAATTAAGGCAATTTAAGGAGGACCATTTTCTATCTCAGAAGCACCCATATACATCTAAGTGTATAATTAGTCTCTAGAGAAATAGATTTTCAATTTAATCGTCTAGGAAAAGGTAAGGAAAACTTCAGAAAGACAAAATAATTACAAACAAATCTGAGAAAAATATTTCAATGGTGTTCTTCTGTGGAAAAATGGAGTTGGAAAATGCTTCTGAAAATGTTGGTTATGTAGAAGCTTTTCAGTATCCTGTATGTATAATATCAGGTCCTTTTTTCAAGCCTCAGTGTATGTGTGCACTACAGCTGCACAGCTACGGGGATAGCTATGTTGACAGAAGAATTCTTCCATGGATGTCACTGCATCTACGCTGGGTTTACGTCATCCTAATCTTAGCATACAGGGCACCACATTTTTCACAGCCATGAGCAATATAACTATGTAGAGAGAGCTAATTTTTAAGTTTAGACCTTGCTTAATTGTGCTAGTAATTCCAACAGAAGGGAGCAGTTCTCAGCACAATGCTCGTCTTCAACATACGCTGTGAAAATACCAAGTCCTTTGAAAAGAAACATACATCAAACAGTACAAATAAGGAATTTAGCAGCACAGGTACATTTAATTTGTGCTCCTAAATCTCTTAGGTGCTCTTGGAAAAATCTCTTCTTAAACAATCATAGGAAATTCCAACTAGGGGTTGGATTTTAAGAGATAAGTGCATGTTTTCAGGCAATAGTCTTTTTACTGATCTTGGCTTTCTTGTTAATTGCTTACCTATATATATAAATAAATAAAATTCCAGAAGGGTAACTGTGTTAGTCTAGTTCAGCAAAACTAGCAGCAGTTGTTTGCTTTGATTTGCTGAAACAGTCTGACCTGATCCTATGACTTACACTTCCCTGCATTTATTTTCCTTCTATTCTGTAAGTTCTCCATCTTCAAGCATCTGATGAAGTGGGATTTTCTCCCACGAAAGCTCATGCAATAAATAAGTTTGTTAGTCTTTAAAAGTGCCATAGGACTCCTTGTTTGTTATATGTATCTACAGGAAGTTACTAGAGTCACAGGAGGCTTGAAGCCATGTTAGAAAGAGAGCACTGTACTGTTGTTGTTTAGACTCTAGAGAAGTGAATAGGTTAGAAAGTCTATGGCATGACCCAGGCAACAGCATGCACTGTAACCTTTTTTTTTTTTTCCCCCCCCTAGTATTCTTTATAGACAAGCAGCATTTGAGTTCTGGGTGATCTGCCTTTTGGATGCTATGGTCCTGCTCTGGCTCTGCCTTGGAGGGCTACTTATAGTATGTAGCAAACACATTGAAGTGAAGTTAGTTTTTGAAGCTAAACAAATATTAGTAAGCTTTTGGGGAAAGGGACCCTCTGTTTGTACAGGACCTAGCAATATGGACTCTTGGTCCATGACTGGAGCTCTGAGGCAAATATAAATTATAATAAACTGTATCCTCTTAGGCTATGTCTACAGTGGCAAGTTGGTTCAAATTAAGGAGGCTTAATTTGAACTAACTAAAGCCATGGCTACACTAGGCTTTAGTTAGTTCGAATTAAGGACTTCCTTAATTCGAACTAATAAGTTCGAATAGGGCTTCAGAAATAAGGCTTTAATTTGAACTAACTAGTTCGAATTAGCCAATGTGGCCATGTTAATTCGAACTAATTTTTAGTTCGAACTAACCGGCCATTGAAATGAATGGGGATCGCTAATTTGAACTAAGCAAGTGCTATGAATGGCACTTGCTTAGTTTGAACTAACTTTTTCTAGTTCGAATTAATTAGTTCGAACTAACTAATTCGAACTAATTTTAGCAAGTGTAGACATAGCCTTAGATTTTAGTCCTGTTGGGAACTTTTCATCAGTATAATTACAGCTTTTTTCCTACCCCTCTTCTAAAGCAAAAATAAATATTTGATGAAAACAAAGGTTACAATGACATTATGGGGGAAAAAAAGAAGAAAATTGTAATTGTATGAAGATACAATATCTAGTAAAACACAGCCCCATTAGAAAAAAAAAAGCTGTTGATAAGGTCAAGTTGGCTAGGTCAATTGGTGAGGCTCTGCTTTGTGTACTACTCCATTTCAAAGCTCTATGTTATGATTTAAGAGCCTCAATATAGGAAAATAAGACATCTCTAATTAATTATGCATTTTAAAATCAGCCATATAAATATCTCACTCTTTTCAAATGGGTCTACTTTTATAGTTATTACTGTTCTGGCTACACTGTTCATTATCAAGAATACAAAAAAGGCATGGTTTGGAAAATAAAGCATGATGAACATTTTGTGTTTGGGGAACAGTATCATAAGAAGACTTGGACTGTGACTGACAATTTATTTTCTGTTTTTCTTTTATCTTTGAGTCCCTAATGAATAAACATCCAGCTGTGGAATTCTAGCTGTGCCATGTGATCAGCCATTTTAAGAGGGTAAAAGGGTCTTTTTTTTTTTTTTTTTTTTTTTTGGTTTTCACCTATATGCCCATACATCATTTTTTCTGGAATGCCAGTCTTAAGTTACTATTTAGCTGCATGATGAAACTCTTTTTTCCTCTTTGAATTAAGAACCTGAAGTGCAGGTCAAATACCAAGTAATAGCTATCATGGGAAATTAAATAACTTATGTATTCTTGTATTCTTGCAGCTCTTTATGAAATATAGTTCTTCATGCCTTTTTAACCTTCCTTTGTTACTGTACCTTTTATTTTAGGTAATGGGACTTCTGACTAACCATGGTGGTGTACCTCACCAGCCCCAAACTGATTATGCCCTCTCACCTTTAACTGGGGGCTTAGAACCAACCACTACTGTATCAGCCAGCTGCAGTCAGAGACTAGATCATATGAAAAGTTTAGATAGTCTGCCTACATCACAGTCCTACTGCCCCCCAACTTACAGCACCACAGGTTACAGTATGGACCCTGTCACAGGATACCAGTATGGGCAATATGGACAAAGTGAGTATCCGGTGGATATTTATGTTATGTAATGATGGGTTCATATCCTTAGTAAGGTAACTATCTGTCTATGGTTCATTTTTCTTTTTGTAACAAAGGAAATGGGAGGATTGATTTTAACCTATGACTTTTTCTTCTCTTCATACTGGAACTATGTTTGCTGCTAAGATAACTGATTGTTCAAGCAAGATTTCTGCTGCATAATTATTTTCTTAAGTGATGTCAACAACATCTTGATGTTATTAATTGTTGAGACATGAAACCTGATTGCCATTAGGTAAAACATAAGGGTTGTCCAAAATGAAATAACCACTGGCATTCCAGTATTAGAAACACATGTTTTTAATGAGGTCAGCTCAGGAATCATTATAGTATATAATCCCAGATACACAGAGTTTTGTCAAACTTGTCCTAGGAATAAAAATATTAGTCCTTTTCCTTTGATATATCTGTATTAAATATGACAATGTCAACCTGTAGTTGACATTGCCCCTTGCTGTGAGGTTGTCACAGCATGACTTTAAAAGCTTCTTTTGCTTTCTTACAGGTGCCTTTCATTATCTGAAGCCAGATATTGCATAAATGAACTGTCCACTTCAAGTTAAAGCTTGTCTTATTTCTGGTCTCACTCCAGTGCTTGGATGAGAGGGCTTTTCTCACCAAAATGCAACCCAAGCTGGGGCAATCGCAACAGAGATGCAGGATTGTTATGTTCTTTTCTCCAGTCATTGCTTTCAATAAACATTGTGGACATGTTGGACAAAACAGTGCAGAAGACAAAGACTAAGAGCAATAAAAAGTCCACAAATAAATAAATACAGACAGTTCAGCGTGGTCAGGTATAAAAAATTCCGAAGTATTTAAAATCAAGGACTGACAAAGCATTCCATTTTTATGTTGCTGGGAAAAAGCATTCATTGATTGGGGAAAAACAAAATATTCTAAAACTTATCAGTTGAGCAAACTTAGACTCATCTGACATCCAATGCTGACTTTATTCTAACTTTAAAATTGCTCAGTTTCTGAAGCATGAGCAGGAGAACATTATGATTTTACACACTGGAAATAGACATCAAGAAGAAATGTCA
>ML685789.1:11126233-11227784 GCA_007922175.1 Pelusios castaneus
AAGCTCATGTCCAACAACAGGTTTTAGTCAACGCAGAAGAAAGCATTCCTTTAATATAACGTGCACTTACTCTCTACATCTTTTTGAAAGTTAGTGTTTTGTTGGTTGTGTTAGGTTGGTGGCCTATTGCAGGAGTGGGTGGGTGAGGTCTTGAGGCCTGCATTTTGCAGGAGGTCAGACTAGATGATTGTACTGGTCCCTTCTGACCTTAAAGTCTATGAGTTACTGCTTGTGATGTATGTAGTTCTGAACTTTAAAAAATCAGTGCAATCCCTTTCATGTAGGAACATTGGGGAACATCCGGTACATTTGATGTTCTTGGGGCTAGTTTCACATACTGAAAGTCTATAGGAAACTATGGAAATATTTATGAAGAGCTACACCAATTGAATAACAACAATACAATTTTTTAATTGCCTGGAAGGCAAAAGAACTGATGTAAAAATTTTAGTCTCTTCCAAAACAGTAATAATAAACACCCTAGCATACTCTCTTCAGAAAGCTAAGAAGGAAAATACAAATGTAGGAAGTAAATAAATTCAATCTAATTCTTCATTTAAAATCCCATCAAATAGTCCAGAGTTAAGACACCTGCTGCCAGGAGCCTGAAATCTTCCTAGCGTAAAGCTACACACAACTAGAAGAGGAGTAATTGAACTGAAATCACCATGGATAATCTGGTTAGTGATGTTCTAATAAAATAACAACTACTTAACTAGAGTGTAAATTGTAAAGTGTATGATAAACTCCTAGAAACAGTTGTATGACACATTCAAAAGAGTTTTGTTTTGATCTCATTGAAGATCAAAGTAAATAGTTTAAAAGTAACAAGTAATTGGCTGCACATAGTCTGTCTTATTTAGCAAGAGTGCTGAATCTAAAGGTTCCACATCACATTGATTTGTAAACCCCATAACCATTCTCTCCCAAAGTGTGAGTGGGTTGTTTGTAAACTACAGACACTAATTACCAGAGCCAAACTGAAATTCAAGGTTGAGTTCAGCGATGATGTGAATGATCATATAAATTCCAGGTCAGGCATAAATTAGGTAATGGATGGAAATATCAAGGCATACCTTGTAACCAGTTTGGTGGATATGCTAAATGAATGTGACTGACAGTGATCTGATGGTCTCTGGGGACCAAATAGTGCCCTTGGGTAACAGAGTGTAATGCCAATGCGATTGGCTCCTACACAGGGGATGAATTTAGTTCTAAGAGTGTTTGCTGAGAATCAGCACCAACAGTCTACAGGGAAAATGAGGCAGAAAAAGAATTTAGAAGAAAACAGGGCAGAATATTCTTTCTCAATTTCCATGAGCTGGCCTGCTTTTTTACTGTAGATCCTTATATTTGGATGTTCTTGTTTAAAATGGTGCATCAAACAGCACAGATTTTTTTTTTAAATTGCTGCCTTTGAACAAGTCTACAAGATGAGTTCATTTCACGTGTACCTTTTTAAAAATATTTTTTTTTATTTTGCAGAAAATGTCCCAGGTTTTACAAAAGCGATAGTCTTTACTTTAAAAAAAAAAAAATCCAAATTTTGGATGCAACAAAACTTCCCTGACCTGGCTTCTTGTTCTGCAAGAAAAGATGGCAGCTCAATAAAACCCAGACCTCCTATTCACCAGTATTAAATCCAATATTTACTAAGAAAACCAAAGGGTTTTTTTTTGTGTGCATTGAATTATGTCCTTTTAAAAATGTTTGTACTAAACATCGATACATTCCTGGGATGTTTTTAAACAAAACAAAACAAAACAAAACAAAAAAACCCCCACCAAAAGTGAAAAGCCTTAATTATAAGGTGGTAAATCCTCTGAATAGGCTCTACCATGTATAAGTCAACAATGACTTCAGCGTGTTTCTTGAGCTACCTTCACAGTCGCACCTGCTTAACTGTAGGGTGTGGATCATACTTGTCTTTTCTACCTGAATTGTGTCATAATGTCCTTGGTAGAGGGAGAGAAGGTTACCATGGCATCAAGCATATTATTATTGCCCAATAAATTACGAATAATAAGAATACTAAGAAGCCAGTATTCAGGGTTTTGCCGGGCTATTTCTATAAGAGGAGACATTGATGACTTGAGTCACATTTTAGTTACACAGACCATAGACAGAGTCATATTTCCCTGTATACAGTAGACACAAAGAATAGCAGGCAGTTCCCTTGGCCACAAATCCAACCCTGACTTTCCATTCAGTAACATGCTCAAAAAACTCTTAGTTTAGTTCCAGGGCCAAGCTCACGACTGTTTCTCTCACTCTCTTCTAGCTTTCTCCTCACTTTTTGGCTTTCCCACATAGGTTAGTTTGACATAGCTATGTTGTGAAAAACAAACCCGAGACTTAGCTATGCCACTGTATGTCTCATTTTCAGACCATCCCAGAGTGGGCTCTAGCTCAGTCTCCTATAGCTCTGCTGGCTCAGTAGTGCTAGCAGGAGGTAAAAACAGGAAACCCTTATTTTTGTTACAGGCAAGTCAGAACCTACCCATCCCTTTCAGGAACTGAACAGGGCTTATAATCCCTGTTCATGGCAGTGGCTGCAGTATAGATGCCCAAATACCTCTGAAAATCTAGCCCCTAGAGCAGTGGTTTTCAAATCTTTTTCCTTGGGACCCAGATTAAAAAAATAATTTATGCCTGCAACCCAACAATTACATCTTTGAGCAATGCATTCCATCTTTCGGTGGCAGCGGCAGGGGTTGCTGCAATCCAGTACCTCAGGGTCTGCGACCCAGTACTGGATCCTGACCCATAGTTTGAAAACCACAGCCCTAGAGCACTCCTTTCATCAGAGAAGTCCCATTATATAAGGACACCACTTGTACTTTCTTCTGAAGGAATAAGGGGAGATGATGGTTTGAAAACCATAGGCATATATCCATGAGAATGGTTTAATATCAGTCCTTAAGGTTTTTGTCTATGTAGTGAAACACCCACAGAAGATCATGTGGAAACTTTTTATTTCAGTTTAAACCAGGATGAGATCATCTTGGCCTAAATCCATTAGGAATCTGTATAAGCCAAATTGAAGTATGTGTTCTCGCAGGGCCTTGCACATCTTGAAGTAAATAGGTTTTAAACCAGATTTAAATTAAACGACCGTACAAGATTTTACTGGGATCAAATCCATCCTCTACGGAGTCCTCTCAGAGCTCACAAAAGAAGCATCTAGAATGACCATATAACAGGTCATTCTATCACCTGTTGGAATATTATGGACCAGTGGCTTTCAACCTCTAGCCTGTAGACCCTTGGGAGTTCAAACTCTCCAAGACTTCCAATAGGGTCCAAAACTCCGTTTGAAATTTTTTAGGGATCTTCAAACATAAGTTGAAAACCACTGTTATGGACAGATGTCCATTATATGTGTTTGTATTTGACAGTATAGGATGATTGAGAAGACTTGAGAATTAGATGAAATTTTTTCATCAAAAACTTTTCAATCTAACTGAATATGTCTGTGGAATATTTCATTTCAAGTTTGGCAAACTTTTTTTTTAATGGAAAAACAAGATATTTTACTTTGGCTATCTTGCTGCCTTTTTTTTCTTTTTAAAAAAAATTTCCCATGAAAAAATTGGAACACTTTGCCCAGATCTCTCGTCCTGTATTGTCTGTTTCTTCTTCATGCAACTGAATTGCCCACTGAAATCTAAGGAATGACAAAGGGCAGATTTTTTTCAAAGGCACAAATGTGGCCTGAATGTTTGATATTTGAATAGTTGGTTATGTTGAGTAATCTTCATCTTCTGGAGGGTATATTTGATAAGAAGAGAGGGATGCAGTGTAGAGTTTGTGACTTCAGAAAAGCTAATGGCAGAACCCATTCCAGAGTCTGGCTAACAGCTCTGAGGGTCAGTGTGAGAGCAGACACCACAATGTAGTTTAAGAAAACAGGAAAACAACTGGAACCCTTAATAAAAGAAGCTGTTGACCAGTTCATCCGTTTTCTTGTTTATCTGAGTCACAACAAAGGCTCATTATTCACAGGGGTAGATGTTATTCATATGAGTAACATATGACAATGATAAAGGATTGCAGAGAATCACTTTATTCTAACACAAGACAACAAACTATATGAGAATAAAGAAAGCAGTGTTCTCCTTAAGGCTGCTATGTCTCTAACACTGTACAGTTTCTACCTTAACCTTCCTTAGCTTCCACTGCTGCCTGGCTTTCTGAAAGATTTAAAGAACCAGTACAAATATCTTCTCAAATGTCCCAGGCCATAGTATATAATAAGGTAGCTAGAGAAATCTCAGGATGTATGCACTATGAATTATGGGAACTAACACCCAGTTTTCCCAGTTTTCTGCTGCTGCTCTTCTTGTGCCACCCTCCTTACCCTGGGGTTCTGGATATATTCCTTGACTCCCAGTAGAGCAGCACAGCAGTTTGGGGCTGATGGAGAAAGTTAACTCCAGATCCTTTCAGCCAGAAGGGAAGGGATGGGGTTCTCTCTGCAAAGAAGTTCAAATTTGCATGAATTATCCTTGACTATTAAATCCTAGAACAGTCCATAGAGCTGACATGCAGCTTTGCAGTGTGACCCTCCCACTCCCCCTTTCCAGTCACAAAAATCAGGTTTGGGCTGGACTAATACGTGGGAGGATTACAAGAAGCACACCAGTGCTGCATGCCGTGATTTGGTAAATGGCAACTCTGCAAGTTCACTTGCATAGTACTGGTGGATGTGTGATACAGAAGCTGTTGTCTTTTGCATGTAGAGCTGGGCAAATATTTTTGCTCAAGTCTCTTTTTTTTGGGTGGGAAAATGCAAATTCAGCAATACAAACATTTCATGAATGTGTGCTCACTTTGCTGAACTGTTTTAAGAAAAAACAAAACTTCGAAAAAACAACATTTTTTTCACCTTTTCAAAATGAAACTTTTTTTCCCAATTAGAAAATACTTTTCGTTTAATTATTTATATATATATATATATATATATATATATATTAAAAATACTGCTCAAAATCAAAACAATGTTTTGGGTCAAGCAAAATAACTTTTCAAGAAGTCCAAAATTGTGAAAAAAAATCAGTTTGGGGTTTGACTTGAAATAAAAAATTGTGTCCTGTTTTTGTTTTAAGAATTGACAGTGAACCAAAAAATCCATTTTTTCATCCAGCTCTATTTTCTTGAAGTTTATAATGTAACTCGTGCCTCTAGTGGTCATTAAAGAAAATTGCATAATTTGGAATACATTCACCATACCTTTCCAAGAGGAGCGTATTTTTTTCCCATAGCGTAATGCTGAGTGAGACTAAGCCTATGACAAATATAAAAAAATAAGTAGAAGTTTAATGCCTACATAATGATTTATTCTACACTCCTCTCCATGCAAACCTCCTACTGAAATTAGTGAGAGATCTGCTGTAGGTAGAGAGGCATTTTTTTGTCTTAATTTTTTTACCTTCTCTCATGGACTATAACAAAAAATGGATATTGATCCTTGCTAATGAATGAGTTTGACAAGCTGGTCCAAAGAAAGACAAACTGATTCTTCTGACCTTTAACTGTCCTGAGGGGTTTAATAGACCTACAACACCCCAGAAGGACAGTTGAGAACAGACTTGAGGTGGTAGAGAGAGTCTGTGACAAGGATGTATGTCTGCATTAGCGAAATGGCCATTCTTCCCTTCCACTCCCCAGTTGTCCTACCTAGTAACTAAAGCTGGGGTTAGGCACACTTATATTGCTACTGAAGAGCTAGAGCATATGTAACACTCATAAAGTACCTGATTTATTAAAAATATTAGCCAAGAACTACTTCATTTTTTTCTTAAGGCTGGACCTCTTCTGGAAGAGAGCCAAGTATCTTATTAGTAAGTATTTAATGAGAAAGCAACTGTATAATGAGAAATACTTGCCCCTCCTTTCCATCAGTTCAGACCTATAAGGAGTTGAACCTTCTTCAATGTGCTATCCCTACAGCATTTTGGCATTGCTGGTCCCAGGGTGCCTGTAACTCACCAGATGAAAAGGTGCTTACAATGGTGAATGCCACTATCAGCGTACTGAGCAGAGCTAAGCAATAGCTCTTCCATCAGCACGTTACTCTGCATCGCTGAAGTGCTAGACTAGGAAATCATTGCTAGCTGCTGACAAGCAAGTTCAGAGTGTGAACACCATATTGATATCTAGGACCCTATGTTGCAGCCTTCAGCAATCAGAATTCCCATTGAACTTAATGATATCTAGCACCCTATGTTGCAGCCCTCATCAATCAGAATTCCCATTGAACTTAATGAAATCCACTGAAAGACTGCAGAATCAGATCTTTATTGTGCTGTTTTAAGGAGGCCCATAATCCCATGAAGAGAAGAGAATAACAAAACATGCAAATTTAACCCTACACCTTCACTATATAGGTCAAATGTCACAGCCACTTAGTTTCAACCGGTTTTGTGGGGATGACTCAGAAACTTAATAGAAATCAGATGTACAACAAGTTGCATCTACCTAATTGGATTCAACAAAATCCTGGAGTTGCTTTTGCTTTTATTTCAGTGGAATCCAGCAACTTGGCCAGAACAGAAACAGTCTCCTTTCATTTGAGAGTAACAAGTCTAAGACACACAGTATGAAAACTAGAGTCTATTTGGATGAAGGATGATAGGAGTAAGAGGGTTTTTGTAGATGTAAGAGGAGAATTTACCACTGTGTCTGTGTGTGTGGATGCATATTCATGGAGCATTTCAGGGGATGAATGTTGTTAGTCTTTAAGGTTATGCCTACACTTGCAAGTTAGTTCGAATTAAGGAAGCTTAATTCGAACTAATTTAAGCCTTGGCCAAACAAGGCTTTCATTAGTTCTAGTTAAGGGCTTCCTTAATTCAAACTAATACATTCGATTGATTAGTTCAAACTAACCCTTAATTTGAACTCGTTAGTTCGAACTAATCTAATGTGGCCATGTTAGTTTGAACTAACTGCTTAGTTCGAACTAATCAGCAGATTGACCTTCCTGCAACTGACTAATTCAAACTAAGCAAGTGCCCTGCATGGCCATGGCTAGTTCGAACTAGCATTCTAGTGGGGCCATGCTAGTTCGAATTAAGTTAATTCGAACTAACTAAAATTAGTTCAAATTAGTTAGTTCAAATTAACTAATTCGAACTAGCTTTTGTAAGTGTAGACATAGCCAACAAGTGCCGCTAGACTCCTTGTATGTTTTGCTGAACTTAACTAACATGGAACTAGTTTGTCTCCATTCCTGAAAGATGTTAAAATGAATTTATTTTTGATGACTGGGCGAACAAACACAACACAGAATATCCCAGTGGCAGACATGTTGGGACATTGTCAGAGTTCAGAGAGAAACACCCCCTTTGGTTCCTTTTGTGGCTTCCGTTATGTTGTGCTATTTATATGGCTTCAGATGATAAACTGTGACACCAGTGTATAATTTAAATGTAATTTTAGTGTGTGGGTGGTTAAGGGCAGGGCTGCAATTGCCAGTAGCTATTTAATGTATTTCTAAAAAGACTTACTTCATACACTGGAACTGGAATCCAAGAAATTATTTAATAGACACTTAAATGGTGACAAAGTATGTAATTTATCATCCTAAATCATAAATACAATACACAACATTTTACTTAACATAAGGGTTGCAATTTAAACATACTGGTTTCAGACCTAGATGCCATTAGCTTAGTAGCAAAAAATTACTTGGATGCAAGTAAGAACCCTAATGTGGGCTGGGAAGGGAATGGAGAGAACCTCATTGTGTGAAGCATTGCACATATACAATGAAAAGATGGCCCCTACCTCCCAAAGGTTGGCCTTCTAAAAATGCCTGTGGTGAGACAGTCTATGTTTGTATATGAGAATAGGCAGCTAGGCATGAAACACAAATATCTGTTTTGTATTTTAGGTGCACATGCAGTTTAAAAACAAATCATTGGTCCAAATACAGTCATTGATCAAGTTTACTACAATCAGTGGAGTTTCACAATGGTGAACTTGGCTTGTTATCTTTGTCATTGGTTCAGTTCCTGTTTCCACTTAACTCTAACAAATTCAAGTGGCTTCAATGGAGCCAGGATTGGGCTATTACATTAAAAATTAAGCAACCCTACCGTCCATAATTGGCAAATACATGACAAAGTTTGCTATCTCCACATAGTTTAGCAAGGTGGTGTTCCGTCATCATCATTGTTCAATATTGGTATGGATTAGTTGATAAGCTTGAAGAGGCAGCCACCAAGGGCACTGGGGTGTACACATTCTGCTCCAAGATCTCTACTACACTAATGATGCTGTCCTGTTGGCTCAGCGTGGTGAATTGCTGTAGCTGATGGCTGATCTGATTGGGTAAAGAAACAGAGCACAATGATTGAGGTATTAATCTGGATGAAACTAAGTCCCTGGCTATTACTATCGAGCAGCACCAGTTCCAGATTACAGCCAGTCTTGAATTAAACTGTCCAGGCAGGATATTGAGCAGATGGCAACTGTCAGACACTTGGGAAGTGTCATAGATAGTGTTGGAGGATGCTTAAAAGATGAGGAGGATCATTGAGCAGCAGCTGCTGCCATGTAAGGACATCATGACATCAAGCTTGCTATGAAACTGCTGATGTTGGAACCACAGTAATACCAACTCTATTGTATGAAAATGAATTGTGGGTGCTGACAAAGTCTGAAAAGGGACAGACTGACATTTTGAATTCTTGACTTTGGCGTCTGCTCCATGTCCAGGGACGGGACAAGCTAAACCCAGCAACTACTTCCGTGAGCACTGGTTTGGTTTTAGCAGCTTTTTTGATGTGGATGTCACCACATGCCTTTGATGGAAGGCTAGTGTGTGCCGAAGAATGCCAGTACACAGATGACAGTCACATGGGAATCAAAAAGTTCTATGATATGGTGAGATTGCCAGTGATGGACTTGAACTGAATATACCACCAGGCCACCTTGAGCATCTTGCCAGAGATTCATCCAGGTGGTCAGTCTGCAAGGAGGCCACATTCCTTTGGGATTTACCATGATGATGATCTACCACAGCACTCCAGCTGCAGTTCTTAAAGTGAGCTCCTTAGTATATGTTTTCTCTCAAAAAAAAAAGAAAAAAAAGAAAAGAAAAGAAAAGTCAGATCTACTCTTGGGTTCTGCTGTTGCAAATTGGCAGAAGTTGGGTTGATGGACACTTCTGGTGGCATGAAGCTTAGAGAGAAGAGCAGTACAAGTCTCCAACACCTCCCATCTCCACAAGAGAGACATGGATTTAGATAGTGTATCCTCTAAGTGAGAGTGTGTGGGGTGGGGTATCTTCTTTAGAGTCTTCACTGGTGGAAGCTATGGACAGAATTATAAACTGCTTCCCTCTGTGGAATCCTATGGGAGGAGACAACAGTACATTCTCCTGCCTTTCCTTTGGGTGAATGGCTTTTCTGGGACATACCACAAAAAATAAATGAGATAAAGAAATAGGAAGAGACTAAATTAAAGAATAAATCAAATTACAGTTCTTTCATGTATTCATTTAATCTAGGTAATGACAGTGATGAAGATAGGTCATCCCATAATACTATATATGGCTTTTATGTGAAATGTTTTTGATACCGCATTGTTTGATTTCTGTGGTTATATTCTTATCACAAATCCATCTGGGGACAAATTATTTATTGTCATATAAACTGAACCTCTATACTGCTTTGTTCTTGGGTAGGTAAACCCCAAGCTGTCTGTCTCGGTAATGGAAAAGAATGGCGAGACAGAGATTTAAAATTGTGTAAGCTGCCTGCATCAGTCAGCCATCCTAGCAGGCAGTTTAGAGTTGGCCAGTAGAAATGAAACATTCAGTGGTGGGAACAGACCTTCCTTACTCATTCATGATATGTCCCGATATGCTGGAACCCCACTTACTTTTATGGTGGTTCTCCCCTGGTGGAATCCTAGTATAAAATGGCTGTTTTCCTCTATGCTTCTTTGCAGCTGTTGCTGTGGATAGCCCTTTGTATCTCCTGTGCCCATGGAAGGTGAACCTAGCCACTTATGTGTGTTAGATGTTGCAAACATCTGTACTGAAATGTCTTTTCTTTTTTAAATGTCCATTTAACAACATGAGTCCACCATGCAGCATACTCAGTTCTTGACTAACATTGTAAGATGAACTGAAATCACTGCCAGTCTCCAATGGGGGTCTTAGCTACTGGCAGCGAAGAGACTCAGTGGCTAGACAGTTCACACAGTCAATCCAGCTCACTTCTTGAAACAATTACTTGCATGGTTGCCCTGGTCCGATTTCCTTATATTAGTGCTCTCTTTACGTGGCTGTCTCTTTCTGATGTTTGTTTACACAATTGAATCTTGTAAGGCTGAGCTATAAAAATATTCTGACAACAGCCTAGGCTTACTTCTGATGTTCCATGTGAACACAAGAATTTAAATACCCTGATTCACAATCTATGTTATGATGCAAATATGGCTGTCTTCTGTGCAATATCTTCCCCCAAGCCTCCAACCCACCCAAGCCACTGTTCTCCATTTCTGTTAGTGCTCAGTGCTATAGAGGCCTGAGTTTCTGGTTGCCAGAGTTTGAAGCACCCACCTTTCCAATTCCTGTGTCTCTGCCAAGTCTTTAGTGCTAATTGTTGCAGGTTTAGATCCTTCATTTCGTATGTTGCTTTGTGCAAGGCCACAGCAGTGATGAGCTGACTTCAGTGTCTTGGAAGATGGATTTGAATCAGACCACAAAAATAGAGTTGATAGCTTTTATTTCAAATTCTCTTCAACAAATGATCAGTTTTTATAAACTGGAGCTTAACGGGGTTCTTTTATTTCCAGGTTTTTACTGTTTTTCAACAAAACTGGAAATCCTGGTTTTTGGAGTGCTTTCCCCCCCTCCCTCCTTTCTCCTCAAATCATAACTTCAAGAGTCCCCCCACTCCACACCACCCTTTTTTGCTTTCCCACTCTTTTTCATTTTTGAAGAGTTAGTGGCAAACATCCTCAACATGTGAGAAGTTAGTGGCAAAAGGAAAAATGAAAACCAGGATGGTGGTGAGGAACCAATCTTGGAGGGTAATTCTATTATTCAGCGGTAAAGAGAGAAAGTATGTGTGCACAGGGGAGGGAGTAAAAATGAAACCTTGATGTTGTAGAAAAGCACATTTTGCAAACAATTTTTAAAAACCACTTTTTAAAATCTGGAACAAAAGACTTTAAATTTTTTGCTAAACTTTTAAAATGGCTCTGTGTAAAGGTGATATAAATATTACTTTTTATGTCATAGTCCAAAGTCTCAAGGCACTACAGGTGTTGCATAGTGCCAAGTGCTATCATGTGTATGGGAAGATATAGGTTGATATTTCAAAGCAGTTTTAGGACTAACTAACTAATAGCTTTTGGCAATATCAGCTACTGTCTCTGCTTTAGAGTAGTTTCATGCTTTTTGGATAGCAATCCACATGTGAGGTGTAGAGGAAAAAGACAGTCAAGGGACCAACTCCTGCAAAGATTTGTGCAGGTATTTATCTTCAAACATGTGAGACATCTCATTGAAATCAATAAGATAATTCTTGTGTGTAAGGGTAAGCTTTTTCAGGATTAGGGCCCAAAATATGTATAACTTCTTTAGGAGCAACACATGGAAACATATATATTTTTTTGCTTTTAAATAATACATTTCAATTACTCCAACTGATTATTAGTCTATTCTTAATTTGCTGGCTACCTACATGTAGATGTCATAGAGGAAATGTATCTAGAGAGGGGACTAAAGAAAAAAGGTAATGGAGATTTGTACTCAAATTTGGGTATAGTTTTCTCTGACAGGATAGCATGGAGGAAGGTGTGTAGACTGCTGTGGGACAAACAGGCAGATGGATGGGACTAGTGTAACTGAAAAACAGAAAAGGTGGGGTGATGTGATAAGAGAGAAAAGTGGACAGGTAGGGAAACCACAGTTATAAAGGGCCTCAAAAGTGATGACATGAAGCTTGAACTTGATGCAGTGTCAATAGAGGATCCAGTGGTGGGATTCTGAGAGGGCAATATGGTCAAAATGACAGGAAAAGGTGATCTTAGCAGCATCTTTTGTGTGCATTGTGTGGTGGTTCAGGGAAGTGTCCAGAAGGCCAAAGAGAAGGAGGATGCAGTTATCAAGACTGAGGATAAAAGTCTGACTCAGCATATTAAAACTGAAATCCCATATATTTTTTAAAAAACAACCTAACTTCCTTCTCGCTGTTTCAGCAGTCTGTTTAGTTTTGGTCTTTTTTTCTCAGCTTCAACTAAGATCACCTTCATCACTTTTAATTTTATTGTCTATGTCTAGTCAGCTTCACTTTCTAGTGATCACTCACTAACACAATGTTGTAATGATTAGATTGCAAACACTTTATTGCTGTGGGGGATGGGGAATCTCCTTGAAAGTAGTGAATCATTTTTAGTAAGCTTGGGCATTTGGAAAACTTTAAAACCAACCGTTTGGGCTAAACTTGACCTGATATGGTCCCTTTCAAGAAAATTATGGATTCAATGCCAGCCATTTAATTGAATCAGGGCTTTCTAAATGGCAAACTGGCACATTTAGCCCATTGCTGCTTTGTTGCACCATATCCAACTTCAGTTTATGTATTCAATCCATAAATCAAGTTGAGGGGCCATCTGCTTTTCTAAAGGAAGTCCCAATTCCTGGAAATGCCCCAAGGTTTTCAAGGTGTGTGTGGGGTGTGGAGGAGGAATGTGTAGAAAAGAAATTTGGAGAACACTAAAGAAATGTAGTCAAAGTATTGTAAATATTTAGCAGTGAAAGATGAGTGTGATTACAAATGTATGATTACAATATGTACTAACATGAGTTCATTCATATCAGAGTATATTCCTTTTAGCGAATTGGGAGTAGCAATGAATTTAATAACTAGGGGGGGAAAAACAGGAAATAGTGCCATCTAACGTCCAGATTTGTGATGAAAGTAGTAAAATTGGAGGTTTTGTGCCAAATAAGAATAACAAAGTGATCTCTGATATGTTATATGTGGCCTATAAAGAGCTTTCTTTAGCAATGTTGGTAATTTGCATGGAAGTGTAACCACTTTAAACTTCATTTCAGTTGTTTTGCCAAAACTATCCCATAATAAAGGTTGGAAGATTCTGATTATGACTGCCTGCATCTGATACTCAGAAACCTCATGAAAAAAGAAGATTGTCTGAAAATCTTTAAAACGACTAAGGTCAACATTGTACCATCTACCTTTTTGAAAAAATCTTCCTTTCCAAAACTTGCCTGAAGTGATCAAATTTAAAAAAAAAAATCAAATCCTATTTAAGATGAAATCATTACATTAGCAATGTAAGTGCTCTGAAACAAAATGTCCCTATTAATAATAATGGGAGTGGAGTACATGTAGCCATGTATAGAGACAGACGTACTCCTTGCTCAAAAAGCTTACAATCTAAGGATCCAGGCACGTACACACTTTCACAATTAAATCTATACACTGGAAACAGCCCCCCAGACTCCAGTGGGACTGCTCAGTGCATGAAGTTAAGTGCATGCATAAATCTTTGCACCAGCGTGATTCTAATAAGCATGGGCACAGAGATCTGCCCACGACTGACTTGCAGGATTGGAGCCTTAAGTGTAAAGGATAACAGGATCAAGCCTAGAACGTTTGCTATACACTGTTTTGAGGACTTAACAAGGAATTACTGGTAATGTGAGATGACTTGGATCTTATCTTGAATAGGCGGATCGCCTAAGAATTCTGCAGCTTGAAATAAGCTGCTTCTTAAACAACTAAGTAGTACAAAATATATAACTTAAGTCTAAGATAAATCACAAACGTTTCCAGCCAGGGACAAACCTTTGAGGAATGTTCTGACTAGCCTTTGAAACCCTTTTAATTACCTCTAGGTAAATGGAAATGGATTTACTCAAACTGCAGTTATACTATAGTTCCCTGAAAGCAAATACAAAAATAACTAATTCACTTCACACTAGTGGATGAGCAGGTGACCGAGTCCTTGATGGAATAGGTGGCTTGATTAGGTCCTGTGATGGTGTCTTTTGTGTAGATATGTGGGCAAAGTTGGCAACGTGGTTTGTTGCTGGGGTATGTGCCTGCTTTAATGTTTCTGTTGTTTGATCTGTAGTTGCTGGTGAGTATCTGTTTAAGGTTGGGGGGCTGTCTGTAAGCGAGGAGAGGTCTGTCTCCCAAGGCCTGAAAGAGTGAGGGATCGTCTCGTAGAATAGGCTGTAGGTCCTTGAGGATGTGTTGTAGGGGTTTGACTTGGGGGTTGTAGGTGATGACCAGTAGCAATAACAATTCCTCACTCACCAATGTGATTTATGCCATCAGGTGCCAGAAATGCTTCCCCCTTGCCCTGCCTTATACATTGGACAAACAGGACAGTCTCTGCAAAAGAATAAATGGACACAAATCTAACATAAGAAATCACAACATTCGAAAATCTATAGGGGAACACTTCAGTCTTCCTGCTCACTCCGTTGACGATTTGTTAATAGCTGTGCTCAAACAAATGGATAACAAACTGATGCTTCAAAGAGAAACTGCAGAATTGGAATTCATATGCAAATTTGATTCCATAAAGTAAGGAATGAATAAGGACTATGGGTTCTTTTCCCATTACAACAGGTAATTTGCCTTCCCTGTCTGCCACCCACCTCCCTGCTAATTGCTGGACTCCAGTGTTGTTACAGTCTGATCAGATCCTATGACTTACACTTCCCTGTATTTATTTTGCTGCCATTCTGTAAGTTCCCCATCTTCAAGCATCTGACGAAGTGGGATTTTCTCCCACAAAAGTTCATGTGATAAATAAAGTTGTTAGTCTTTAAAAGTGACACCAGACTCCTTGTTTGTTTGTGTTGTAGTTGTACATTGCATGGCCCTGTGCACTTTAAACAGGGGCCTGAACTGAGAGCCAGAGTTTCTATCTAGTTTTCATTCCTTCGAAGTTCAGAGGGGTTTGATAGTGACATACTAGTTTGGTCCGTTATAGAGAGATGGGCTAGCTGTGGAGATCTGGACAGTTCCAAATTGGCTAGATATGTCTTGGGAGAAGTAGTTCAGGCCTATTTATGCTGCAATACCTTTAACTGGCCCAGGTTCTCTAGTTAAGGCTCAGATGGTGGAGTAAGCAAAGGCAGTCATTGCTTATAGAGTAGTGATACCTTTATAATAGGTATATAACTTCCTTTTAAAAGCAGCCAATGTTTAAAAATGAATAAATGAAATCACTTTCTCTCTGCATATTTATGGAACATATAGTGTATTTAGATAATACTTTTGTCCAAATTAGGGCCCTGTCTCTGGATGGCTAAACTCTACTATGAGTCTTTGGTGTAGGGAAGATTTGTCCCTCAGACTGTGCAGGTACAGGAAGTGGTGAGGGAAGAGGGGTCTTGTGCTTTCTCCACATTTAATGCATGCACAGATTCATGACTTTCCCTAAAAGAAAGTGGAAAGGTGTATTGTCCATTGGTTGTGACTGTAACTCTTAATAAAGCTGCTGTGATATTTTGAACATGATAGGGAGCCTAAAACCCCTTTTATTGAGTCTAATTGTGGTATTTTGAAAATACTCTGGCATAGTAAAGATATAGCCATGACTAGGCTTTGGGAACACTAGTGTAATGTGACGCTTTCCTCTGAAAAGTGACAATTGTGGGTAGAACTGAATGAATAACTGAAGTTTTGGTTCACTGGCTGAGCTGACAGTCAAGAAAATGCCACTTTTGGGTCAGAAAATGTTTCATTTTCAAGTTTGCAAAGCTTTAGAGAATATTGAAGAAAAATTGACCTAAAACTTAAAACAAAGTAATTTTGAATTAAAAAATTGAAACATTTTGAAAATGTCAACTTTATTTTGATTTTTTTTTTTACTAAAACAATCTGGCTGATTGACAGGATGTTTGTTCTCCTAAATCTACATTCTTTGGCTAAAAACGTCATCCACTTTTCCCCCTCAGCTCTTATTGTGGGCTCCCATGATTTTCACGCCAGAGCCTGTGCCTGCAGGAGGTGTAACTATCTAAGTGCACTTAGTACGGGGAAGCTAAATTCTGAATTATTTCTGAAACTTGAAGTTGTCACCATTTCCAGTAATGCACAACTGAAATAATTACACAATCTCTTCAGTGCAAGAAAAGACAATGAACATGTACCTACAGTTTGGTTTTTAGGGCAGGTGGCTTAAGCTTTCACACAAATAAAGCAATAATTTCAGCATATTCTGGTGATTACAGGTAATAGTTATTCAGGTAATATTAGCTTATTCAGGTGTGGCATCTTGTTCTAGGTGGTGTAACCTGCCATTTATTCATTCAGCCTATTCATACTTATTTGGTAATTGCTTTGCTGAAGACCAGATTACATGTTGTTGAAATGTCAGATGTATTAAAGAAATACCAGATAACTCTCAGACAACCAAAAGTTATCCACTAAACTGCGGGGACAACAATTCATGCAGAAAGCAAGATTCCAAATTGTTTCTGATCAGGTGCCTAATGTAAGGGCAAATTACTTCTTCCTACAGTCAGAACTTTCTGTGCAGACCTTCACCCACTATTCTCACTGTCTGTGAGCTTTGAAAAAGGTTTGTTAAATTTTGGACCATCTAAACCTAATATTTTCACTTTGCTGATTTATTATAATAGAATATTTAAATAATGTTTCACATAGGCTGGAAGATATTTCCTAGGAGGCAACAGAATAAGCAATGAAAGATGTCTTGAAGACAGTTCAAGAAGCCTGTCTTCACCACTTGCGTGCAAGGGTGTGTTCTGAATTGTGCCACATGTTGTTTCTGAATTGAGTGTTCTCCCAACAGATCCTTGATGTTGCATGTTCCACTTCCAAAAAATAGTCCGTGGCAACATCTGCTGCTCAGTATCTCTCATGTTCAAGTCCCTACACAGATACTGCTCCTTAAGATTCCCTCTGTTTAAGGGAGTGGGGTTTTGCCTAATATGTTGAAACCCTAGTTGCTGTTACTGCCTGCAGAACAATGGTGATTGGTGACTTTTCTTTGACAGGTGAGGCGTACATCTCCAAGTGTCTCAAATTTCAATATACCTCATGGCCTTGGTGGGTGGCTCTGCTCTGCCCCACCAGGACCACAGCCTCCATCCCATGGCCCTATTCTCTCACTCACCAGCCAGGAGTTGCCAGTGGTCAGCAACTGTTCAGCAATGGGGTGGCCTCCCCTGAGTCCAGGGGTCTCTGCTTTTCCAGGCCAGGGCCTGTACGACACCATGGGCCCTGATGTCTTGGACCATTGGGCTATGCAGGGCCCGCTCTCTAGCCTCACCGTCAGTGCTGGGAAGTAGCACCCTGAATCCCCACTGAAAGACCTGTCCTTAATTACTGTAATCCTGCCATAACCTCACCAAGCCATGATTACCACGGCAATGGGCTCCTCAAGTGACACCTGGGTGTAGTAAATTGCCATGGTAAAAAGGCAGCTTCCTGAGGTACTATTTTCTATGCTGCAATTTGAACCTCACTTGTAGCACTAGATTTTCTGGAATGCATTTCACTATGGAGATAGGGAGTACCAATCAAATCACAAGTGCTTCTTCTGGACTTGTGTTGTTTGTTTAACAAGGACATTTCTAACTGTCCTTTCAAATTCTTTGGTTATGCTGAGCCTCGCTTGTTAGGGGGATGAGATGCTGCTCCTACAAACTGCATTTGAGAATTCCCACTGTGCTAGGCACTGTACAAACATATAGTAAGGCAGTGCTCGCCCCTCTTGAGAAAAAGGCCAAAGCAAAATTTGTATGCAGATCCAAAGTTTCAGGAGGTGTTATGATCCAGAATTTTACTCTGGATCCATCTAGAACTGTTACTGTCTTTTAAACTGGGATAACATTAGAAGCTCTAGACTCCATCTTGTATGGCTCCTATTTTGTAGTATTTGAGCACCTCACAGTCTTTAATGCATTGATCCTCTCTGCACCCTGTGAGACAGGGAAGTGTAATTTGACAGATGGGGCACTGAGGCACAGAGAACCTAAGTGACTTTCCCCAGAAAACACAGACAGAGGCAGCAGGACTGGTGCTCTGGATGCAAGTCCCTGCTCTAACATGTCTAAATGTTGAGGCAGGCTGCTTTAAAGGGGACAGTTTCCTGGCCCCTTTAAATGTTCCCCCTTCAGAAATGTACTCAGCAGAAAGGTGATCACTGGTGGTCAGATGGAAGTGAAATTTTCTAACCCTACTAGTTTTTGATAGACCCATTCAGGTAAGTCTTCGTTTGCATTGCAACAGCTTGTTGTGGTCAGTGAGCAGAAAATTGAGTGAAAACTCTATTGGAATGCCATTTTTGCTACCACTCCCTCCCACACAACTCTGCATGAAACAAGTTGTTTCATGATTCTACATAAATTATTTTCTCTGATGGAAGATTAATCTAGCTCAAAACAGGATTAGGGACCATGGCACTTTCCTTTCATTGTAGAGTAAACAAACACCCCCCCCCCCAGTGAATCTTGGCTTCAGTAGTCAGTTCAGATGCTTGCTGTCTATAAACGACATCTTGTCTACCAATATCCATACTTGTCTGATAAGACAGCATTGTGTCCTCTCCCATGTTAACTCTCGCTTTGGCATATAGACTCCAGAAACTGAATGGACAACCTACAAAATACTACTCTTGTCTTTTGCAGGGAATCCCTTGAAACCTTAGATAATCTGTTCAAATCAGTAAGGAAAAGAGGCATAGAATACATGGACAATTCTGACAGATACTCTATTGTGCTTTGTAAAATTTCCAGAATGCTCAGAACATCATATATAGATGGGGAAAAACCCAACCGACTGGTGACACCCGCTGTCATGATAAGTATGTCTTCTTTGCTGAATTAGCATGCTACACACCGACCTTACTGCGTCCTCATCTCTATGCACTTGTGTGTTTTGCTAGATCTTCTGGGGGAAGATCCCAAGAGGTTTTTTGGGCTGCAGTAAGTGAGGCCACTCTTAACCCTCTCTGTGAATTGATAGAACTTGACTGCCCTTCTGGGTACATGGGGGATGTGCCTGTGTGTGTGTGTGTTAGGAGAGGGGGAGGGAATTGTGGGGTGGCATTAGAGATCTATCAGAATTTGAACACACTGAGGGCATAAGTTAAATCAAGAGGGAGGGTTACCAGTGGAAGTGAAATCTGTACTAACCCATACCACTAGTTGTGTCCGTTAGCCTGGGTTGAAAGCACAGCTGAACTAGGATAAGATGTTTGTGTGTGGAGGGAAGAGAATTTGGGCAACATCTGGGAGGCACCCAACATACATTGAACAAAGGACAGAGGCATTTGCATAAGATCATAGGACAATGGGGCTGGCTGATCTCTAGAGACGACTCATGTAAGTGGGATCTGGGTCAGTTTTGAGGCTGTCGACAGCCAACATCCAAGCTCTGAAAAGGAACTATAAGAAGTGTAAACAAATTTTGAAAGCAAAAACAGATTAGACATAAAATAAGTCATGAAAAAGGGATGGCTGGGTAAAGATACACGAAGGAACAACAGAAGCAGAAAAAATTGGGAAGGGAGATTTGGAGAATGAGTTCTAAATAGTATTGGAATTTTAACAACTGTTTTTAAAGTTCCAGTATTGTTAATGAAACAGTTCACATTCATCCACCCTTTATTTTCACCTGCCCCACACAGATGCACACTAATATCTTCCTCCAAAGTCCACACACAATTGTCAGACTATTTTTAGCATTCTTCAGATTCACCTTGAACCAATCAGAGCTAATAGAGATCCTATTTTGGATTTTAGCTATAGAAACAAGGATTCTAACTTTTTTTATTTCTCCGACCTCTGATAGACACTCACCTATATCACTAGAAACTTGGAAGAAACACAGCACATGAGTGACTCTTGCAAATTAACAAGTACAAATGATAAAATAGGGGATCATAATAAAATTTATTTTTTTTAATTAAAAAATGGAGTCTAAATAATCAGAATACTATAAAGTGTATTTACTGCGAAGTATCTTATAAATAAAAAGTAAACTAGATTCTATTTTGCAATCCAGTTCCTTTTTTTCCCTCCTTGGCCAAATGTCCCGAACACCATCATGGTGCAGCAGACATATCAGAGAGTGGGGAAGTGATGGGGGTAGAAAAGAGCTATGTCAGGTGTGGGGTGAACCATAACTCCTTTCTATTAATACTTAGCTGGCCTAGGATGTGCTGGGAAGATAGCTGACTGCCAAAAAATAAAGCGGTGCATACTCCGTTCTAACTTCATCAGAGCTACAGCAACTACATAACTGGAGAAATGTAACTGGTTTCTTGATATTCCTGCCCCCCACTCCTCTCCCCATGCTCCTGTACTGAGCAGATGCTGGAGAAAACCTGTCCAATGGGACACTAATATGACCATTTCAAAAGCACTGGCTCTTTTGGCCTGAGTCTGATCCCAATTAAACTAAAAACAAACAAAAAACCTCCCTATGTATGTGTACAGAGCAATACATTACCTGAAGCACAGCTGGGGCTGGCCGAGGTCAACTGTCTCAGGTTTGCTGGGATCAGGTGTGAGGTCTCAAAGACCAGGCCTCAGCCCAAACCCACATGTCTACATTGCTATTTTGAGCCCCACAAGCTGATCCAAGCTGTGGCACTCTGAACCATGGATTACTTTTATTTCAGTGTAGGGAACCCACCCAGTGATTTCATGGGGCTTTACAGGCAGCAGTTAAATCTCTGAGATGATAATTTGCTGAAAAATGGAATTTCAAAATGTAGTTAAATCCAGACTCTGAAAGTAAAAAATCACAGAACCTTTTGCAAAAATAAATGATGATCTGAAATACTGTTTCAACCTTAGTGCAATGTTTAAACAAGACTGAAATATAATTTACAGTGTAAAAGTCAAAATGACATGTTTTGCCCTTGTCAAATAAAACATTTCACTTTCCCATGAAACATTTTAGTTTAATTAAATCAGCTTTTTCTGATGGAGAATTTTCAACTGGATGTAGCTGAGCTGTGACACAATTTGTTATGGAAGTTATGATGGTAGAGGCTTAGGCAAGTGCAGATTAGTGAGATTCTGGGGTAAAATGAGTTTCTGCCAATCAACAGATGTAATGAGCAGGAAGAGAGAAATAGAGGAAAGTAATTGCTCTGGTCTTTGTTTTCATGAAAAATTCCATTTATACAGCAGTTTTAAAAAAACTCAGCTCAACAAAACTATTTTTCTGCTATCTACATTTGCCACAAAAGGATTTACAGTTTTTTACATTTAATTTTTCCTTACGGCAGCCAACTAAGTTAATGTTACAGTTGTAAAATTTGATGTGTTAATTGTAATTTGAAACTTGTCTAATCTGAGGGTGTTTAACATACACATTTTAACCAGTAAATAAGTCAGACAAAACTTATTTTATTAAACCTCATTTTTTATTTCCTCATGCCCCATTTTTATCTTTCATTTCCATATTTCAAACCAAATAACCACCATTCTTTATATTTATACTATAGTCAACATTTTTCTCTTACAGTAATTACTGTAGAACTAAAATTATGCAAATTAGACATTTGCTTCCTTATACCATGTCTTTGTATAGTGAGACATTAGGAATATGGGTGTTTTGAGAGTTTCTAAACTTTTTTTTTACAGGAAGGGCTACAGGAGTTTGGAAATGTGGTCATCCAGTACCGAAGGCACATCCGGTATCTCCTCACCTTAACTAATTTGGGTGTAAAAAGGGCCAGTTTGTAAAAACATTTTCAATATTACTGTTTGAATAGTGTTGACAAGATGAACACTGTTGTGGTGAGGGCACTGGACTCGCACTTCAGAAGCTCTATTCCTGTCTTTGCCACAAACTTCCTTTCTGATTTTTAGCAAGTCAATCTCTCCGTACTTCTGCACTGTCCCAAGTAGGGCATTTAAGTAGCTGAAGCAACCGTGGAACCAGTAGCCATTATCTTTGCAAACTTTGCCTAGTTCCTTCAGTCTCTCCTCATAAGTCATGTGCCCCAGCCCCCTAGTCATTTTCGTTGTCCTCTGCTGGACTCTTTCTAATTTGTCCACATCCTTTCTGAACTGGGGAGCCCAAAACTGGACACAGTATTCCAGATGTGGCCTCACCAGTGCCTAATAGAGGAGAATAATCACATCCCTTGATCTGCTGGCAACACTCCTACTGATGCAGCCCAATATGCCATTGGCCTTTTTGGCCACAAGAGCACAGTGTTCGCTCATATCCAGCTTCCCGTCCACCATAACCACCAGGTCCTTTTCTACAGTGTTGCTACCTTAATTTTAGTAAAGCTTTTGACAGACTCCCAATGACAGTCTCATAAACAAACTAGGCAAATACGGTCTAGATAACATTAGTATCAGGTGGGTGCACAACTGGTTGGAAGATGGTCCTCAAATTAGTTATCCATGAAAACAGGAGTGGGGAGTGGTGGTGATGGAATATATTTAGCTGGGATCCTGCAGGGCTCAGTCTTGGGTCTGGTACTAGTTAATATTTTCATTAATGACTTGGCTAATAGACTGGAAAATATGATTAAAGTTTGCAGATTGACTCCAACATGAGAGGGGATGAAAGTACCTTGGAGCACAGGATTGGAATTCCAGGTGACCTTGAAAAAATGGACAATTGGTCTGATATGGATCATAAACTGACTATCAGTCAGCAATGTGAAGTAACTGCAATATTATGGGGCTTATTAACAGAAGTGTTTGTAACACATAGGAAGTAATTGCCCCATTCTACTCAGTGAGGTCTCAGCAGTGTACTTACTGTCCAGTTCTGGCTACCACACTTTGGGAAAGATGTGGGTAAATTGGAAAGAATCCGGAGGAGAGCAACAAAAATGATAAAAGGTTTAGAAAATGACCTATGGGTGGAAAAATCGGGATGTGTTTAGTCTTGAGAAAAAGACTAAGGGGGGGCCTAATAAGTCTACAAATGTTGAGTTGCTATAAAGAGGACTGTGGCCCATTGTTCTCCATTCCCACTGAAGTTCAGAGAAGTAGTTATGAATTTCTATGATTCTGTGAAGCAGATGATCTGCAAATAAAGGATTTTTGGATTCCAGGATTGATGTTTCGGCACCTGGCATAAACACTTAATTTGCCCCCAAAAACGTACGCACCCAAAACATTTTGAATTTTAGATGCACAGAAAGGGCTGGAACTGAAAATCCACTTGAAAGGGAAAATGGTCTAGTGAGTAAGGTTCTAGACTGGGTCTAAGGAGAGCTGGGTCCATTTCCTAGTACTGCTATAGACTTCTTGTGGCTTTTCAGAGAATTTGCCCTGAAGTTGCCATCTGCAAAACAGACAGTAATATGACCCTTAGCTGTTGAAGTGTAAGCATCTGTGACCTCTCAATGCTATAGTAGTACCTAAATAAACCCAGGAATATCAAGTATGGGAAAACATCTGGTTGGCTAAACTATGTAGATCTTCAAGGCTGGGTAGAAGCATTTTCCAAATGGTTTCAGCTTCTTTTTAGAAAAGATGCAGTGAATGTTATATAGCATGTTTCCTTGGAAGAACCTGTTTAGTCCCTTGTAAGCAGCTGTATATAAGTAGATCTGCTCAATGAAGTGCACTGAATTCTCTAATATGGGTCAGTCTTATGGAATTTCTTCACAAGAGAGAAGAATGGATTAGGAATTGCTTGGAGAACCATTGCCCTCTAGCGTTCAGTTGTGTTGTAGCATTGGAAAAATAAACTGGCAAACCTCTGTACACATTGCAGCCTGTTAATAACCTCTCTTGAATTTGTCTCAGTATATTTGGCCTTCTGTGGTGTTAATTTCATAGTCCCCTTTTCAGAGGAACCATATGGTTTCAGAATATTTACTTCAAATACTTCTCTCTCTCTGACAAGCCATGTGTGAATTGTTAGCTAAAATGAACCCTTACTCATTCCTCTGGGTTACAAACAGTTACCAGTGTGTGACAGGGCAGGAGAGGAGGGGAATGTCCAAAATGGGATCCTATTTTTAAGGGATTACAGTACAATGCATTGTTTAGCTAAATATGTTGAAGAGGATTGAAAGGCCAGTAATCATCATTTTATAGCCTAAGTAAAGAAACAAAGATCAGAGGCCAAGAAGAATACCTGCCTATGCTGACAGACTACACTGAGACTTTAGTACCAATGCAAAATCCTAGTGAAAATGTGATTTTTTTTTCCACTGGTGCATCACTAGTTGGGTTTGTGAAAATACTTTTGAATTGGGCAGCTAAACCAGCTGCCAAAATCAATGGAAACAAAGACCTGATTGGGTTTTCTAGGAGCTATTAAGAGGAGGATAAAAAGGAAAAACTGAGGCAAAGTAAACACCCTAATGGTGATTTGCTACTTTGTCATTCTAGTGTCATGTCAGTGGTGCCATCTGGACGGGCAAAACAAACAAACCATCTTGAATGTGGTTGTGAATCACATTCTGTTTACATTTTAAGTTATATTTTTGTTTGCAGCAAAAAAAAAAAGATATTAAGAGCTCAATTACATCAATGCCTTTTTGTTTTTGTTTTTTAAAAAAAAATAATTTTCTATTTGGAAAGGCTTTCTGGAAAAGTTAATACAAGGAATGTCTAATTTTGTTGCTGTTTTAAGAATACACAATTTCCTGATGTTGGAGTAAAGAACATAAACATGAAAAGAGAATATAATGTAACTCAATAGACTTTTTCATTAAATTACTGGTGTAATGATGCATTGCACTGTGTCCAAGGGAGCAAGAGATCTGAAGAAAGGCACAATCTTGGTGCATAGTGGAAGGTCAGGCTGCACTAGCCCACAGGACAGTTCCTCCCCCTCCTGGTATGTCCAGTCCACCTCATGACTCAGTGAGGATGGGAAGCAGGAAGAGAAGAGAAAAACCAAGAAAGAATAGTGACATGTTCCATCCAAACACAACACAAATCGGAAAGGGTTTAGTTAAAGGACCATCAGTGTCTTGGAGTTATCTGGCCCTGAAACATTTCCATTCATGGGTGCGGGTTTCTACTATCACAGATGTCTCATGGCTTAAGGCAAGACCCTCTTTTCTAACTTGACAGTCCAAGTGGTAACAAGATTGCAGTTTACAACTTATTGCTAGGTTAGTGAGCAATGGTTCTGATGACCCTTCTAGAGCTGCTCTGAAAGGAGATGAGGAACACATGGACCTGTTGCCAAAACAGCTTTGGTGAATCTTGTCATATTATTCAATAAGAACATTTTCACTTGCAAAGAGAAGATCTAGTAGTCAGACATCACAACATTCAACTGGAAGAGAAAACCAAAGCTTTAAAGGATGATTGACTTACCTTGACATTTCCTCTTTTTTTGCCACCATAATGTATACCACTTCCAGCCACTCAAACACTTCAAGCTAGTCAGTCAGTTCCTGCAACTCTTCATGTTCCCTTCTGAATTGATTCTATAATCATTTATTAAGTGGGCACTTCATAAGGGCTAATATCCAAATCCACTTAGGAAGATATATGCCCATGTTCTTGTCTACAATGCACACAGAATATGTGAAAAATTATTCCATCCGTCACTTTACAAATCACATCAACATAAACCAGCTGGCTTTACATATCACTTTGAGACCGCTAAATCATAGGAATAAGAGTTTATAGGTCATCTTCCAGGGATAAGCCTCTTTTCATAAAAACATTAATCCTTTAAGGAGCAAAAGAACATTTTGATGGGTGTATGACATTTATACACACCCAACTGGTAAGGAAAGGGTTAATATGGCCATTAGCGAATAGAACGTCTTCATCTGATACCAATTAAAAGTGACCGTCTGAGAAGTCAGGGAGTTGGCTGAAGGAGCGAGGTTTTCCTGGAGAACTTGGCCGTGTATGGCTCAGAGTGGGAATTAGCCATCTGGGCTAGTAAACTTGTTTGAGAATCCAGTCCAGTATAGCAAAAAAGATAGACTTAATGCTAGGTCAGGCTTGAGGAACTGGCTAAAGCAGACCAACCTAAGAGCTGATTTGCTTTAAGTTGAACCGGATCAAACCTGTTACAAGTTTTAATGGCCTAAACTGATTTGAATCTAGCAACTTTCTCCTTTGCAAGAGACCGCGCTGGTCAGGTAATGACTGGCTCTTTGCAGCTTCCCCAGTCAGGCAGAAAAGTCGGGCTGCTTCTGACTTGCTGCCACGCACAAGTAAGTACTTGGCTCTGAAGTCTTAAGGAAGGAGAGGAGATGGAGAAGCCCAACTTGGAGCAAAGAAAACCACATGGAGTGCTCCAGGAAACAAAGCAGGTATTCTGGTTATAGGGAGAAACCAGCAGTTCACTCTTGGGGAGGTCTTAAAAGTTTAGCCTGGGGGAATTTTCTTGTGGGCTGACAGCTAGTAGGTGGCACTAGAATCACAGAACTGAATCCAGAGCTGCTGAGGATGACTGCTGTTCCTTTCCATAAGAAGTCCTGAGAAGAAGGAAGCCATCAATAAGCCACTCCGAACAGATGCACTGGAAGAGAGGACCAAGAACCTGGTGTGGGTAGAATGTATTTGGCTTTGATGGATAACAGTGGGGAACCCATGTTTGATTCTGAAGTCCTTCGCCAGGCCAGATTCACAGCCTGCTTCTGGACAGTGCACTGTGTGGCATGGTGGCACAGTGCTCTGGTAACCTCTCTTCCAGATGTTCTGGCATATATACACACTGCCTTCATTATTCTATCTCCTAAATATGAGCACTGGCATTTTATCCCAGCATATCTTATCATTATATGATGGAATACTCAGTGATTACCGGAAACTATTGATAGAGCCTCCATAACTCATCAAGACAAACTGCTGGGTTAGCTGTGGCTGTAAATTTTTTCAGTTGACAAAACTGCATTTGCCAATCAAAATATTTTGCAGAAACACGTTTGTTTACCCCTTTTGGTAAGTGAGGGAGTAGTCAAAACGAATGGTTTGGGCTTTCTTGTTTTTGTTTTAAGAAGGTAAATGCATCTCATTTCAGCTCTTTTGATTCATTCTGATTTGATTTAGTACTCAAATTAAAATATTTTAATATTGTGTCAATGCTATCAAAACAAACTCAATTTTTTTAAATAAGTAATCTTGAAACATCAGCTTAGTTTTGATTCAGAATGAGTCTCTTTGTGTATGAATAATGCAAACACAGTAAGGGCCCTGACTTTCATAATGTTTTTTAAAAGAATGTAGTGTTCTACAATGAATAGCTAAACATAATTTTTATGAACCTTACCCAAAACATAAAGTAAAAGGGGTTGCTGTAGCTAAATAAATAAAAACCAAAAAATGTGGCTTTTTGTCCTTGTTCCCCATACTGAATCCAAAGATGGACAGGACATGATCTAAGAGAAGCAGACATGCTTCATGGATAAGTGTAATAATTCTTTTGAACCAGATAATGCTAATGAGTTTCAGAAATGAGTTTCTTGGTTTCAGAAAGGGAGGAGGCCTGGCTTCTTGCAAATAAGAGAAGTGAGTGCATTGGTTTTTTCCAGTCAGTTCAAGATGGGATGTTCTTCTGAAACACACTGGTGTGTGGTAATTGGATAGTAAGATTAAGCCTGAAAGATTTTCACCTCATTGTTCTGTAATGAAGTAATTCCAGAGTTTCCTCCAACTGTACTAGAAAGGCAATCCCTCGGAAATCTCCAGCTTGTTCTCCAGCCTCTTATTTGCTTCAGGGTGTCTTGCTGACCTTTTGACACCAAGGAATTAGTCTTCCATTGAAGGAGGACCAGGAACCAAGATCTCATGGTTAGAAGTCCAGTTGGGAGATGGAAGATGGAGTGAGACAGGGTAATGGAAAGACAACATTCCCATGTAAGGAATGTCTTTGGAATTAATCATACAATCATAGAATCTTAGGGTTGGAAGGGACCTCATGAGGTAATCTAGGCCAACCCCTTGTTAAAAGCAGTACCACTTCCACTAAATCATCCCAGCCAGGATTTTGTCTAACTGGCCCTTAAATGTTTCCAAAGATGGAGATTCCATCACCTCCCTCGGTAACCCATTCCAATGCTTCACCACACTCCTAGTGAGAAAGTTTTTCCTAATATCCAACCTCAACCAGTTGCAACTTGAAACCATTGCTCCTTGTTCCATCCTCTGTTACTACTAAGAACAGCCTAGCTTCCTCCTCTTTGGAGCACCCCTTCAAGTAGCTGAAGGTTGCTGTCAAATCTCCCCTCAGTCTTCTCTTCTGCAGACTAAATAAGCCTAGTTCCTTCAGTCTCTCCTCATAAGTCATGTGCCCCAGCCCCCTAATCATTCTCATTGCCCTCTGCTGGACTCTTTCTAATTTGTCCACATCCTTTCTGTAGTGGGGAGCCCAAAACTGGACACAGTATTCCAGATGTGGCCTTATCAGTGCTGAATAGAGGGGAATAATCACATCCCTCGATCTGCTGACAACACTCCTACTGAAATGCAGCCCAATATGCCATTGGCCTTTTTGGCAACAAGAGCACACTGTTAACTTATATCCAGCTTCCCGTCCACCATAACCCCCAGGTCCTTTTCTACAGTGCTGCTACTTAGCCGATCGGTCCCCAGCCTGTAGCAGTACATCGGACTTTTCCCTCCTAAGTGCAGGACTTTTCACTTGACCTTGTTGAACCTCATGAGATTTCTTTTGGCCCAATGCTCCAATTTGTCTAGGTCTCCATGAATCCTGTCCCTGCCCTCCAGCGTGTCTACCATTCTTCCCAGCTTCGTTTCATCCGTGAACTTACTGAGCATGCAATCTATCCCATCATCCAGATTATTAATGAAGATGTTGAACAGAACCAGCCCCAGGACCAACTCTTGGGGCACTCCACGCGTTACTGGTTGCCAACTAGACATTGAGCCATTTATTCCTGCCCGCTGAGCCTGATGATTTAGCCAGTTTTCTATCCACCTTACGGTCCATTCATCCAAACCGTACTTCCTTAACTTGGCAACAAGAATGCTGTGGGAAACCGTATTAAAAGCTTTGCTAAAGTTGAGGTATATCACATTGATGGCTATTCCCACATCCATGAATCCAGCCATCTCATCATAGAAGGCAATCAGGTTGGTCAGGCACAATTTGCCCTGAGTGAATCCATGCTGATTGTTCCTGATCATTGTATTTTAGTTTCATTAAATAGGTTAGTAACAACAGATGCTGATTCCTGTGAAACAATTGTGGGAAAAGAAGGGAGGTAGGAGTGAGCTCTCTCTAGATTGAACAGCAAATATGGGTTAAGGAAAGGTCTGGTTTGTTTATGCCCAATGTAACAAGGCTTCTCTACACTCTCCAAACTACTATGGCAAAAACAGACCTTTCAAAGTTAAAAAACAAAACAAAACAAAAAAACCACCAGCGTAACTCCCATCAATGACTTTTTCTTAAAATCTTTTAACTTTGCTTTAAGGTTGCTTTTGTAGGAAAACCTCATGACACTGAGTACGAGTGGCTTGATCTCCCAATAGGGATTAGAAAAATACTTTTCCTGTTCTGCTATGGAATGAGAGGTGTGACTATGGCAAGGGATGCTCTATCTCCCTCCACCTGCCCCCAGATAGTTGTGTTCCCTGTCCTGTATACAAGATAATTATATCACCAAGCTATTCATTTCCTCCCCACTCCATCTGATGTGCTGATCTTTTTCAGTAATACCCATGACCTCTTAATAAAGAGACAAATGTGATTATTGAGTTAGGCTACAAATTTGTATGTTGACTTTATCTGATCTACAGTCAAATATGAGCGGGTTGATGGAGGAGACAAATGCTTTTTTACTCTAGCCTACTTTTTCATATGCTTTTGGCATTTGGGTAAGTATCTGATCTTTTAAGATAAGACTCCATGGGCTCAGATTAATATGGCACTACAAAATTACCTAGGTTGGCTGATTTTGGGGCTCTAATTTGAAGCCTATTGAAATTGATGTAAAAGGACTCCACTGAGTCTTTCCACTGAGTACAATGGTTTTGGCTCATACTCCTAAAGCAAAAGCCTCCCTTGCCAAAGGTGAAATTCACGCCTAGCAGTGAGCCTACTCATCCCTTCAATCTCACTTACTCTTTATTTTGAGGGCGTAAGCATGCACTTCTAAAGCCCTGAATCTTGTGCTGGCTCTCTACATAAGTGTTGAATTCATCCCCTTGTTAAAGTAATCTGGTAATGTACTGCTGTTCTAATTACAGGACCAAATCCTGGTCCCATTGGAAGGAAGTTTTGCCCTCTTTGACTAAGCTATGTCTACACTTACTAAAGTTAGCTCGAATTAGTTAATTCAAACTAACTAATTTGAACTAATTTTAGTTAGTTCAAATTAACTTAATTTGAACTAGAAAAATTTAGTTCGAACTAAGCAAGTGCCATTCATGGCACTTGCTTTGTTCAAATTAGTGAATTGCATTGAGTTCAATGGGCCGGTTAGTTCGAACTAAGCAATTAGTTCGAACTAACATGGCCACATTGGTTAATTCGAACTAACTAATTTGAATTAACCCTTAGTTCGAATAGCATATTCAAATTTATTAGTTTGAATTAAGGAAGCCCTTAACTTGAACTAATGAAAGCCTAGTGTAGCCATGGCTTAAATTAGTTCGAATTAAGCTTCCTTAATTCAAACTAACTTGCCAATGTAGACATAGCCTAGGGGACAAACAACAACTGATAGATCAGAGATTTGTATTTAACTGCTGAACAGACTTCTACTGGAGGGGGGTTTACTTGGGGGTTTCACTTGTTGCTTGAGTTGTGCAAATAACTGTTTTTAAATTTGCTGGCTACACTGTCAAATTGTCTTGCATCGAACAAACTTTTTGTCTGATCTGAAACAAGCTACTTAGCTTTTTGTTTTCAAACTTCCTTTTTGTTTTTTCTTGTAAAATTGAAGCAAATTTTGAAACAATCATTTCAAATCAAAACCTTTTCATTGTGAAAGTGTCCAAACAAAATATTTTAGGTCAACTTTTTTTACCAAAACAGCATGGCAAATGTGACACTAATTAGTGAAATATTTTGGTTGACGTGTATCTTTTTTTTTTTTTTGCTAAACAAACAAACAAAAACACTTTGGCCAAAACTTTTTTGCCCCCCTCTATCTGTCACTAAAACTAACAAGTTAAATTCTGCTTTCAAGTACGCTGTGGCTGCAGGAATAACTCCATTAATCTTTAATGATGATTTGCCAGATTATACCACTATAATTAATTTGAAGCAGACTTTGGCAAAGAGTATAGCCATTAAGAAGTGTCATGCTTGGAACTGATTTTCTTTTTTAAATTTTACCTTCCTGTTTTATTGAAATAAGGAGCAATTGCTCTAATCAAGGTTGATAGTGAAGATGTTACACTTCTACTAATTAGCTGTCAAGTTAGATACTGAAACCAGTATATTGTTAGGGAATAGTAGATGGAGCAACAAAATTCCAAGTGAGAGAACATGACTCTTTTGTAGTTTGTCCTCTTTTTAAATTGGAAATTTAAATCAATTTTTTATGTATGTCAAAAAGCAGTGCATATTGCAGTGATTAACAACTCTGTGCTAATGAGATGAGGAATGAATGCTCTTTGGTTTTAGAAGTAATTTGTGCAAAAATTAAATCCTGCTGTGACTCAACTGTTTCTTAACATTTGAAATGCTCTGCCCTGGAAAACATTATTGGAACATTTATCCTAGATCAAAGCTCATTATTTAAAAGGCTGACAAGTTTCTAATTGCATGTTTATTAGGAAGCAGAGACTTAATCATATCTGATTTTTCTATGTCCCAGTCCATTAGATCTGTGACCTTTTCTTTTCTTTTCTTTTCTTTTCTTTTCTTTTCTTTTCTTAACAACATAATTTAAAAAGGAGAGAAATTTTTTCCCCAAAGATTCCACATTAAAATTGGGATGACTTTACAGATTACAAAACAGGTCTTTTGATAATCAAAGACAATGAACATCTTTAAAATCACTAAAGGTTTGGATCTTGATTCAGCAAAGCACCTAGGAACATGCATTAAGAAGCACCATGAAAGTACAGAAAGTCTGTTTTACATATTAGCATCCACTTTCATAAATGTAAATAACACTAACAAATCAGAATGGTAGCATTTAGTGCTGGTCAGGAATTTTCCATCAAAATAATTCTGATGGAAGCTTTTCCTGACAGGAAGATCAAAGTCCCAATATATTTGTTCCTCTTGCCAGAGAAGAGGATGTAGAGCAGTTCCTGCTTTGTACACAGTGTCATCAACAATAGTTCAATGGACAGTCAGAGATAGCACTGGAGGAGCCATAAGATTCCATGCTGCATCTTAGAGTCACACAGAGCAGTAATTAACTACCTAATTCTGTGGGCCATCAGCCCTTCAATATATATGCTTCCAGACATTAAAGAAAAGTTTAAGTTAATTTGGGGAAAAGCATCTTTCAATAACAGGGCAGGTGCTGCATTACGGGACAGGTGTTCAGATATCTTCTGAGAAGACCATCTCTCAGAGCTGGACAACACAATCAATTGAAGAATGATTAGATATTGAGCGGATATTGGATGTAGGAGCAGTAAAGGGAACTGAAATTCCTTTTGAAGGTTGCATTAAAACAGAGTCCATTTTACCATCTCTCCTATCATACTAATAAGATATGTTCCTATCCTACTCAGTTACATGGAGCTAGTGCAGTCTGCAATGAGCTTTAACGTTATTAAGGAGACACAAAGAAAAATCCCTTCTCCCAGTGTCTGCTGCTGTGTTGGGAAGATCTGCAGGTTGCTGTGAACTGAGAGGAAATATCATGCAGCCTGTAGAAAGGTTGGGATTCCAAGAATGAAGATGTAATACTACTCACCACTTTGCTGGTTTGTCCTTCAAGAAATATTATATAATGAGAAGGCCAAATTCAGCCTTGGCACTGTTCCTGTTTACACGAGGCCTGAATTTGGCCAGTATGTTAAATGCATTAAACAAAGTCGAGTGTCTGACTTGTTCAGGGGTTGGGTATCAGGATTCCTGTCCTGCTCCCAGCATGGCCGATGACTTATGTGTAATCTTGTGCAAGTAACTCAGTCTCAGGGCGACTAAGGCACACGACTTGCAAATGTGGGTCTAATGCAACTCTCCCCACAGGAATATAAAAGTGAAACGCTTGGAGAGTTTCAAATAAAAGGTGTTCTAGAATGAAATGCACTCCTATGCAAGGACGCTGCACAGGGTCTATTTGTGTTACCTGATTCCAATTTAAGTCTTCAAAATGGTCTGTAAGTAGTCTCTAGTCCTCATGCTGCTGTGTAAAGGATGTGAGTTGCACCCGGTATTAACACATACAAAACTACAATTTACAGCAGGAGCGCTTCACCCTATGAGTGAAATAAGATGCTGAAACTTATTTTTGCTGATGGATGAATGATGTGTAGTTGTCGTTTGCTAAGGATCTCTCCCAGGCAGTTATTTTTATAGGATTTGGTTCAAATTCTGCTGGTGTTATGGTATCAACTGGTGTTATGGTATCAACCAGCAGAAGACCTCTTCACCCAGACAAGGCTAGTTTCCCGCTATCTATAGAAGGCCTGCTAGTGAAGATTGCTCTGCCAGCAAAACCACCCTTTGGCTCCTCAACTGTAGTTTCAGCTCCTGGTGTCAGACTGCAAGATCTGGAGAGTTTTCAACTCTTCCACCATCCTCCTTCCCCCGTTCTTCCCAGCCATTACCTTAAGTGTTTTATTTTTTCTTTTTGTTTTTGTCTTTTAAAAAAAAATTAATGAGTCTTGTCCAGTCTTGTCAGTTCAATAATGTGAGAGTAGAGGTGCTCATGTACATGCTTTGCACAATCACAAAGTCTGTCTGGGAAAAAAGGCATGAAAGAAAGCAACCCAGGTTTGAATGACTCTAAATACAACCTCTTAAAGGTACTCAGAGTATTCTATATTCTTTGGCTGAGGCTCCTAAAACTCAAAGCTTTCGGTAAACTATTAAGAGTTGTCAAACTTTTGCTCCTCGGTGTTGAGGCCTGAAGTATCTTGGATTGAGGGGGGAAAGCATGTTAGCCACCTTACATGTATTGAAATCTGATGAAACTTTTAATTTGCTCTGAAATGGTGGTTTAGACACTAAGCCATAACTTGAATTTCAATATTAAAATATTTAACCAACATTAAGTTCTGATTTTACTGCCTCTGAGGAAATTCTTTAGTTGGATTCATAACCAAATAGACCGGCACCATCTTGGTTTCTCTTATAGGATTTATAAGATTTATTTATTGTATAACCTGATTTTGACCAATTCAACCGCAATCCAATTTCAATACTACCTTGCTGATTTGATGTATTGCTTTATTCTTAAATTCAGTAGTGTTAATGGTAGCCTAGTTTTATTAAAGCTATAATATAGTCATGAAAATGTCTCAATAAAACATACACATGATACCAAGTTATATTTCTTTCAATAAGCAACAAAAGTCCAGATTTCTCAGGCCTGATTAGCTTCTCACAATTAGTCTTTGGCCATCTCAGTGTAACTGATCAGGAATTATTTGATAAGTTTTTTGTGGAAAATGCTGATTCAATGAAACAAACACTTTCTTGTAAATGCATCAGTATTGATGAAAATTCATGAGAGGGTTTCTTCAGGCCCAGGATGGGATTTCTAGAGAGAGAGAGAGAGACCTCAGAATTGCCAATAGCCAGTGGTTCAGGAACTCTGAATGAGGCTCAGCAGGACCTTGAACCTGATTTTCCCAACCCAGAGAGTGTCATAATATGGAGCTATGGGCTATTCTAGGGTGCCTTTCTCTCTGGTTTCTTCATACTAAACTTCAGAACATCTCTGGTTCACCCCAATGCAGAACTAGGGGAAAAGTTGCCTCAAGTTTTGTGGAAAGGGAAAATTGAGCTCTACCTCTCAGCTCTCAGTTTCCTGCTCAGCTCTACCTCATTAACTTGGTACAGAACACAGTTATAAAGGCATTTCCATTTGTGTTCACTGCATGTGTGACTCTAATATCATAAAGTAAAAAGAATGAAAATAATAGCCTAAAATTAAAGATGCCTGAACCAATTTGATGGGGGTGGGAAAATACAAATACTCCCTCCCTGCTGAACTTGGGGTGTGTTCCAGTCTAAATGTCTGGATTTAAATCTGGTGATGGGTTCTGGCATTGTGTACAACCTAAGTGGAGAAAAGGTTAGCTCTCTCCAACCCACAATAATCAGCCTCTTGTCTCCAGGGTAGGAGATGAAATAATTATACCACCTCTTATGGTACCATGGCATTCCCCTTGCTGGCTGTTGGCACACCTTAGCACCACAAAAGTCTTTCATTAAGCTATGTCATCCCCTGTGAGGGATAGATCCAGCTAAAAGGCCAAGAAACAAAGCAAATTACAAATCACAGCTACCATCATAGCATTCTAGCCAGAAGACAGTGTTTGGCTCCAGTTAAGTTTCAGGGTTAAGACCCACCCCCACCCCCAAGCCCATTGGTGTCTCAACATTCATGGGGGACTTCTGTGGATCTGCAGACCCCTTCATAGAGCAGGGAAGTCTACCTTACTCTTTCCCTCCTCTTGCACTCACACCAGAAGCACTGCTTTCTCAAAAGCAGCACTACTTCCACTTGCTCCTTCATGGCTTCTACTGAAGAACTCCCTTTTGGTTGAGCTGAAGAACTCAGGGTAGTTAGGGTATTTTGCATAGATGGCAAGGTTGGCATCCATTTCTCCACTTAAGTTCCAGTGAGTAGAATAATATTTGAGGGACTCACTTCCTTGTCTCCTACATCACTTTTGCCCCCCAACACTCACCAAAATGCATGAAATCCCAAGGATTTCTAGACTGAAATCATAGAGCTGAAGGGAAAAGAGAGTCATGCTGTGGAGATGCTTCCTTCTCGTTTCCACTGGATTTGTGTCCCCTCACTAATGTGAGTGGAGTGAAGATTATGGTCTTGGTATTTTAACACTTCCACGTCCTTTCCCTTAGTTCAAAACCACTTTCTTGTATTCTGACATACTTTATCCCATCTAAAGGCAGGACACCCCTGGAAATGTAACGGGTGAGAAAGTCTGTTCTCATGATTTAGCAATGTTGGTTGGGGGGGTTTGTTTTTTGTGCAGACAAAGGCTAATTCAGAGAAGCACCTGAAATGCTGTTTACTTATCCTAATCACCCCTTCAAAATGTGAGGTTGGTTCATCAGTTAATAAGCTATTGTAAGAGAATCTCCTCTTCTGGCATCTTTCTTTCCTTCATACAGAACACTGTTTCTGGCAACTGGAAATACCTGAATTGGACGTATCCTGGATCTGCCATTATTCCTCTGCAAACTCAAAAATAACATGCAGTTTAAAAAAAAAATTAAATAAGTACGTCACTGCTTTGTTACAGGATGAGGATGTGTGATCCTTAAAATGGTTGAAGAAATTCTTTTTTCTGTGTAGCTATTTTATTGCACGGCAGCACTTGGCAATGCTAGCTTTACCATGGGTCCTTTGCTTTAGTCCTGAGGTGATTAGAAGGAAACATACTTTAATGAACACCTGTGAAGAGACATTAGACCTATTGAAAGAATAGATTTGCTCCAAAGCAACCCATAGAGAAGCCCTAATAGGAGCCATTTTAAAAGAATATAGTGTGTCTACACTGGAGAAACTATAAACTTGTAGTACACAAAAAGGCCAAATACAAGAAAAAGCTGAGCTGCGTAAGAAAAGGGTTGTGTTTTGTGGTTACTTTTTTTTTTTTTGTCTCTTCACAAAGGAACTTGTTCTTGCTCACATTATGAATGAAAGCAAGAGCTCTTTGAACTCCATACCTGGATAGTGGGGCAGCATCCCACTGGATGTAGCTCTGTGTGCAGCCGGATTATGTGTTTAACTGGTTTCAACTGTGCCTTCTTGATGTTCTTTAGCTAATAGTTGTTCTTATCTTTATCCCTCAGGAAATGAGAAACTTTTGAGTGAGGATGTAATGACCATATTCACTAAAGGAAAAGTAATAGAATTTTTGCTGACTGATTATTTTATCACCATTAATGCTTCCTTATGATGGTAATGAAAACCTTGAAATATTCAGCTGATGAAATGTTTTATACTGAAGCCTGAGCTAACCTCTTACAAGAGCTGAATTTCTGACCTGATAATGGCTTTAGAGGGTTGGCACAGGTGACGAGTGGTAAAATAATCAATGACTAAAACACAAATCCTGAAGCCAAGGCCTTCAAGACTCATCTAATAATCTGAACAAAATATAACTCTCTCCCCTCTTGGAAAAGAAACAAATAGAACCCGATATGCTGAGGCAATACTGTTAGATAGATCCATCTTCTTTAGTAGCAAAACCAGTAATAAGAAAACCCATTTTCAAGATTTTTCTTTTTAATTAGACAGACATTCTGGAAGAGCTGGTGCTACTCGTCATCCAGCTATTCATTCTTTCTAGCATTATTGATATACTGGTGCTTGAAACCTCTTCAGACATTTTGATTAAAAATCATACATCACTGCGACCTCTCAAGGTAACTTTTTTGCATGATTTATATTTAGAGTTTTCAAGCGTAACAACCATATACAAAGATCAAATGAATGCTACAATAAGTACTTTTCACTTGCATAGGGCCCTTGATACTAGGATCCTGAGTCACTGTGAAAACTTTAATTAATTAAGCATCACTACTCCTATGGAGTGGTAAATGTTGCTCTCCCTAATCCACAGATGAGGTTGTGGGAGGGAAAATGAGACACAGCAGCTAATGCCTAAATGATGCTTACACCTTTGTGGGTTGTACTGGTTGTCTTGGACACAGGAGACTGCACAGAGATATGTCCTACCTTCCTCCATAAGGGGTATGTGTAATGGGCTAAGTTTTCTTCCGTACCAAAGTTCTGCTTGAGAAGGAGAGGGGTGTATGTGTGAATTGTCAGCATCAGGGATTTTTGTGGCCCCCTAATTCCCTGTTCTAGTCCCAGATCTGATGTGCTAGAACACCACTGAGTTTGATGGAGCCAATACCAGAATAGGACTGGTGTAGTAGAGTTCCAGGGCTTCCTCAAGAGAAGGGTGGAAGCAATCTGCAAGCCAGATTTCAGCCCTGTTTTACTGCCTGAGACTCATAGATAGGAGACAAACAAACTGGTCCTGCACATTTTTCATTATGCAAGGGGAAGGGACCAGCTAGTGTTGTCTGCAGCATTGACCAGCACCAGGAAGGCATTTCTAAATGGGGGATAGGCAAGTCTGCATCCCTCCTTCATAACAGGAGGAACACTTTGCTTCTGCTCTGCTCTCTTTTTTCCTTGGTAATTTAGGAGGGATGATGGCTTTGTCATAAAATGTCCAGGGACTAGCACTTCAGCCATGAGTCTGAAACAGCCATTTAAAATCGAGTCCAACTAGTCAAACAAAAGTCTTTGCTACTGGAGCATTTAAAAATGAATTGTACACCCTACTGTGAAGGCTCTCAAAGGGTGCATCTACACTTACAAATTAAGTCAACTTAAGCCTGTTTAAATCAACTTAATTTAATCTGCGTCTACATTACAATTTCCTTAAGTTGACTTAAACTGCTGCTTAAGTCAACTTAAGGAAATTTAAAGTCAACTTTATTAAACCAAGTTTTAAGTCGACTTTGCTGGCTAAATCGACTTTATTAAGTTGATTTAGCCAGTGTGGATGCAGATTAGCCCTGAATCGACTTTAAGTCTACTTAAAGGGCCCCAGGGCTCCCCCACTGACCCCCTGCCAACCTTTCAAAATGGTGTGGTGAATTTCAAAGCTGGCCAGAATTTCATTTTACAAAAAGTTTTGAGGTTTTGAATTTTTTTTTATTCCAATGTGGATTGAAACTGATTCATTTTTTTAATTTCTCATTAAAAGGGAATTCAGGGGGCTGGGGAGACCAATACACCTACTCCAGCATAGACTGCTGTTTAGGGCATTCACCATGTTTAAGCCCCTGCTCTGCTTGCTCCCTTTCTCTCTGATTTTAAACAGAGATGCCATCCTGGAACTGGGAAACAATCCTGACAAAATGCTCATCTAAATGAAGTTTCTGCACAATATTTCAGTTCTGGCATTTTTCAGCAGGAAAAAAAGCTTTTTGTCAAAAAAAAATTTTTTTTGATCAGGTCTAGTGATTTTTCTATTGTAAATTATTTAATGGCAGGTTCTCTTGTTATCCAGCTACTCTGTGCTATTTAGGAAACTCAAACCACACAAGTCCAAGTTGGTCAGACACACTAAATAGAAGAGAATAAAAATGAGAAATTGTATACTGTAATCCAAAGTACAAATCGATGGTAGAGAATGAATATTTCCTGTGGGTGGTTTAAGCTTAAAATAAGTAGGATTAAACTGCAATTCTAAAGATCAGTCCTCAGGACATACTGTCAGGTGACTTTTTAAAGAAATATTCTCTCTTGCCTTGGGCTGATAATTAGAACTGTGTAAAACAGGTTTTTCAGGATGGCCTTTTTCTTTCATCCATCCATATGGCTTCTTTTCCGAACCATGGCTTTTGCTTTGAGTTTCAAAGCAAAACTCAGTTGCAATCAGTGTTTTGGGTTTGTAAACTTGTCCTGAATACATGAAAATGATCTCAAAGTTAATTTTAGATATGCTCACTTGTAACCTTGAAGCTTCTTAAGTAGATGTAAAGGGGATAGTCTACTTACCATATATGGACAAATTCTGACTGCCTCTTATGTTGGAGAACACCTTCCTCCACAAGTTCCATTGACTTCACAGTTAGTGGATTAAGATTTCTTTCAATATGGATATGAGAACAAGCCTCTGTCCCAAAGCAATCTTCATTAAATCTTTAAAATTATTAGAAATTAACATTGCTGTGACTACTATGGTAATGTTAGCTATTTGAAAAGGAAAAAATTGGAAAGATTATAATAAGAACATGTGTGCATGTGACATATGGATACACTGAATATTAGGATGGTCAATAATTGTGCACATAATTTCCTATCTGGAAGAAAGTTCCTTCAGCTTTCACTGAACAACAATGTAGGACGTGATTCATCCCTTTAAGAGCCTGAGGAACACAGTGCTAGTCCTAATTCATTTTCACTGATCTCCTCTTCTTTTTTTGGATTTGCTGGTCTGTGCTTTGTGGCTCTATGGATCCTGACCCAAACTAGTAGGATAGCTCACTCCTTGAGGCTGGCAGACAGAAAGAGTCACAAAATGAAGGCTCTGGCTTTAGATGTTCAGAAGATTAATGGGTTATGATATGTATATAACTATCTTCCCACCTTCACGTGTAGAAAGGCTTCTACAACAATCATTATTCTTTCCAGTTCTGAGCTGTAATAAATTTAATGGAGACACTGAGTGGGTGGGAAACAGAGAGCTGTAGGTGAGGAGGACTCTTTCTTGGGATGGAGCTGCCTTCCTGTTTCTCATAGCTGTCTTTGATAAATGCCTGGGAAGACCCCCTTCAGCTGGTCCAGCATGTGGACTCCACTAGGCATATAGCAGGAGCCCTATATGGCTGGGAAACAGGTAGAATTTGCAGCTGTGCCTTCACTGGGCTTTCCTCCCTACCCACAGGTGCTTCAGCCCAGATTCACAAAGGCATATAGCCTTCTAATGTCCATTGATTTCAGTGGAAGTTAGGAGCCTAAATAACTAGTTGGATCTGGTCTTTTGGACTGGGAGTGAGACACCCCTGGACTTTAGTAGGGGTTTTGTATATGCACAAATATCTGTGCATTGTGTAAAACTGATGTTAAATCAGAGTATTTGATCATGGACATAACTTCTACTACCCTTTCTTGCACCACATTGTTCCTGTTTCATCAAATACTAGCCCTCACTGACCTTGTAAGGAAAATAAACTTAAAATCTCACTGGACCGGGTATTTAAAAGAGTGATTCTGGCTTGATACCTGATGATGAAACCTGTGTTGAGCATTTTAATCCTGGAAGAAATCATGTGATCAATGATAGCATGGAAGTGGTTATACTAAGTATTGCTTCATCATCAATAAACACCACATGAGAGGAAGAAAGGCAGTTCTCTTCTGAACAAAAAAGGTGTGTGTACAAAGGGGTGATTTGTGAGAACTATTCTCTTGTTACAGAGTGAGCTAGGTCTCTAAAGGGGTTCAAGTCTCAATTTTAACCTCTGCCATTATGTAATTATAGAACTGGAGCAAGGTCTTTAGGGAAGATGAAAGCAGATTAAAAGGCAGGTCATGGCTCTCAGCAATGAGGAATGCTAGAAGGAGCAGTGGTGGACGAAGAGTGTGTGTGGTAGAAGTGGAACTGGTGGGAGAGAGCCAGAGAGACTTCTAGAGCAGCAGTCAAGGGAAACTCACCAGGCAGGGGTCTGGGTTGGTCCCCTTTAAAATCTCTGTGCCTGAAGAGAGTCTAGGGAGAAAGGTGGTCTAAGGGTAGACAGTGGCCTTGGGAAAAAGTGGAAGCAGGGAGAGTTTTTGAGTAAAAGCAACAGTTGCTTTCTGTTACCGGTTTAGGTGCTCTGGGCTGCAGTTTAGTGAAGGAGGAGGACCTGGGATCCCCTATGTCTCAGTTGCACTGTGGAGTGGATGAGCAGGTATCCTAGGCTATGTCTACACTGGCAAGTTAGTTCGAATTAAGGAAGCTTAATTCGAACTAACTTAAGCCTTGGCTACACTAGGCTTTCATTAGTTCAAATTAAGGGCTTCTTTAATTCGAACTAATAAATTCACTTATACTTTTCAAAGTAAGGGTTAATTCGAACTGGTTAGTTTGAATTAACCCAATGTGGCCATGTTAGTTCGAACTAAGTGCTTAGTTCGAACTAACCAGCACATTGAGCTCAATGCAATTGACTAATTTGAACTAAGCAAGTGCCCTACATGGCACTTGCTTAGTTCGAACTAAAATTTGCTAGTTCGAATTAAGTTAATTTGAACTAACTAAAATTAGTTCGAATTAGTTAGTTCGAATTAACTAATTCTAACTAACATTGGTAAGTGTAGACATAGCCCTAGTGGCTAAGGGAGAAAAGAACTGTTGTGAAGCCCCTCAGAAGAATAGAAGGTTGAGGCCTTTGAGCTGAGGGTTGTGGCCCAGGGAATGCAAAAGATCTTGTGGTACTTCAGGGATCCAAGGGGAAAATTCTTTGTTTGGTAGGACCAAAGTACCCCTGGAGGGGAGACTGCAGACCAACATGGGGGTGGAGGGGAGCGTGGTTGTATCCAGCAAGCCAAGAGTGGTGAGCTGCATCCTCCTAGTTTAAAAGTATGCTCAGAACCAAACTGAAATGTCTATTTAGTGCAAGAAATTCATATGGTGACTGAAGGAAGACATGTTAGTTAACTAAAAAAGCTTAACCAACTTAACCAGCTTTCAGGATCTGGTACCTGGCTGTCTCAGTCTTCAAGTAAATAAAGGTTTATGAAATAGTTTAACTCCTCTCTGATTTTAAGTTGGAACCATGTGAATCAGTGATAAGAACTGGGTTTTGTATGACTGCATCAAATTGTGTACAAAGAGGGGGTTAGGTACACTGACCTCTCTTTTATGAGGATCTGCCTATGCTCTCCATAGTAATAATTGTAAAGAGAATGTTTTAGAGATGACATAGATGGAATTCATTTCAATGTGTCAGTAACACATTTCAATTTATAAAATTCTTTCTGAATCATTTTGACCCTGTTGCACATACAGAATATAATGCTGGGCTAGAACAATTGTGGCTAAATGGAATTCTATAAAACATGTTTGGTTTGTTTTTAGCATTGAGACTGTCTGCAGCTTCATAGCTAAGAGTGTACTGTGATCTGCAATTAAAATGGTATTTAAATCCTTCCACTTGCTCTTGTATATAATCTTCTATTTTAACAAACATACACACAGTAACAGAATTTATTTGTTTCATATTATGAAAAGGGACATTGCATTGAGTGTAGCTGCTTGTTTGCTGGGATAAAAGGGAAAGTTTTGGAAATGAAGAGTTTGAGTACCCATGGGTATGCATGTGTAGGGAATTGAGCTTGTCAATCTCGGCAGGGTTTTTTTATTTTTATTTTTATTATTTTTGTGAAAATGGCCTCTTTCATGAACTAAAAATATTGGTTTCTTTTTAAATTCTGGGGGGTTTCTACATAAACTAAAAAGAGTGAATGTGAGTGAGATTTTGTTCTGGTTTGTCCCTGGAAAGGGGTAGGAAGAAAAATGAAGTTGATGGGGAATTTTGGAAAATATGAGAACTTCCCTTAAAATGCAAACTTTTTTCCAGCGGAAGTTTAGAGGAGTTTTATCTTGAGGCTTTTCTGGATGTTAATGCCCATTAAATTAGTGGTTTTCTTAGGGCTTTGTGTGTGTGTGTAGTTTTTTTTAACTGTACTTAGCATTGTCTCTTATTATTAACTATATATTCCAAACACTAGTGGCCATTTCCACATTTATAAACTAGGTGGCACTCTTACTCTGCACTTGTATCCTGACACATGGCACTAAAAATGTGCGGAAAAGTGTTTTAGGTGTAATTTGAAATAAAAAGCCTTTCCAACAGTGAAATTTGAGAAAATAAAACTCTTGACTAGACTACATTTCAAGTAAATATGTACTTTCAAAAAAAGAAAATTCAATATGCAAGTGATTTGTTAAATAATGGATAAACTTTCCCATGGAAAAAATGCATATTAATTTTTTTTTCTGAAGCCTAAAAATATATCAATTAACCTTTGGCAAAGTCTAAAGAAAAGGAGAAATATTGGGTTTTATAGGTGCACTGCTCTTTTTATAGTACCGTACCAACATCAATAGAAAATTCTATGCAGTAGATTCTCTATTAAAATATTGTTCTGTTTCACTCAATTTAAATATTTCTAACCTTTAATGTTCATTTTTAAAATTGGATGGGCCTCAGCAGCCAATCAGGTTTTTATTTTAATTCCTCGTCAAACTTTTTGCCACCTTTAAAACTAACCAGTAAACCCTCAGAAACAGCCGTGTGTTTACAAATGTAGACCCTCAATCTGTTCAACAATGAGATTGAAAAGGTCCAGGAAGTCAAGGGGTGTGTGGTGGACTTCAATTTCATATACATTACAGATATTTGGGGGGTTTTATGCCCTTAAGTGTATGTATAGAATCATAGAAACTGGAAGGGACCATGAGCAGTCATCGAGTCCAGTCCCCTGCACTCATGGCAAGACCACGTACCCTCTTAAACCATCCCTGACATGCAGTAGAAGCCATTTTTTCAGCTGTATTATTGGGCTTTATTTCCCTTTTTAAATGGCTGCAGTATGGACAATGTAGAGGTCTGGATTGCCTTGTGCTGACTCAGTTACATGCTGCCAAATTGCAAGTACTGAACAGCACAATATCACAGAAGTAGTCCTATTAACTTCAGTGATGTTACCTGTGAAGTAAGATACCCATATTCACATTGAATCGTATCCCAATCTGGCCCATATTATTTATAGTATTTCAGAGCATGCATGGTACTGTACATTTGCAGGTTTTAATGAACATCAGAATTGCCATAGTGGATCAGACTGGTCTGTTTAGCCAGTATCCTTTCTTCAGATAATGGCCAATACCGGATAATTCAGTGGGAACAAACAGAACAGGGCAATTGTGGAGTTATCCATCCTCTGTTGTCCAGTCCCAGCTTCTGGCAGTTAGAGGTTTTAGGCAAGTAGAGCATGGGGTTGCATCCCTGACCATCTTGGTTAATAGTCACTGGTGGACCTATTCTCCAAGAACTTCATTAATTCTTTTTGGAAGCCAGTTATAGTTTTGGCCTTCACAACATTCCCTAGAAATGAGTTTCACAGGTAACTGTAAAGAAGTACTTATGTTTGTGTCATTGGGTGACCCCTGGATCTTGTGTTGCATGAAGGGGTAAATAAGATTTCCCTACTCAGTATCTCCATACCATTCATGATTTTATAGGACTCCATCATGCAATTGTATTATTCATTAACTATTGTATTTCAGTGCAACGTAAATAACGCAATATCTTTAACTACTATAATTAGCAGTTTAAATGGTATTTGTTCAGCACCTAGCACATTGGGGCCTAGTGCATGTAGAGAGTTCCTAGATGATACAAACAATAAGCAACAATCATCAATTAGAGACACTGTAAATAAAAATTACTTATTGACTATTCGGTTTATGGGTCACAAATATAGTTTTACTCCACACTTTTCAAGTAATTTATGATTATACAAGTTTTGCTAAAACACCCCATTTGACTAAACAATTTTTTAAATGAGAAACCTGGAATTTCAACTGAAGCATATTTTTTAAAAAGCTACAATATGATGATCTCATTCTGAAGAATTCAGAAGTGAAAGAGTTCAAAATGTGTGTGTGAGAGAGATTATACAGATTGCTTTATTTAATGACTCTTAATTTTTCCTATCCCTGCTGGTGTTTTATATGCATATTTCTTTAAACAAATTAACCAATATTCATCTGCACATATGATAGAATTCTAATACTGGTACTTGGAATAAAACACAAGGAGAGATCTTAGTAGTTCCACTTTTACTAAGATAAGTAATACAAACTAAAAAGGAAGATAATATTTTCAAATGTATATGAGGTTGGCTAAGCCATGTGCTAATCTCTTTTGAGGCAACACTTCAATATTATGGCAGTTATTGCTTGTGTATTTAGTGCAAATGTTGTCTTAGTGTAGTAATCACATATAATTTTTTTCATTTATATACAAACACTTCGTGTTTTAGAGTGCATGATTCTGCATTTCTTATTTAAAAGATTTGAAAGAAAAATCAGATTCTTTTCTAAACTGGTGTTAGTGAAATATCTAGACTGAAGAAAAAATTGGCAGTGGTTTAATAGATAGATTGCCAAGTGTGCGTGGGAGGGGACTTTTCTTTGCTAACATAGTAGCGCTCTTAGAGATAAATACCATTCCATAAACATGTTCAAACTGTTCTGCCCTGCTGAACAAGGAGTGTGGGGTTGCTTCAGTAAGTTGCCAAGCGTATATCTGGGGTCAATGTCAATACTGGCAAAGGCATGGAGAAAATCCTCAGGCTGTCTACTTTGACAAATATAGTCTAAAGGAACATGTCTAATTATAGGGAGCCTTTGGCTTCACTCTGTTGCTGCTAGCTTGCATGGAGATTGTGGCGACTAAGACAGAGCACAGGTGGAGGAATTGGGATGTAGCCAGCCCTTCCTTCAGTTTTGCAGGATTTAGAGATGGTGGTTTCATGCTATTGGCCACAACTTAATTTCCTCCCTGGTCCATGCAGTCTCTTCCTCTGTATCTCTGCAAAAAAGAGCTTTCTAGCAGCAATAAGGCTCCAGAAACACAACCGGCTATAGTGGCTGCTCAGCCCAACACAGTGGCAAGGCTGTGATTCTTGCAGGTTTTGGCCCTTATCCAGCTTCATCAGCAGAGAACAAGATTTGCCCTGAAATCATGTATATATTTATAAACATAGTTTTTAATTTCCTATTTAAAACATAAATTTTGGAGGTTGGGCATGGTGAGGGCATCCTGCCGTCCTTACTCAGGCAGCTCTCTGAACTCAATGAGAACTGTTCTGGTGTGGGTATGCATGACCCCTTAGCTACCTTGGCTGGTTTCTGTTGGCCAACCTGAGATGGCGGGTGTCACCAGATGGTGTTGCATGTAATTTTCCAAGTTTTCTGCCTAAGGGTACAAGCAAATGGTCAGCCTTGAGAAAACATTGCTGCAATGTAAGTTTTGGTTTTGCTGGTTTTTTGGGTAGAGGGAGCTGTTGGAGTTGCAGGAAGGTTTTCTTTCTGCGTTGGAGTCAATTACTGAGCAGAATTAATCTCTGAGAATGGAGCAGATAGGGCTAAGATCCCTGGAAGCAGGAATTGTCCTTCATGCTGTTTAGCTGGCTCTATTCTAGAACCAGCTTGCTTATATATAAACAAGTCACAGTAAGCACATACCTTGAATCCACATCACTGATTTCTTCCCCACTGGGAAGCTGGTGTGCAAGGTCCTGGACAAATGTTACTGCTCAGCAGATAATAGACTATCCACTCATACAGCACGTTTATCAAGAGCAAGAAGTTTAATTTCATTAGATTGGCCAGTACATATAGGTGAAGGGGTCAAACTATGCCTACTAAATGCAAAACACTAGTATTAATACACCCTAGTTTGACATACGAAGCACTTAGAAGCTAGGGAATTCCAAAAGTGAAGGTTGTTCTCATTATATCAACTCAGAGTATTATACATCCTATATATCTTATGATATACATAAATTAGCAATGCATATTGATATTCATGCTTGTATAGCACAGGTGCAGAAGAAGAACGTAAATAGAATTATAATCAAATACATTTTGCACTTTAAAAGGCAACCGGACTAGAAAATACATGTAAAAATATAGCAATACAGGGTAATACAATACTTTCCTGGATTTTTTTGTCCATGGGTGTTGTCTTATTTACATTAAATTCCCCTTTACCACTTGGGCAATGCAAAAAGGCTTTAAAATATGTGGAAATGTAACTTGTTAGAACTAAAATTTACATATGCAATGTTCAGGGAGGTGATGTTCAAACAGATGTGGAAAAAATTACAATGTTCCAAAATTTTATCTAAAACAAAACTCTGCCTTGATTCATTTGTGACTTCTAATATTAATGTGGAAAATTACTAACAATAACCCTAAATAATTTTAAAACTTGAAAACCAATTTCCTTCAATTATGGGTTGATATTTTAAATCTCATTAAGATCTACAAAAACAAGCCAAATTCTTAAATTTTGAGCTGCAGCTATTTTTGACTTGTCGAAGCACAAAGGTTTCTAGATTTCCCAATCAGAAAAGATAGTTATTTGCTTTATGTTATCATAACTAAGCAGCTGAACTGAAACCACATTATAAATAAATAAATAATGGTCTTTGGAGCTAATAGAAAACAGAGAAAACTTTTGACCAAAACATGGTTGGTAAGTTGCTTTGTTTTTTAACTCATGCATGACTAGAAAGAGATTGGAAGTTGGAATTCATCTAGTCCTTTCTCTTGCCGAAACTGGACCTGATTTATTGAAAGATTTACTGGGTGCGTCTACACTTGTAAATTAAGTCGACTTAAGCTTGCTTAAGTCGACTTAATTTATTCTGCATCTACACTACATTTTCCTTAAGTCGACTTAAGCAGCTTGCTTAAGTCGACTTAAGGAAAATTAAGTTGACTTTATTAAACCCCCTTTAAAGTCGACTTTAGGCTTAAGTCGACTTTCTAAAGTCGACTTAAGCCAGTGTAGACCTGGCGTAGCCCTAAGTCGACTTAGTCAACTTAGGGCTCTCCAGGACTCCTCCACTGCCCTCCCTGCCGGGGGGGGCACAGGGGGAGCCTGGCATGCCCCCCACAGGGCAGGCAGAGCCATGCTCACCCTGCCCCTATGCCCTGCCAGGGTCCCTGGCCCCCTTTGCCCCATTGTACCCAGGTACAATGGGGCAAAGGCTGAGCCCCCTGGCAATTGGCAAGGGGTGCCCCCCCTTTCACCGTGGACCTCTCCCAGGTCCACCTAGCCCCTAGAAGTCGACCTAGGCATCCAGTGTGGACGCTCTGGGTTGACTTTGTAAGTTTCCCCCTAAGTCGACTTAATTTTATAGTGTGGACATGCTAAATCGACCTAAATTACCAAGTGTAGACATAGCCACTAAGGCTTGCAAACTTTCCGAAGTTGGGTGGAATTCTGAGTAAACCTGGGCTAAGTTACTGCTGCGTGTGAAAACATGAAATTGTGGCTTTTGTATTTTTTCAACCACAAGCCAGCAAAAGCTAGTATTTCAATAGAGTTTGGAATTAATTCAAAAGCTCAAAATGAATCTGAGAACTGATTGTAAAACTTAGGAGCTTCAAGCCCACATGAGACTAAATAAAATAAATGGTTTACAGACTCAAACAATGCCTTCCACGGTTCTAAAGGTCTATACATATTTTGTGGTGAGGCTGCTATAGGACTGCATAGCCTTCTTTGACCTTTTTCAGCTGTGTGTGTGGCATATCAGCTGTACTGCTTTCACCGGTCAATGATCTCATTCTAATGATGGACTGGAATTGGTAATCCATAATGATTCTTTCAGGTATGTTTATTGCCTTTGGTATCGTTGACCATAAAATACTATTTACACTTCTGTGGATCCTAACAGAGGCAGACAAAGTTGTGCTTAAATGACTCCATTGTCTTCTTCTGGAAGGATCCATTGAGCAGTTTGGGCAATTACTCCTGTGCCCCCAGGCCTCTGTGGTGTGATACACACAAAGTTTTAGTCTCTCACCCCTTCAGTTTAATGTCTGGATGGTGGTATTGCCGAAATAGTAAGAACTGGGTTGGAGTTTCATCAGCATGGTGACAATCATCTTTATGTCTGTGTCATTGCACCTGAATAATACAATTGATCAGCCCTTTTCCAGAAATTATCCAAGACTGAATGAGAATTATCTGGCTGAAACGTCACTTGACTAAAACAGAGGATATGTTAGGATTGACATGGCTGTCTTGCAGACATAATATACTAAACTACTTCTGCTCCACTGACTGTAGTTGTCAAGTTTCTTTTGGGTTGCAGTTCAGTGTGTTACTTTGATCTGTAAACCTAGTATGACTTGAGGCTCCCTCCAAAGAAAATGGGCAAAAGAGAGAAGTGTCTGAATGACACTTAGCTGGTGTAACTTGCACCTTCCTTAGCTCCCTCAAGCAGTAACCTCCATCGAGACATAGACTTCTCACAACAAGTTTACCCTGATGCAACTCTGATAAGTTTGCTGGAGGTGCACCAAGGATGAATGTCTAGACTCTGTTATTACTCCATAACTTACAGCCCTCACACACCACTTCTAACATCGTGTTAGTAAGAAAAGTACCAAACAGGTAAGTTAAATAGCAACTTAGCTCCTATATAACACTTTTCATCAGTAGATCTCAAAGCTCTCTACATTGTAATAACCTGAAAGCCCTGCCTGAACTAACATCATACAACTGGAAGATGATCTATGCTTGGATACGTTTAGACTCCCGTGTAATTTAGGCTATGTATATACTACTACATATCACACTTAGGGGGGTGAATAAGCCACCCACCTGAGTGACATAAGTTACATTGACATAAGCACTAGTGTGGTCAGTTTATGTTGGTGGGCGAAGCCACTCGTTGGGGGTAGATTAATTAGGTTGGTGGGAGAGCTCTCTCCCATTGGTTTAGAAGCGGTATGTAAGAGATCTTGTAGCAGCGCAGCTATGCTGCTGTAAGCTCTCTAGTGTAGACACGGCCGAAGACTTGCTTCTGAATTTGGCTCAGCCTCTCTACTCATGTTTTAGCTTGCCAGTTGAGATCTGATTGTTTTTTTTAAGGTAGGAGCTCCTTGATTTAACCATTGTGGGCAGGGCATTTTTGGTAAGGAATCCTTGTCTCTGGAATTTATTCCTCTCTGTTTGTCTGACAATACTCATATCTGTTACCTTCTGTACTGAGAAGTGTTGAAAGGCCTGCCTATTTACTTAGAATTCTATATAAAGAGTGTGTATTTGGCTAATGGTAGTTTAGTCAATATATAGTGTTTCATTTATTTTAAATATGCTTTGAGTCTGTTAAATGGACCCATTTTAGAAGGGGGGGGTATATGATTTTTAGCAGAGAGAAACTGCCTTGTAGCGTGAGGAGAAAATAATAAAAGAACGTGAATTTGCAAATCTGTGCCTCAACAATACAGTCATTCTTTTTGATTCTTTGTGTGTTTGTCTCTAGAGGCTATGGCCCAAGGGTTGGTGAAATTCAATATAGTAATTGTGTTCTTTTAAAATTGCAGCTACAAGGGAACATAGCTGCTTTCAAAGAAATGCTAAAAATGAAGTGTGCATGTTTCATATACTAGTGTTCCGTAATAAATTAATCTATTACCCTCTAGCCACTGAAAACCTTGGTTGTTTCAAGCTTTAAATAGATCTGGAAAAATCCTGTAACTCTTTTTTCCTTAAAGGGTCCAAAATCTGACAAATCAAATTCTTACTCTCTGCCCCCCCAGCACATACATGTAGCAGGGCTTGTATGGACATGTACATATCAAGGAGCAACCAGAGGCCAGGCGCTGTAAATATAGGGCTTTGTTGTTGACATACTTTTAACCCTTAAGTATTTGGTTTTCTTGTATTTAAAAATACCATAGCATGAACTGCCCATTTAAAATCTGAGATCATGAAATTGATGCCAATTTCTTCATAGGTTGCCTTCTTTAACATGCATGTTGAAAGTGTTTTTGTTTACACAGTTACCGAACAGCACTGGACAGACATGGAGTCTTCTCTAGAGCCCAATGACACAAGTGATGAGCCGCTACAGTGTAAATTTCCCGTCTCATTCTGCTGCAGATGTGAAGAAAACAAACCTGTCACAGGTAAAGCAGAAAGCATTTCAGTTTCATAGCTAATGCATGATAAGAAAAGTCAAATAATGTCATTTGTTCACATTATAGCAACACTCCACTATCACAGACTCTATTAAGATGCTGTCAGCATTTCTATTATGATTTCATATTTCAGGGCCTTATAACGTGGCCGTGAAAACCCACTCTAAAAATTGAATCCAGAATACAGACTATATTTACTATACTGTGTGTATTATTCTTGGCATTGCAAGGATGTGTGTCAAAAGTGTGTAATAAAAAAAAAAACCTGGGTAAATTGTAACAGGTGTATGGATGAGATACCCAGTCCAAAGACATCTCAGACTCAGGTCACTGATATACCCGCTGCTGAATTTTCTTTTTCTAATAATACAGCCTATAAAAGGACATAAAAGCATTACGGAATGTTTTTCAAATATTGTGGCTTGAACAAACCCACCAATAAAAAGAGAAAGATACCAGAATTATCATTTTAAAGGCCCTGTGTACATGAAATTGTACTGGCCAAAATTAAGCCCTCTACCCAAAACACTGTTGATGAACTATGTTCTATATAGCAATATCTGGGATGAACTTAGCTTGCGTATTCATTGAAAAATCTGCTCCATGGGAATGCTTACAGTTCAGATTCTGACTAGTGCCTGTATAGGCACTCAAAGGGCTGGAACAAGGGTGTGAGGAGCAACCTCCTTTCTTTTAGCACCTTTGTGTCAGGGCGGGCTAACCAGCAGAGAGAACACTTGTTCTGTGACTTTGCTGGAGTACCTAGGGTGCTGTGTGCCTAAAAGAGGGTGCATTTAAATGGGGAGTAGTGTAAGTGGGAAGCATGGCAGAGCTGACCAAGTATAAAGGATGTTAATATTCTGTAAACTCTTCAAAGGAATTGCTCTAGGCATATTTGTTTGTGCTTTCTGGGACTTTCCAGGAGGTCATAGCCAGAATTCTACTGGGCGCTGCATAGACTCTCTTCAACCCCTCTAGGACTCCTGGCAGTGGATGGGGCAGAATCAGCCTATAACATACTGCAGAATGCCCTCAGTCTTCAGAAAATCCCATGGTTTAATTAAAGAAGTGCCTTTATGTATTTTCTTCCTAGAGTAGCAATTGCTATTGCTAAGCCTAAATCGCCATGTTATTAATCTGCAATGATTACAGGTCTTTATTCTTCAGTTAATTCCCTTAAAAAAATACACAGAACTTGACTGCCCAGAAGAGTTACTTAACAAGAGTTTTAATGAAATAATAGAAACCTTGCACTCCATTGATTTGCTCCATGCGGTGAAATGTCACAGTCCATTGGTCTTTCCCAAGAACATTACATGAAATTACACCTATTTTCATTACTGTGTTCAAGTACAATATTGTTAAGTAAATATTTGCACAACAATGTGAGCATTTGAAGATTTCCTGCGGTGTGAGCTGCCCCACATGGTAAATAATTAAAGGATGTGCTTTCTCTAGTAGCACAAATCAATGCTTGATATAGGCTTGATCATTTCACGTGGTTTTTTTGATAATCCATAACTGTCTTCTGCAATTATTTTCATCACCCAGCCAAGCAAAGATAAAAGGCAGAACATGCTTCTTTTGCCTGCTCCCAAAGAAACTCCATTATCCTTGAAAGGTCATGTGACTGTGAAAAAGCCAATCAGAACAGAAAGAGGCAGCCCACAAGGACACTCTTGGTATGAGCAGAAAATGAAGTTGTTACCAGAGAGCAAACTGCAGTCCTCAATTCTTATGAATATTTGAATAAGTAACTAAAAACAGCTCCGTGAACTCTAAGCAACTGTGACAGCTGAAACTGCCTGGGAAACTAGCATTCTACAAGGACCACGATGAATAATTCTCCAGTCACATTTCCTCCACCACTGCAATAAGTATATTGTAAAATATTATCGGTTCCGTTGTCCTCAAATAGTAGTAAGAAGAAACTGCTTCCCCCACATAAATTATCATAGGCATGATACTCACAGAAATCTCACATGGTATTTTGAATGCATTAAAATGCAATGATTCCTAACAATCTACTCAAGGCAAGAGAATAGCCACATTTTCTAGACATTGAAATATTGATGTTGTTGTTGCTTATACTCATAGAAGATTGGCCCTAGTGAATCTTTCATGAATATCTTTCGGCTAGTTCCACGTGGAAAGAAAGATGATGAGAACAATTTCCCTGAAGCTAAAATGTTCTGAATAATTTTCACAAAAATGTATTAAACAAGGTAACTGAGGATTAAACTATATTTTTGTTGCAGTCGGAAGATGTATAGCAGCCCTCAAAAAACAAAACATAGACAGTCTTCCATCCTTCCCTCTGCCCTCCGTTCCCTATCCCTTCACTCAATGCGATATTAAAGTGCATTGTCTGACACTGGAATTTTTTTGCATGTATCTTCCAAAGCTTCATTTTAAAAACACATGTGGTGAGAGCTTCACGGATATGTGGATTAAATGTCAATTCACCATCCTCAGTTTACTAACAGGGTCTGACCTGTTATTTTACTTATATGAGAATTCTTTACTCAAGTGAGTAGTTTTGTTCCTTCAGTAGGGCTACTCACATGAATAAAGTTTGCAGGGTCAGTTCAGTATGACATTTAATAACACGGTGGCTATAAGCTAGCACAAGGGAAGTAAAACCATCACCGAGAGTGGTTATTGTTTGTGTTACCATTGCAAGTTTATATTATAAATCTGACTCTAAATCTGGATGAATTGTTCAGATAAAATGACGCTGACTGGCAGTAAATAAATACATGAAAGAAAGAAGAAATGTATTTATAACAGTAAAAGAGCCTGTTTAACAAGAAGTGAAAATGTTTCTATGTTGAATGATGCCTTACTCTTTGAGTAGTGCCATTGATCCCAGCGGGACAAGATTTGCAATGTTCTACTCAACACAAATAAGGGTGGCAGAATCTGGCCTGGCTTCATATTGGACCAATGGGAGAGCCAGAAATAGAAACCAAGGCTCATCATTCCCATTCCTGTCTATTTCTTCTGGAGATATAAATTTTATTGGTACTAGGGAATCCTCAGAGGGTGCAGGATAAATCAAAAAGCCACCTACAGAAGACTGTGTTACTGACCTGGATTCAAAATCCTGTACAAGCTTCTCTTTCAATTTCTGTATTGATTGAGATTTTGGCATATATTCTTTGATCTTTAATTATGCCTCAGGGACTCTACTTGGCTCTGATTAACTGAAATGGCTTAATTATGCAAACATGTTTGGATTAAATATTGACCTGAAAATTACTTAAATTGGCTCTTTGGTGCAAAAGTTTTAAAACTTCTTGCTCCTGCTATTCCAGGGTACTGTCATTTTGGGAACACTTTCTTGCATAAATATGCTTAACAACACTAAATCTGAGATAGAATCTCTTAGCAATGAAGGAAAAGAAATATTAACTAGGCTATAGTAGCTGGTATATAAAATTCACAGAAGTGTGCTTGTGAATCAGGAAAAAAAAAAACACTCTCTGCTGTAGATTCCCTTTTTCTTTCCTCCAGAATTGCAAACTGCCAGAAATTCTAATAATGTTTAGTATGAACAAACTGAAACTCATTGTGCTCATCCCAGACTGGAAGGAACCTACACAGGGCAGTGTGTAGGTTCCTTCCAGTCTGGGATGAGCACAATGAGGCATTATGCTCCAAAGACCACAGTACCTTTTAGTCCCCACCAACTGAATTGCTAAAATGCCCCTTTGTGGGTTGCAGCACATTTTCTCTTCTCCCCCCAGCTTGGTTGTCTGCTGGAGGGCTGGGAGGGATGTTAGATCCACAGCGCCATCTGCTCCTATCTCTCCCCATCCAGTTGCTCCTGAGGAGAGTATCTACCCCGTGATAAGGAACTCGTATTCAGGCTGCAGAAAATGGGTAGGAATCCATAGTCTTTCCTACCCATTCCTAAAGTATATCTGTGATAAGATGAGGCATGATCTACTCTCCCACCAAATAAACTTACTAAATAAAGGAGATGGACCAGAGTTCTGATCTGAAGGCTTTACCAATGCCTTTCTCCAGTCACAAGAGAAGAAGCAACAGACAGTGGTTGTCTTTTCTCCTTTTGCAATGACTGTTAGTCTTCATTTTAGTGAAATGTCAAATTACATTAATAAACACTGGTCAAAAAATGGGATATTTCCCCCCCTGTGGGAAAATTTTGACAGAAAAAATTTCTTTGAAAATTTCCATGGAAAACAGATGCTTTCTGTTTCATATACTGTGTGCTAGGAATTAACATAATTCTCTTAATAAAGAACTAGTTTAATTAGATACATGGAGCCCTTGCTATCATGGTATGCAACTGCAGCTAGCATTCCAGCCATGTGCACATAGATTGGCTTCCTGATATTTCCTTGTGTTCCTGGCTCTTCCTTCCAAGTTCTCTTCAGGCTGCTGTACTTTCCTTGAAAAGCAAACGTCATACAAAAGAAACAGAAACATTTTGATCATCCCTATGAATGATACCTATAGTATGGGCTCATGCACCTGTGGCATTATATTTCAGTGGAGATGTCAATATTTGTATTAATTCTTCTACAGAAAATCTTCTGAAGGATGTGGGAGACAACTTCTAGTCTTCTGATCCATTTCATAATCTCTGAGACTGGTGACGGCACCTGGCTTTATCCATCCCTTTAAGAAGGTGCTTTTCATACCTATTAGAGGCCTGAGGTTCCCGAAACTATTGAATAGGAAAAATCCTCCCTTCCATTCAAGCACTATTTCCATCTCCAGTTTCTGCTAAGCCATCTCAGCCGTCGCACACTTATTACTGCATCTAGCTGTCAAACACAGAAGTATTCTGATTGGTGCTAGCAGAAATGCTTACAGCAAACGGGGATATGATTGCACCAGTTGCAGTATGCTTCAGGAATGTCAGGAAGCATGACTGCTACAACTATTACTAGAACCCTGCAAATCCGCAGATATCCGCATTATATCTGCAGACATCCGCAGACCTTTTCTTGCAGATGCCAATCGGATATGTATCCACATATTTTTATCTGTGCAGGGCTAGAGCCCTGCCAATACGTGGATATCCACGGATCTCCGCATTATAGCCGCATCCACGGATACAACGTGGATCTCCGCAGACCATTTCTTGCAGATACAGATCGGATACGGATCCACATATTTGTATCTGCGCAGAGCTCTAACTATCACTACTACTACTACTACTTGTACTATTGGTGAATTTGCAATTGGTAAATTCATTCCTCCCCCTCTTCACAGACAATGGACTGTACTCAATTTACTGACTTGCTGCTCTGTGAAGTGTGGTGTCCCCCCCCCCCCCCCAAATTAAAAAATACACTGGCCTTCAGGGAGGCAGCGGTGACTAAGAGTAAGTCAGAGAGACTGACATCATCTGTCTAAAACTGGGCCTGCTCAATTGTGTTGCTAGGGCTGTGCTACTAGCTGAACGGTCCAGTGATTTTGTGCTCATGTGAGGGCACATTCCTTTCAGCCAGTTGAGGCCAGGTTTCACTGTAAGGTCTGTTACTCGAATCTTTTTATTGAAAGAAAGAGGAACAGATAAATCAATCCTCAATCACTGTCACTCACTCCTCTTGACTCATTCTTAAGCCCTTGTGATCAGGGCCGTCCTTAGGGGGGGCGTGAATGGGGCAATCACCCCAGGGCCCATGGTTATGTGGGCCCCACGCTGTCCCGCTCCCTTTGGCAGCGAGGCGAGATAGGAGAGCTTCCCCTGGCCCCTGGGCCAGCCCTCCATCCTCCCCGCCCCCAAGGCAGAGCAGGAAGGCCCAGGGGTGGGGCAGGTGCAAGGGGCCCGGCCTCTGGGCTGGCCTGCTGCACCCAGCCCATGGCCACACCCCTCACCAGGCCGCATGCAGTCCAGTGAGATGGGTCCAGGGCTGGCCCTCGCCAGCAGCATGGCTTCAACCAGGGTCGGCTCCCTGCTGGTGGGCGGATGGGCTGAGCCTCTGCCTCAGTTCCCCACCATATCGGGACTGCAGCCTAAGCCATGGGTCCCCGGGGCTATGGCCTCAGCTCCCCGCCGCCCTGGCTGCCCCTCCTCTCCCACCCCGGGATCGCAGCTGTGGCTTCTGGGGCCAGGGCTGGCTCCCCAGGATCCAACCATCCCATCCCAAAGTGCTCCCCTCCAGCATGGGGAGGCCCCTGCTGAGGCCAATTGGTCCTGGGCCCTGCTCCCCCCAAGGGACGGCCCTGCTCATGATGCTTAACTATGGAAAATTTTAGACAACAAAGGCGAAGGGCTTGTGTGCAAAGCCTTTACCCACTAGTCACTAAAGTCTTTATTTAGCTCCCCTTTTTTTTTTGATTTATTGCAAAAAATAACTTCAGTGGGGCCTCAATTTCTCTCTCCTCCTCTCCCCTCCACCCCCTCCACCTCCATCCCTGCCACAACTTTGTATCTCTTAACCTTTGGAGATGGGAACTATAAGATAGCACAATTTTATGAATAAAATACTTTGTGTAGTTTGTCTTTGCATGGCACTATTGGTGTATATGATTTATAAAAAAAAACGGTGCAGGATAACAACTTCCAAGGGATTTCACTTCATACCGGAAACTATTCCACTCAAACACTACTAGAAAGCATGAGAAAGTTGGTACTCTCTCTCCAGACTGGCTCACATTTCAGTGCATGAAAAGTCAACCATTGATTATTCCATTTTCATTTTCCACACATACTAATGCGATAGCATTGCAGGGGCAAATCCAGCTCCTGTGGAAGAGTTTAAGTGACCCTGTCCTCAGCCTGTTTTGATCATATTTCCTTTGTTATTGCAGGATAAGAAAATCTGACCTACATTGGGAATAGAAAGAAGTGTCTCCATATTTACTATTTAATTCTGTTGAATATCTTTCAAAAAGACACCAGGTATTATATATGTAAATAAGTAATGGTTTCTCACAAAATGAACAGTCTTTAGCTTACCAAAATGACCAACTCCTTATCTATAATTTGGCCAGGAAGTTTCACTCAGTGGGGTTCATTGCTAGTGTCAGGACACGAATAGTGTCAGGACACGAAGCTCTGAGCTACAAAAATACGTATGGAAGTATTTTTGCCAGAGTAAGAACTTCTGAATTTGTTTTAAGGTGCCCGATTGATCAGGGAGAATAAAAACAGTGGTTTTGGTTTTTGTCTTTGTGCTTCGTTTAGTCATCCATCATAATCTTTCATGTCTCATTCGCCTTAACAACATCAAACCAGCAGTGTGAAGAACATGTTAGATATACTGCTATTGTATATGCATACAGTACACTGGGCCAAGTCAGGAAAGCGTTTATGCTCTTATCTGCAAACTGGAGGCTTGATTTTTCCATAAGCACCTATGCACGATGGTGGGAAGCAGTGGGTTAGGATGGGGCTCATGATGTAAACTGCATCATGGGTAGCCTGCAGAGGGACTAATGGAGCATTTGTTTCTTTTACCTCCTTGCTTTGCTATATAGAGTGACTCAATTTTGTCTTAATGTAAAACTAATTGTTGCTTCTTTAATATTTTGACTCTTCTCCTATGTAGCCTAGGAAAAGCACAATTAAAGACTATAATCATCACTCTTCTTAAAAATCAGAACAGTAAGTATACTACCAAATTCCTAAAATAAATAAGGTTAGAAATTGCTTTAAATACTTTTCTTAAACTAAAACTTACATTGTTTCCCCATTCCTTGAGCCTTCCCACTGTCAACTTTCCATTACCGTCAGTCAATTGCACACTAGGAGGTTGCAAGGGATAGTGATCAGGCATTTGTGGCACCACAAATTGCAGCAACAACGAAGAATTGCTCCCTAAAAATAGCCTTGATAGTTTCTCCCCCTGCTGAAAGCAAATCTCTGCTCTATTTTTCAGTAAATAAATGTACCGAACCACAAAGTCATCTAAACCTTTAGGTGACAAGAGGTCTGCTTCCACGGTTGACTTTCATTTAACCAGGGAAAGAGAGGGAAAAAAGTAAAACTTTATTGAAAAGATTAATCTTTTCCTAGCTTGGTGTTTAAGAGATGTCTGTGGGGGATATAGAGTAGCACCTCTTCACCTACAGAAAAAAAAAAGTATTTGTATCCGGCTCTGCAGCTGAGAACCACTTTAGCACTTTTCTGTGACTCTGGAATTCATTTCCTCTGAGATTTTTTGGTTTTATACACACCCCCTTCTTCCCCCTGACTTGAAAATTGATTCATTGCTGCATCTTCTTCCATAGAAAACAATAGTAAACTTCCTTTTAAATCATTAGACTGAACTATGGATACATAGTTTACTGGCTTAGCTTTGATTTTATAACTAATGATGGAGGTATTGCTTGTGACTCAATAGTTAAGGCTGAGTTTTTTCACTTAAAGCAGGGATTTAGACTTTGGTATGAATAATACTGCATAGCCTTTTCAAACTTATAGCATTTACTCTTGGAGTACAGGAATTTTTATATAATAATGCTAAACATTTGGCATTTGCAAGGACACTTGTTATATTTTGTTCATAAATTGGCTCTTACAAGGGTCTTTTAAGAAATGTGTCAAATCACTGTTTCATCTCTTTGGCCCCCTGAATGATCATATCAATGGCACAACAAATACTCTAACTTGTATTTTTAAAACTCATTGAAAACGTATTCACAGGCTACATTTGAAGCAATTGGTTTGTAATTAACCCAAGTTTTTAACTATTCTATCCAATTCTGTTATGTTATAGGCTATGGACCAGATTAATAGCTCATGTCATTCATAAGAGGTATCATTGGGTGCGTCTACACTTATAAGTTAGGTAGACATGAGAAGGCTTAAATTGACCTAAACTAATCTGCATCCACACTGGGCTTTCCTTAAATCGCCTTACGCATTTCCTTAAGTAGACTTAAGGAAAAGTTAAGTTGACTTAATAACATCTTGTTTTAGGTCAACTTAATGCTTAAATCGACATTATTAGGTCGATTTAAGCCAGTGTGGACAGGGATCAGCGCCTAAATCGATCTTATTAAGTTGACAAAGTGTTACCGGTAAGTCAACTTAATAGGGTTGAAAAGGGGCTATGTCTACACTAGAAAAGTTGTCGACTTTTGTTAAATCAACTTAATAAAATTGACTTAACTTTCCTAGTGTAGACATAGCTATTGTGTCATTAGAAGAAAGTTAACAAATCCTCACCTTCCCTTTCCCATTAATTTTCATGTTGTAATTCTATTGAAGGGAAATACATTATTGGAGTAAAGGCAGGTTGTGTGTGTGTGTGTGTATCCCCTTTCAGAGCTCTCTGGAAAGGGCCAGGCTCTATTAATCTCTGAGGATGGAGTTTCAAAACAAACACCACTCCCCCCCAAAATAGGGGAACATCAAACTAAACGATGAAAAGTACAGAAACATTAAGCAAGTAATGGAATAAGAGAGGGAGAAAATAACTGCAATATCTATTGATCAATTGGAGGAAATGTTTGGTATTTAATACATGTTTTCTAGGGATTAAAAATCAAGCAATAACGACTTATCTTTCACAGTGTTAGCTATTTCTATCAAGAGCTTCCATTAAGCTAAGTAATTTTTTCAAGGGGCATTCTTTGCAGATTATTAAGGACCTATTAAATGTCTCGTGGGCTTCAATTACAATGGTTTTTGCAGAAATAAAATATAAGATGTAAATGACAAATTGTTTCTTGGAAACCCCTGATGATCTGATTAAGCAGCCCTGGATAATCAGACTCCTATTTTTATCATGGGGTAGAAAGGAGACTGGTATCTTTAAAAGAAATAAATTATGCTGTGCTCTTGATTAACATCTCTTTATAATAACACAATGTTATACTAATCATTGTTTGAAATGACTGAAGAGCGATACAACAGGGTGGTGCTGCTTAAGCCATTTTTATCCTGATTCTATATCTTTGCTTGGGATTACTGTATTACAGTTTTACTGCAGACAGTTAGGGGACAAATCATTCCATGAGATGTTACTTGTGTAGCGGTAGAAAGTGAAGTAACCTGAGGCAAAGCAGGAAACCAGAAGTTGTTTAGGTCAGGAGGATTATTACTTGGGGAATTAAGAGTCAAAAATAGGGATGCAGCTAGGATGTAAGGAGGAGAAGCAGATAACAAAAATGAGATTGTCAGACCATTTTGAAAAAAAAAAAGCATGGAAAAACCTGGTGGAATGCCCTGGCATGTTAATAAGAACTCTGTCAGCAATGATGGGAGGCATTCATATGCTATGATGATGAACAAAGTTTAAAAGATTAGAAAGGTCTTCTAAGCTTCTTTTATACTAGAAAAGTTACACTAGTCTAACAAAAGCAGTATTAAAGGTAGGTAAACCCCATGCAAGGCCCTCATAAACACATACTTAAACAGTTTAGCTTGTTGTGTTGGTAAATAACTGAATTCAGATTTAAAATTCTATGCACTTTGCTGCAAGAGTGCAAGCAGATCCATGGTTCTCCAATGGCTTTCTGCAGGTTGCCCTATCATAGTGCATTGCTTTTTCTGCTGCTCCAAAACTGTAGAAAGCTAGCATTATACTATCTTCCTTGTTGCACTTTTGCATAGGAGGTGCGAACACTATTTTGCTTGTTCTGACAAAATGTACTTCATAATGATGGAGTGTATGGTGAATTTGAAGATAGTTTGTAGAGGTTTTATATCCAGTGCAGCTAGTACCAAAAAATTATAAGGGAAAAGCGTGGACTACTGATTAGCACCTTTTAAGTACCCATGGATAGGGTTTATCCCCAATGCAACTTACAGTATGACAGTACCTTTATAGCAAACCCAAGGAAGATGTAACACAAAAGCTCTAAACATCAAAAACTAAGTCTTGGGAACATAAAGAGTTAGATAAAATAATTGACTCTGAAATATAATAGTGCGTTTTACAATAATTTTACCTTATTTTACCTAGAAGCCATAATTCTCTACCATTGTTCTAGGCATTGTCAAACCAAAATACTAAGAATAAATACATTTTACTTACATCTGACGTACAAGGGCCCTAATCTGGTTAGTAAACCACAGGCAAAAATTCAATGTACATATCTATGCTGACTTAAATTCCAGGGAGAAAGGGGATTTCTCCAAAAGAAATTTTTAAAAAATCAGATTTATTCCAAGTAAAGAGGAGAAAAATATTAATATTTCATAGGTTGTCATAGTCTCTCAGGCTTAGTGAGGAAACATGCCAAAACAGGATTCCATGATGAGATATGAATTTTAATAATAAAAATCAATCAGGCAAACTGGCCTGTGATTGAAGATGTGATCCAGTATTCAGTGTGCATGTTTCAATACTGCCTGCACAGTGTTTGAGTCTAATCTTCAAAGTCTTCCTTTTAAGTACAGAATTCCTACGGAACTGCTATTTATTCTATTTTTACTTCTTCAACTCAAGCAACATGCAAGTACAAGCTGCAGTTTTCAAAATTGTTCCTCTTATGATTTATGGTACATGGATTTATTTCTTGCTAAGACTACGAATGTTCTGAACATTAGTTTTCTGGGGTGGGACCAAAGGTAGGAGGCAGGAAGAAAGGGGCTGTGGCTATGTACACACGATCAGATTAAAGCGCAACAAGGCAATCGCGCTATAAAACTCACGTGACCTTTATTGCGGGACAACGCGTACACACGTTGCTCCCTGCAACGCAACAAAATTACATGCATTATTGCGGTTGAGCGCAATGACTTCTGGGCACCTATCCCATCGTTCCATTTTCCCCTAAGTCAGTGCTATGAATCATGGGATGAAGGAAAGGAACGCAAAGCGCCATGGGTAAAGTGTCAGTTTCCCATGGTGCTTTGTGTTCCCCTAGCGTCTTCGTCGTTTCCAATAGCAACTCGCGCCTATTTTCAACATTGCAGTGACGCAACGCACCACTTGCAATCAATCACAACAGCGACAGCATGGATCCTGCTCTGATCTCCACTGTCACCTTCAACATTCTGAATACATCTCGGCTTGTTGCTCAGTACGCAATGAGCTCCGAATCAGACGAGGACACCGAGGAGCAGGGGCTGATCGATGCCATGCAGAGCAACAGCACCGCGTTGCTCAGCTCCTTCACCGATCATCTGCACACGGTGCAAGGCCGTTTCTGGTCGCGAGAGACGAGCACCGAGTGGTGGGATCGCATTGTTATGCAGCTGTGGGATGACGAGCAGTGGGTACAGAACTTTCGAATGCGGAAAGCAACCTTTCTGGAACTGTGCTCAGAGTTGGCCCCTGCCCTGCGATGGAAAGACACCAACATGAGGTCAGCCCTAACCGTGGAGAAGCGTGTTGCAATTGCTGTATGGAAGATGGCGACTCCCGACTGCTTTCGGTCCGTTTCAAACCAGTTTGGAGTCGGGAGGAACACCGTCAGATTAGCCCTCTCACAAGTGTGCCAAGCCATCAATCGCATCCTGCTACGGAGGACAGTGACATTGGGCAATGTTCGAGAGATTGTGGACGGCTTTGCTGCCATGGGATTCCCTAACTGCGGGGGAGCCATAGACGGCACACACATCCCTATTTTGGCTCCAGACCATCTCGCGACGGAGTACATAAACAGGAAGGGCTACTTCTCCATGGTGCTGCAAGCACTCGTGGATCACAAGGGTCGTTTCACGGACATCAATGCTGGGTGGTCGGGAAAGGTGCATGATGCCTGCATTTTCAGGAACACTGGTCTGTACCGGAAGCTGCAAGGGAGTACCTTTTTCCCTGATCAAAAAATAACAGTGGGGGAGGTGGAGATGCCCATAGTCATCCTTGGAGACCCCGCATACCCACTGATGCCATGTCTCATGAAACCCTACACCGGGAACCTTGATCGCAGCAAGGAGCGGTTCAATTACCGATTGAGCCACTGCAGAATGACTGTGGAGTGTGCCTTCGGCCGTTTAAAAGGGCACTGGCGCTGTTTGTATGGGAGGCTGGACTTGGCAGAGGACCAGATCCCTGCCGTGATTGCGTCATGTTGTGTCCTCCATAACATTTGTGAAAGTAGGGGAGAAAAGTTTTCCCCTACGTGGGCTACGGAGGCACAGCGCCTCGAGGAAGCATACGAGCAGCCAGCCACTAGGAGTATTAGGGTGGCACAAGGAGAAGCTGCCCGCATAAGGGAGGCACTCAGGGAGCATTTTAATTATGCCCTCCCCTAGTTAAGTTCCATGACGCATCAGGTGCACCTTAGGATCATTTCAATAATGTGTATAAATAAATGCATTCTTCAAAGTATTTGTTACTGTTTTTATTAAAACCTAAAAGGTGGGGGTGGGGTTACAGGTTGGTGTAGCTCTGGGTCTCATAAAAGTAGCTGGGGGGGGACTGGATGTTGTCCTGTACCGGGGGGAAGGGTGGCCTTCAAAGAAATGGTTTGAGGGACTGCGGTGTGTGGGAGGCAGACACAGCTGAACTGTCTGGAGTGGAGCCCGGACATTTATCGCCTGGGACTGCAAAGCAATCATGCTCTTGAGCAGTTCTGTTTGCTCCTTCATGACGCTTATCAGTTCATCCCTGTGTTTCTGCCTCCTCAGCTGGGATTCCTCTCTCCAGGCTCTATTCTCCCTTGAGGATTCCTGTGTTGCTTTCAGCAGCTCATGAAACATATCCTCCCTGTTTCTTCGAGCACGCCGCCGAATGTTTCTCATTCGGTCAGCTGGGGTAGACACCGGCCTTGTGAAGCTCAATTCTAATACAAAAATAACAATAAAGACATTGTTAACACATAGCATAGATAGCCAATGTAACCTTCCAGTTGCACATTCCACTGGAAGGTACAGGGCGGTCAACACACTACGCTTCGCTGAAGCAGACAAGGTACATTCTAATAGACGGCTTACCGGGGGCTAATAATTGGAAGAGGGCACACAGATGGAACCCAATATCGCTCTCCTCAGAGTGCCCCTGCCATCTAGAATACATCTCCTACATGCCGCCGGTAGCAGGCCAGGACCGTATGCTGCTGCACTGTGTGCTGCCATGGTTCCCAGGGCTGTGCTTTGCAGCTGGAGAGGCAGAGTATCCGTCTTTGGGAGCGTAGACACAAACGCTCTCCCATCTAACCTGAGTATTAGGCTCTGGAGGTACATCGAGGAAACCTTTACTGACCTAAATGCAGATGATTATTTTACAATCACTGCTTGTATTGATGCCCTTCTAATGAATGCAGAGTAAATAGCGTGCACAGCGGGGACCCGCAAGCACCCCCACCCCAGACAATGATATTTTAGCAGGAGCAGAGCTGAATGAAGGAGAAACTTACCTGAACCCCCCTCTGCCGCCTCAGAGAACACGCTGCAGTTCAAGCCTTGGGTGGAAGTCTCAGCAGGGCTGCTGAAGAGCTCCTGGCTACACGCGGTTGCGCTTTCCTCCGTGTCATCCTCCATCTCCTCCTCCTCCTCCTCCTCAACAACGTCCTCATCCTGCTCGGCTCTGGCAATCACCGGATGAGGGGGGGCTGAATTGTCCACGGGACTCTTGGCAGTGGTTGTGGGGTCCCCACTGAGGATGGCTTCTATTTCCTTATAGTACCTGCATGTAGCAGGCGCTGATCCGGAACGGCGGTTTCCCTCCTTCGCTCGGTGATAGGTTATTCTGAGCTCCTTCACCTTTGATCTGCACTGCACTGTGTCTCTATCATGCCCTCTCTCTGACATGGCCCGAGAAATTATGCCAAATGTGTCAATTCCTCCTGCTGCCGCGTAGCTGCGCCTGCACAGCGGACTCTCCCCAGATGCTGATCAGGTCCAGCACCTCTGCCGTGCTCCAAAGGTGTGTGCGACTTCCACAGCGGACCGCCATTGCTACTGATGATTGGAGCCCAAACACACTCCACGAGGAAGAGAGCAGGAAGTGAAACAGACTAGAAATTTGAAAATCCCGGGAATAAGTTTGGGGCAGGGCGGGGACAGTTTCGTCACGGCCACAGAGCGGGTGGGGGGAAGACCAGAGAGGACGACTTGGGAATGCTGGGACACTTCCGGAGGCCAGTCAATGCGCGGTAAGCGTACACATGAGCTCAAACGCGCAACAGATGATCCGCAACAGTTGTTACCACTCTCATCGGAGTGGTTGTTGGATTGCGCGACAACAAGGAAGTTAACGCGCAAGAGCCCTGTTGCACGTGTTTACGCCGTTGTTGCTATCGCGTGGTAATGAGCTTTAATGCGCGATAAACTGATTGTGTGTACAAGGCCTGAGTTCTTAGGTTTAATTTAGAATACCTAGCTCAATAATTCATTATTTTGGTAACGCTGGCTACCTGCCTTTAGTTGTGTGAAGCATTACCCATGAAAGTGAAATGAGAAGCCATCAGGCAGCTTCTTACAAGAGGCTTGTCTGCATTCTACCCTAAGCAGATGTAAATAACCATCTTGCAACAACAGGACCGTGTCTCTGTCTGCAATTCAAGAAGGAAAGGGGTTACATCTAGGCTGGTTCTCAGTCTGCTCTGTGCCAGAGGCCTCTGGTGGTAGTTTGCTGAATGGCCTTGAGAGCAGACTAAACAATCGTTTCTCCTTGGCTACTGACACCCCTCCCCACCCCCACATGCTGGAGTGAAGTAAATTACTCCTCAGCCCCTCTTTGGCTGCATCTACACTGGTAAATTAAGTTGACTTTAGATTGCTTAAGTTGACTTAATTTACCCTGCATCTACACTACAGTTTCCTTAAGTCGACTTAAGGAAAATAAAGTCGACTTAATTAAAATTAAGTTGACTTTATAAAACCTGCTTTTTAGTAGACCTAAGGCTTAAGTTGACTCCCTAGAGTCGACTTAAGCCAGTGTAGCGGTGGGGTAGCCCTAAGTCGACTTAGGGCTACCCCAGGGCTACACTAATGCCCTCCCTACCGGGGGGGGGCACAGGGGTAGCCTGGCATGCCCCCCCACCTGGCAGGGCAGAGCCCTGCCCACCCTTCCCCTATGCCCTGCCAGGGTCCCTGACCCCCTTTGCCTCATTGTACCTAGGTACAATGGGGCAAAGGCTGAGCCCCCTGGCCTTGGGGAAGGGGTGCCCCCCTTCCCCCTGGGACCTGCCCTAGGTCCCCCTAGCCCCACAAAGTCAACCTAGAGCATCCAGTGTGGACTCTCTAGGTCGACTTTTTAAGTTCCCCTTTAAGTCGACTTTATTTTTAAGTGGAGACACACTAAGTTGACTTAAATTCCCCAGTGTAGACATAACCTTTGTGAGGTAGCTTTTACAGTCTCTCCCATGCACCCAGCCAGCTCCTTTGTAGGGAGAGGTAAAACGTAAGTACCTCCTATTCTCCATCCTCCTTCCCTGCCCACTTGTTTGGGGAGTACTGGGCAAGCAGCCCTGGCCTGTTCTATCCCAGTCTGCCTCACTTTGTCAGAGGCAATCTGAGAAAGGGAGAAACGTGTGTTGTGTTTAATTCCCTCTTATCTTTGCCTTTGCATTACAGTCCTAGCAGACGGGATTCAATTTTAAGTACCTAGATGGTCCTGTGCTGGAGTGCTTTTCTATATCACAGTTTGGAAACCCTGCTTTGAGAAGTTGTGATGAGTATTTGTCAGCTCTTGCATAGACTTTGTCCTGTCCTCTTGCTTTGTCACTCCCAGAGAGCAGCCCTTTGTCAAAGACCACTGTTGCCCCCACCAGCCTCTCAGGTGTCCTGCATCTGTGGACAGTTGGGGCTTTGAGGAGTGTCAGAAGCCTCTTCAGCTTTCCTCTTCTCCCGGAGTTGCCTCTGATGCTTCCTAGAAGCTATTCCAAGATTTTTTCCTTTCAGGGTTAGTTTATTCATGACTATTTTTACTTCTCCTTTTTTCTCCTTTACCTTCTCTTATTTTCCACCTGCTCCTCTGTTGACATTTGCTATGCTGCTCATCCCATGCCACCATTTCAACGCCTATTTAAAACTGGTAAGGTAAATAAATAAATAAATCGGGTCTTCCCAAGAACTGTTGTAGCCATGTTGGCCCCAGGATATTAAAGAGACCAGGTTGGTGAGGTAATATCTTTTATTGGACCAACTTCTGTTGGTGTGAGAGAGAAGCTTACAGAAAGCTCTTCTACAGCTCTGTGTAAGCTCAGTAGTTACTCTTTCATCAGAAGTTGGTCCAATAAAAAAGATTGCCTCACCAACTGTGACTGTCCCAAGAGAAACAGTTGAGAAGCTGCAACAGTTAGAACAATCCTTTCCCATTGTATAATAAGGTATGCACCTTGATTTAGAGTAACTCATATCTTTGTAGACTGTAATATACAACTTCCATGTTGCATGTGTATCTAACAGTGCACAGTCATTTGCTTAAGACCCACTGTCAGCTCCAGTGAAGTCCATTGAGGAGTTCTTCCTATAGAGCGGAGTGAGCTGATGGCGATTTGCACAAATTGAAGATGTAGCCCACTGGCTTCAAATACAGTAGGATTAGATATTTAGTTCAGAATGGAAAAGTGAGACAAAAATCTAATCGGACATTTAAAAAAACATCAGCGACAAGAAGGCTATGTCTACACTTACTAAAGTTAGTTCGAATTAACTTAATTCGAACAGCAAAATTTAGTTCGAACTAAGCAAGTGCTAGTCATGGCACTTGCTTAGTTCGAATTAGCGAATTGCATTGAGTTCAATGGGCCGGTGAGTTCGAACTAAGCAATTAGATTGAACTAACATGACCGCATTGGTTAATTCGAACAAACTAGTTCGAATTAACCCTTAGTTTGAATAGCATATTCGAATTTATTAGTTCGAATTAAGGAAGCCCTTAATTCGAACTAATGAAACCCTAGTGTGGCCATGGCTTAAGTTAGATCGAATTAAGCCTCTTTAATTCAAACTAATTTGCCAGTGTAGACATAGCCGAAGTGAATATCCAAAATATCATTTTCACTTTTCAAGAATTGTGTGAGGAATAGAGAGATGATAAATTTTCAGGAGTTTGTTAATTGGAAAATACCTGTATATCCTAATGAATTGACATGAATTGACCTGTATATCCTAATTAATTGACATTTTGCTTAAGAGCCACAGGAAGGTTGGCATGGCAAAAGGGCCCAAAACAGGATGAGTACAATTCCTTGGGTAGATGAAAGGGCACTTAAAAGCCTATGTGTTTAGTCAAAGTCTCTCTTTTCATCTTTAATTGTTCAGAAGAATAAAAAGCCATCAGTCTGTGCATGATAATCTCTCTGTGAAAAGGGCTATTTTTAAATGTAGGTGTTTATGTTAATCCTGTTTCCAATCAAATATAACCTAATTAGATGAGTGTTTATTGACTCACTTAAAAATTGTCATAATAAAATAAATTGAATAAAGTTGTTTTTTAATTTGAATATCACTGGCACCTAATGATAGGTTCCTATTTTCAGAGCATAGTGAGATTTGTACTCTAGGTTATTTTTTCTTCAAGCTTCTTACAGTACAGTATATAATTGTATCAAATGAGAACTCTATTAGACTATAATAGTTCCTTTGAAAGCAATCTTGTTCTTAAATTGCACTATTGTTTCTTTTCACTGATACAGTAAAAGTAGAGAAAAAAATCATGTTTTTATTCTGATTATAATTTCAAATGTTGCATATGTTGTAACATAAAGAAAGTTATCCCTAATGCTTCAAGTCCTTTATGCATGGAAATCCTAAACTTTAAAATGGGAGTCCTTTGCCAGGAGAATTTTCAGGACTGGATTTAGCCTTTTCTTGATGAAAATGACCAAAGTGAAAGAATTAATGTGTAAAAATGTTCATTCCTGGGACCTATGTCATACAAAATGAGTCAAGCTCCTGTAAGTCATCATGCACTTTAACATTTGTTCAAGAAATGACTCCTACATTACCACCAGCACCAACATATTGCCAGCTAACCAGATCCACTATTATTCCGCCATTGTATATAAGCTAGATATAGTGCAATCTGATGTAATTAGTCAAACACTATATTTTTCAAAATATCATGTTACTTGTTATTTTTAAAGGATTATTTCCAATGGCCTATGTGAAAAAAATGTATAAATCTGGCCTGATCTCAGGTACTATAATAACCTACCTGCTACAATAAATAAAGTTGTTCAATGCTGGGACCAACCATTTAAAATCAAGGTAAGTTTTGCAATTGAAAAGACTTCAGTCAGTTTCCAACACTGCTCTTTATTATTGTCCATAAAGAAGGCAGCTTGCCTAGTGCTAAGACTCTGGTCTGGGTTTATGTTAAAACAAGCTAGTTCATTTATAATACATGAGATAAAAGTGTGAATTCAGGACTAACCCTTTCTATCTATACAGTGAGAGTTATGGGTTTGGAAGCAATTGTGGTAATAGTAAGAAAGTCAAAAGATGCAGGATGGGGCACTTGTGAAAATTTTCATTAAAAAAAAAATTTGCCCCTTCCTCATTTATATAACTCTTGATCAGAGCGCTTTGGAAGAGTAGGGGAGGAAATATCAGGAACAATGATCTCCCAATTGTGACTGGAGCATCTGGTGCTTTGATAATGCAAACATAAAAAACCAACATAAAATTGATGAAAAGCATCTGAAATACACTCAGAATAATTATCTCATAATCCTTGGGTAGTTAATGACTGTCCCTTCTGCCAGATCTGAGTCTCTTTGTAGTTTTGAAAGTTGCTGTTCCAATGTCTCTTCCTTCCACATTGTAAGGCTGTGGTGCTTACAGTGACCATACCCACTTTCAGGACTCGCCCACAACATTTTGGCACCTGAGGCGGGGAGCTCAAATGACGCCCCCAAGCCCCTTTGCTTGGGCCAAAACTTTGAAAGGTCTCAGTTCTGCCTTCTTCCTGTTCTACTCCTCTCATGGTACTGCTCTGCTACCTACCCCAATAAAGGAGAACTAACAACTTGAAATGCCTTGTTCAAAAATTGTAGGTAACTTTCAAATGCCTGAACAGCAAATGTAACTTTTCTTGTCTATTTAGTAAACACTGGCATTTTTATCTGTTTGAATAATCAAAGTGGTGCTTTCTGTGCCTTCTTGGTTGCAAAGATTTGAACTGGTTCCTGAAGGTCCACAGTCTGGGCCAGCTCATGTTCTATTGAGATGATTGCAAGGCCGACCAGCCTCTCCTGTGTCATTGTGGAGCATAGATGTGTTTTTATTAACTTCAGCTTAGAGAAGCTACGTTCTCCACTGGCAACTGTTACAGGAAGTGTTACCAGTATGTGCAGAGCAACAAAAGCATTTGGAAAGAGAGTGGTCATCTTATTTGTGCACATATCTTCCAGAACAGCCTTTGGAGTTGATCCTGCTGAAATGTATCTTGAAAGGGCTTTCAGTTCATCACCCAAATCACTCACATCAATATCACGCATGTCATCATGTGTCAACACTGTCTCTAGTGCCCTGTATTACTGGTGTAGGTCTTCTTCAGGCATAGTGAGGAGTTTTGGAATAGCATACAACATCCCAAATATACTGCTGTGTTCCTTGAGCTGCATGAAACATTCTTCAACTTACTGTATTGCACAATCTAGCACCTGGTTAAAGAATTCAACTTTGAATTGTTTGGGGTCTCTTATGGGATTATACCATACCTCGTAATCAAAATGTCATCTTCTTTGGTGACTTGTATTCTTGAATGGGTGGGAAAATAGCTTCAGTGTGGAGTTCCTCTGCTAACTTCTGTGCACTCTTCAGAACATTTTGAAATCCCTCATCTGACTGATAAGACTGTAGGTATGACTTTGCTTTGTCCAGTTGTTCCATTGCTCCAGATATATCAAGGTCAACACCTTGGAGTCTCTTGCTTACAACATTTATTTCAAAGAGTATGTCATTCTACAATACTAAGCCACACAGAAATTTGAAGTTGTGTATGTTTTTGGTGATTCCATTTCCCTCTGCCACTGTTCTCCCATGAACAGTTCCTGTCTTAGCATTATCCTCCATAATGGCATCTATGGCATCATCTATCTTCCCAATTTGGTGTTTGATGGGCTTTATCACCTTCACTTGATTTTCCCATCATGTGGCACTCAATGGTTTCAGTGTCAGAGAGGATGTTACCAGATATTGCTTCAAAATTTGCCATTGATGAGCTGATGCAGAGAAAAATACATAGATGCTTTGAATTACATTAAAAAATTCAGAAGCCTCACTAGAAGCTGATGTTGCATCAATAAATGAGAACTGCATGGGACAAAAAAGCTCAAGGGTTTAACTCTTGGATCTGCGTGTGCATTCCTCTGTTCTTTCCTTACATGTTGGCACCATTATCGTAGCCCTGATCTCTCATGTCAGCAATTGCAATTCCCATATCTTCTAGCTTTTTAAGAAGCACATTTGTCATACCGACTCCTGTAGTATCATCAATGTCAATAAATTCTAGAAAATGCTCTCTGACAGTCACCATTGCAGGGACGTCTTCACTAGGTTCTGTTGTTGTTACAAAATGCACCATTAAAGTCATTTGTTCCGGATGGCTGATGTCAGGTGTGCAGTCCAGAATAAGAGAGTAATATCTTGCTGACTTCAGATCTGCCACAATCTTCTGTTTGACTTTTGTTGCCAGTAACTGTATGATCTCATTTTGAATTGTTTTTCCAAGGTAGTGGTGTGTGTAGATTTCTTGGGTGGTGACTCTTAAATCCTCCTGGAGTATAGCATCAAACTCAGCCATCAGCTCCACAATTTTAAGGAAGTTTCCATTTTTGGCACATACAGCTGATCTGAAGTGCCACACAGTGCTAGGTTTTGGGTAGCAAGTATTCTCACAACGACAATGAGCCTTTTCAGAACATTTTGCCAGCAAAGAGAGACTTATGCAAACTTCTCTTGATGCTGATCATCTATGGTGGCCTTTAACCTTAGTCCCATCTCAAGCTCTTTCCTCCTATGGAATGTTCTCTGGTGATTTGCTGCCTTCTTATGGCATGCCAGATTTCTAGCCAGATTTTTCCAGTCCTTTGTTCCTGTAGAACCCCATGTGGCTGGAACATTAGACTGGAAGAGTTTGCAACAAAAACAGTATGCGGCATTCTGGGTTTTTGGGTACATAAGCCATGGCCTCTCCACTTTGTCACCATTGGGGATTTCACGCCGGTAATGTGTTGGATGGAAACTTCTATTTTCATTGTCTTTGGGGAACATGAAGTTTTTCATTTGCTATGGCCCATGCAGTACAAAGAAGTCCCTCAGGCTATTGCTCAAGTGGGTCCACAGTCCTAGATCATCTGGACTTAAGGAACTAAACTCAGCAGCAGCTGTTTCTTGCACCTCCATCACACACTCTTCTCTGAGCTACACTTTTCTTCAGGGAATGTGCATGGTTACATCCATTTGAGATGGAGATAAGGATGCTGCAGTAGCTGCCAGGTCACCTACACTCTGACTAACTGGAAGATCAGGCATCTCCTCACCACTCACATCCTCACTGGGGCCAGAACGCTCACTGTCAACATTTGTGTTTATGTATCTCAGGAGAGCTCCTTCCTGCTTAGATAGAAAAGCTTCCTTTGCTTTCTTTCTTTTTCTGAATGCTTCCCCAGGGGGCGTTTTCTTCTTTCACTCATGACTGCTGTTCCGTGCCAGCTATAGGGGTTCTAAACACTCAGTTGAAGGTGACAAATAAGCAGACTGGTAGCAGGGCCTGAGTGAGGGAAGATATCAGCGTCTTAAGGGCCTAACTGGCTCCTACTACTTCAGTTGACTGCCAGTTCTCCTCAGGTGGGTTCAGGGAAGCAGCAGGAAACAGGAAGCTCCCTGAGAAGCTGGTGTTAATCAGTCCAGGCTCCTGGGGGTGCTAGAGAGGTACATAAGAGGCTCCTCCTGCTCTCTCTCCCTGCAGCTCCTGTTGCTTTCTATTATTCCCTCTCACCTTCTCTCCTGCCTGCCTGTTCTGTCTCTTGTGCCCTCCTTCCTCCAGCACATCACTCTACCATCTCTGTGCATCTAAAGCAGAGAGAATACATATGCACCAGCAGATGACAGTTTTCTACACTCTGGTTCCTAGTGCTGCTCCCCACAGTCTGGCACCTGAGGCAGCTGCCTCAGTTTGCCTCACGGTAAGGCCAGCCCTGCCCACTTTCCTTTGTACACCTCTGTTGTATGTAGTGGAGCCAATGTAAAAGGTCTAGGATGAGAAAAGTATTTTGTGGAAGGTCTATGCTATACAGAAGACCAAACTAGATGATCACTACGGTCCTTTCTAGCTTTGGGAACTATGGGTGTAGTCCATTCTCCCTTCCATGCATGGCTTTTGCAAAGAGGACAGGAAGATAGCCCCTACTCTGTCCACGCCCTTCTAACCAGCCAACATCAGAAGTATTAGCCCTGTGGAATCCAGATGTTCCCTGTGTGGACTTTGCCTCAAATTACCCTTAAGTAGAACTTTAGTGGGGAGTAGACCCTCTGTTCAGCATCCTCATGTGTAAGGCCCCTCTGACCTTAAAGAGGAAAGTCTCCACATACAATTTCCCTCTCCCTAAGAAACCTACTCAGGAATGGAACACATTCTCTCCTATTCTGAGTAGACTGGTTTGAATTTATTCCCACTTTGAACAAGAAAAAGAAGATAAATGGACTGGTACTAGTCTATGAGCACACTAACTCCATGCACTGTAGTGAAATTGTCCCTTTCCTTGGAGAGACTCAGCCAGTTCGGTCTATCACAGAGGTCACCATGGACCTGAGTTAACATAAAAGTACAAACCTGAAGAGTCTATTATTCTGTTTCCAACCACTTCGGTACTATTTCAGATGCATTTAAGTGTGTAACAATTACCATAATTCAGTATGGCTAATTGGTTCTGCTAAACAATCTGTTCTCTTGTAAATCTATTCACTCCTTGATCTGTACAATATCTGCAGGACGTTTGCTGATTTCACTTTGAGTAGTTGCTGTCTCTGGGACATGTTACTTCTGGGTATATACTTCTACATCAGTAGGATTGCGGGGGAAAGGATTAGAGAGATAACCAGTAACACATCTGTAATGTCATTTGTTCCCCGTCTAAGGGGGTAATAAATAGTTTCAAATAACAACATAACAGTCAATGTACCTACTAACCCATTTGTTCAAGAGTGCTCAAATGGAATTAGTAAAGTAATTATCCCCTAGAGGCTATTTATATTTTAGAGTATCTGCTTGTCCTTTAGATCCTTAACCTTTAGACAGGTCCACATAGCAATGCTGTCTGTGATTTATTCTTTTTGTGGTCTTGACCTTCTCTCAGCAGATGGGATTCAACTTCACATTCCTTAAGAATGTTGCTGACGCTATACAGTGCTACACTTCTCTTCTACAACTGTACATGAATATCCATATTCTGCACTATTAAGTTATCAAGTTCAGATCAAGCTTCTTTCTGTGGCCAGAAAGAAAATAATATGAAACAGTAATTCAACAGCTATGAGTTTCAGAGATAATACAATTTAAAAATATAAGCTCATTTGTCTGAATTTTTCTTTCATATTCTAGACTCTGTTCTTAAATCTTTACTCAGATTTCTGTGTAATCCTGCTCCTTTTAAAATCAGTGCAAATCTTTTATTAATTTAACTCAGGCTAGGACTGGGATATAATGGAATTTGCTCTATTTCCTTTAGATTTAACGGTTGGCCACTACAGACTTTCTCTATGTTGACTGATGTAGCACCCCCACTATCGTGTTAAGTACCCTCCACTTCCGTAATGTATCAGTAAGGTCAGTCCTCTATTGAGTGGAAATGCTTCCAGGTACAGAATTAATCTTATAATTTGTGCCTGTACTGGCAACGAAGCAGACATGGGCATGGAAAGATCTGAAGATTGATCTACCTTCTCCCCTTCAGAGGTGATCCTTTCTAGATTATAACTGTAGCATATTCACTGGGTGGGGGGGGGGGGGGGATGGGCGGCAGCTGACAATTTTCCAGGAATCCTGTTGTCTGGATAAACAGTGTATTCTAGTCTCTGGTGGTGTCTCTACACTGGGAGCTTAGGTCGACTGAAGGACCCTTACGTCGACCTAAACTACTTCACATCCACACTAGGCTTTTATTAAGTTGACTTAAGCATTTCCTTAAGTCGACATAAGAACGGCTTAAGTTGACTTAATAACACCTGCTTTAAAGTCAACTTAAGCATTAAATCAACCTTATTAACTCGACTTAAGCCAGTGTGGACGGGGAGTAGACCTAAGTCGACCTAATTGGCCGGGGGATGGGCTGGGGAGAAGGGAGCTGTGGCTCCCTGGGACAAGGGAGCCGGTTCCGTGGGGCTCCCTGGGTGGGGCTCCAGCAGCGAGGGTTTCCCCTGCCGCCCTGACTGGGGCTCCAGCAGTGGTTCCCCACCACCCAGGGCTCCAGCCATGCGGGCTTGCCAGCTTCCCACATGGCACGGGGAGCCCCAGCGACAAGGGAAACCCCTGCTGCTCCGGGGCTCCAGACCCACAAGAGAGGGGAGCCCCAGCGGCGAAGGAAACCCTGCCTCCCTGGGACTCCAGCCACGCAGGCTTGCTGGCTTTCCACATGGCAAGGGGAGCCCCAGCGGCGAGAGAAACTCCCACCACCCCAGGGCTCCAGTCACACGGGCTTGCTGGCTCCTGTGTGGCGGCCGGCATCCCCGTGCGGCTGGAGCCACAGCGCTGGGGGTTATCCCCAGGCTGGTGCTCCTCAGCTGCGCAGGAGCTGGCAAGCCCATGCAGCTGGAGCCCCAGGGCTGGGGGCCTGGGGGAGTTCCCCCAGCTGGGGCTCTTATGCTGTGCGGGAACCCTGGGGTGGTGGGGTTCCGTTGCCCTGGGGCTCTCCTGCCATGCAGGAGCTGGCATCCCCGTGTGGCTGGAGCCCTGGGTTGGCAGGGTTTCCCTGCCGCTGGATCCTCAGCACCCCCTGCATGGCTGGAGCCCCAGGGTGGTGTGGGTTTCCCCACTGCTGGGGCTCCTTTGCTGTGTGGGGAGCCTCAGCTGGAGCCGCAAGAGAATTCCTCGCTGCTGGAGCCGCGAGGGAATTCCCTGCTGCTGGAGCCCCGGCTGGTGTGGTGGGGGAATCCCTCACTGCTGGAGCTCCGTCTGGGGCTGTGGGGGAACCTCTCACTGCTGAAGCCCCAACCAGGGAGCCCCAAGCAGCTCCCTTTTCCACTGGAGCCCCGGCTTCCCTCATCCCTAGAAGGCACGGCTCAACTGTCCGTGGACCTAGCCAGTTGACTTAAGCGTCTAGTGTAGACGCTCTAAATCGACTTAACAAAATCGACTTTAAGTCAACCTAAATATCTACTGTAGACATGCTAAGTCAACTTAACAAAGTTGACTTAATTTAACAAGTGTAGATATAGCCTAAGGCTGTTAAGCAGGCACTCCCCCCCTCCCCCCCCGACTATAAAATTTCCTCACTTCTGTCACTCGAAAGTCAAAGAAAGATCATGTCTCTTTAGACAGGTCGATAGATCTTCTCTCTGAATGTTTGCAAATAAGCTCAAACTCTGTCATGTATTTTTAAAATGGGCTCTGTGATTTTTTCCCTTGGCTTCTAGGACATAAATTGTCCTGTTGTTCAGGATTTATATCATGGTAATGGCCATGCAGTGGTTCCCCAGCTACTTCAGCCTGGGGTGGATGATGTTTCCCTGTGGACTCTAGCCCTCTACTGGAAAAAGGATTGAGGCTGTTGTCTATCCTGCTGTACAATTATATAAGCATCAGCAAACTGAGCCACACTGTAGCAGCTCTAATATCCTGCCGTCCCAATAAAGAAGAAGGTGAAACACTGAGACCAGATCCTCAGCTGGTGTCAGTCTGTGCAGCTGCTTTGACCTGAATGGATGTACAACTGGAGGATCAGGCTCTCATTCTTTAAAGGACAGTTGTGGAATGCAGAAATCCAGGAAGGAAGAAGCTGTATCTGTGTATTTACTTTGCTCAAGGCAATGTCTAACAAAAGTTGCATAAACTTTCTAATTGGCTGTTCCCGTTTCAATTGCTCCTATTACAGTATTTTGAACTGCTTTTTTCCTAAGGAGCATTTGAATTTGGAATCAGAAAAAGAATGGTAATTTGATTGCTCTAGGGGATTGAAGCTTCACGAGAGTACAATTTAATAACAACACCTAGCGCATCGAGAACACTTTCCCCCAGTCATTCTCAAAGCATTGTACAAAGGAGTTCTCTAGCATTGTCCCATTTTACAGGTGGAGAAACAGTGTAGGCTGACATCACTATAGATAATGCAAAACACTTTCACCATAGCCTGTGACTGAGGCTGCTGAATACAGTCTAGCCTTGGAAAAGAATTTATCCTTTTGTGGAGCACCTTTTGAGCCCTATGTAACCTTTTGTGTGATCATTTCTCCAACAGTAAACATGAAATATTACTACTGAAATTACCACATCCGTTTAATCAACTGCCTTGAATTTTTATGATTTCAGATGCACTTGGCTTAAGTTGCTGTAAATGTTCAGAACAAGCAATATTTCCTATGGGCATCTCTTCATCTGGCAGCAGAAGGCTGAGTTGGTGCCTCAGCAATTGCTATTGTGTTGGGAGTTGGGCAGTGTGAGGGGGCAACAGTGGATTGGGTCTGTAGAGAACAAAAGCCACCTACGTGCCACCAGGTGCACTAATCCATGAAGGGGCAGTAATTGCTGCATCCTTTAAAAGTGTGTGTGGGTGTGTTCTGTGTAGGCTCTCCATTGGCTCACAAGACTCAGTAGAAGGAGTGGGGCTATGATTTATCTCCTGTCCTCCTCAGAGGTGTTTAACAACACTAGTAGCACAGGTCTTCTCAGCAGTTTGTGCTCAGGGGTGATAAGGAACAGGATTCTGGCAAGCATGAAGAGCAAAAAAGAGTTTTCTGTGTTTTTCTCTCTGCTTAGGGCACGCACTCCAGGATGTCTGCCCCTGAACGACACACTGTTGCTTTTGAACATATTAATAACATGGGCAAAGTGTTTTAAACAAAGATCTACAGAGACCAAACCTGGGCTTTGGTGGAATTTATATCTAGAATAAAATTTCTCAGCTTGCGTTTATCTCTAGCTCGACAATGTTTTGGAGGGTTTCTGCATTTTACACAGACAGGAACAACATATACAGCTATACAAGCTAGGAAGTCAGGCAAACATTTCCAAGGGATAGCAATTTTTGTACTTCAGGACACAAAATGAACTGAACTACAACTGAACAAGTGAAAAGAGGTAAGTGTTTTCAAGTTTCCTGGCAATGGATGAAATGAACTGCTCTGAAATGATGGTGTTTCACAAGAATTATTAGCAGTTGAAACATCTCCCCCTTCCATTTGTAACTTCCCCAGAAAGGAATTAGGAACATCTTTGGCTAGTTTAAAGATAGATGATACGACCCCTTGATCAAAGAGATGGAAGCACTTAACAAGTTTCAAAATGGGATTGGATATTCATGTGATTATCAAGATTCTTCAGCCAGTGGTGTCCCTTTAGGGGTGCTCCACTCTAGGTATCCACAACATCAGCGAGCGAAGTCCAGAGATTCTTCCACAGTCCCCTCTCCGGCCATGCTTGCACGAGCTGCTCGGGATGCCATTGGTGTCCTGAGGAGCGCGAGCATGACCGAGCTCCCTCAAATCCTTCTCAACCATCAAAGGCTTGAGTTGGATTCCGCAGCCTCTCCTCTCTCCCGTTAAATTAAGAGTAATTAGATTAGTTAGAGTTAAGTTTAGGTTCTTTTCAGTGTTTAATGGTTTAGTTAGTTTAGTAAGGTTTCAGTTCATTTAAAAAAAACCAAACCCTCGGTCAGCTCGAGGAAGGATGCCAGGCTCAACCAGCTTTAAAGGGTGCACCCGATGTCGGGATGCTATTCCGGCATCAGATACACACTCACAGTGTATCTGGTGCCTGCAGAGTCACAGCCTACAAAGAGCACTGGCAAATGAAAGAAAAAGACCCAGCACATGAAATCTAGAGGATCCCCCTCCCCAGTAAACTCACCATATAGGGAGAACTTGTCACCACCTCTCTCTCCACTTTCTCTCAGTAGTGAAGACGGCTCAGACTCTATGTTCTCTTCTTCGTATTCATCATCAAGGCACCCCTTTCCACCACCTGGGAGCAGAAGAAAGCATAAGAAATGCTTGAACAATGCATGGTTCCCTCCTCCCTGGATGGTGCCCCAGGGTCCATTTCCTCCACATTGGGGTAACTGGGATACCTGGTCTGCCTATATGTGTCCCTATAGTAGACACTCCACCTCATACAAGGACGCAACATCTCCATCTCGCTCCTCCTAAACCCATACTGAATGACAACCTACGGGTCATGACAAGATAGAGGAAGATTCCACACAGGATGAAAACATCCCACAAACTTCTTCCTCACTCTTGGATGAGACGACCATCTCAACCCCGTCTACATCAATGGATGATTTCAAGCATTTCCAGGAGCTGTTCAAGCGGGTGGCACAAGATCTAGACATCACTCTAGAGGAGGTGTCACAATCTAATCACAAGTTACTGAAGATACTGCACACATCCACTTCCTCTAAGTTAGTACTATCAATGAATGAAGCTATTATGGACCCTGCCAATACTACCTGGCAAACCCCAGCAACAGTTATCCCAATGTACAAAAGAGCAGATAAGAAATACCACATCTCTTTGAAGAATAATGAATACCTCTTCACCCACCCGGCACCAAACTCTTTGGTGGTAGAAGTTACTCAACACAGAAATAAGCAAACATGCGGCAAATATACCCCACAAAACAAAGAGTGGAGAGGGATGGATGTGTTTGGAAGAAAGACATTACAGCTACATTACAATTCAGGATAACTAACTACACTGCCCTCCTCTCGAACTACGACCATAACACTTACTCCAAATTCTCCACCTTCATGGATACAATACCAGAGGAGAGGAGAGAATAATTTTGCACCCTGATTACTGAAGCAGAGGCAGCCCTAGATGCGGCAGACACATCAACCAGGACAATAGCAACCGCAGTAGTGATGCGGCACATGTCGTGGCTACACTCTGTAGCCCTCCCCAGAGAGCTGGAATTGACGATTGAAGATTTACCCTTTGACAAAATCAAATTGTTTGGAGCCAAAACTAACGAAGCGATGCACACAATGAAAGATTCTCCATACATTGGATATACACACGCCAACTACCCAAAGGAGGCAGCAGAGGTACCACCCATACCAGAAATGATACCAACAATATCCTCCAAATAGACAGCAGGACAGGAGCAGACGAAGACCAGAACAGTGCCGTCAGTCCAACAACAATCAGTCTGTGGCGCAACAACCACCTTCCTCCAAGCAACAATTTTGAGGGTTTGGTTGAGAGCATGATTGACCTCCCTGACCTAGCACCAGAGGTCCAGATGGTGACCATCTTCGGACACCATTTATGATCCTATTTGAACAACTGGGAAACCATAACATTGGACAGATGGGTCATCAAAATCGTCCGGCAAGATTACTCCATCCCCTTCATCTCCACACCTCCCACACATTCCCCCTCCCCATCCCTCTTCATGGGCACATCTCATGTACAACTGCTCCAAGCAGAAATAAAACATCTACTGTCTATCGGAGAAATAGAACCAGTACCCAACCAATACAAGGAGAAGGGGTTTTATTCCCGATATTTTCTTACACAAAAGAAGAACGGGGGTTGGAGAGCAATTCTGGACTTAAGGGGATTAAACAAATTTGTCATGAAACAAAAGTTCAAGATGGTCACACTGGTAACTATCATTCCAACACTAGAGCAAGGGGACTGGTTTTCTCCCCTTGACCTCCAAGATGCCTACTTCCATGTAATGATTCATCCTTCACATAGGAGGTTTCTCTGATTCTGCCTAGGACAAAATCACTACCAATACACGGTGCTACCCTTCGGCCTCTCCATGGCACCAAGGGTCTTCTTGAAGGTCTTAGCAGTAGTCACTGCCTATCTCCGCAAACAGAACGTCAGCATATATCCATATTTAGAGGACTGTCTAATAAAGGCAAACAGCCAAGCAGAGGCAGAAAAAGTGGAGCACCCTTACAGGGACACACTTCTCAAAGAACGTTGGTTACTGTTCAGGTAAGCAACCTTCATTTATGCAAAGTTACAATGTAATGACAAATTTTGGAAGGGATATAAAACCTCAGCTTCAAGAATTAAGTCAGTCTGTATTCAAGATGCAGAAGGCTGATTATCTGATATCTGCTGACTGTAGGGCTCTTATATCTTTCTCTAAAAAAGCTGGTACTGTCAGGATATTTCACTAGATAGATCTGGAGTTGGATCCAGTGTGACAAATTTCATGTCCCTAGAGTTCATCTGGCTGCAGGGATTTGTATAGGAAGAAATATTCCCTCACTATCAACCTATATACTAAATTGTTCAAACTGAAAACCTCTGCTTTTGTCTCCTAGAAAAATTTCAGACATTGTAGATGGATTTTATTGGTGAAAATTTATCTCTTTAAGGCTAGTGGTAGGCGTCTCATGATTTTGTGATAAAGCTATTTGCTAAACTACTAAGAATGTAAAGTTTGCAGCATTTTCTGCAGGGTTTTGTTTTCTTTTACTCATGAATTTCAAGGCGGTGTTAAAAAATCAGCTGAAAACAGACATGAGACCCACCAAACTGCTTAGGTAGAAAGGAAATGTCTGGTTCCAATAATATGGCATCCTTTGTTATTCTTTAGAAAGGGGGGGATCAATTACAAAAGCTTGTAATTCCCCAACTCTTAATGGCCAAGAAAAACTGTGCGGTAGTTTCCAAACACAAGAGTCCTGGCTTCTTGCATAGATAAAGCCTCAAATGGGCAAAGTTAAATTTGTAGGTTCTTATTAGTGCTGTTCCTCAATCCCTCCAGACCAATAAATACCTTAGAGAGCTCAACTCTTTAATTCCCATAAGGAAAGATTGAAATAAAGAGTTTGGGGCTCTTAAAAGACCCCATTGTTTTCATGAAAGGTGGGAAAGGCTGCAAGATGTATCCTAGTCATTTTTACTTGTAGGGATTTGCAATGGCTTGGTTTCCCCAGGGGGTTAATGGTAACTATCAGACCACACATACAGATAGCCACAAGTTGCTTTTATTATTTAATAACAGAAACAGAGCTCTCTACACATTCACTCTCTCTGCCTAGGATTGTCTTTTTGTGGTGCCTGCAAGATTCACTAAGACCCCCAAGTTGCATCTGTCTAGAACTCTGTATGAATATCTACCAGGACTAGACTATGTCAGTGGCAGTAATTTGACTATTGCATTGTATTGTTAATCCAGATTCATTAGATTCAAACCCAGATTATTAGAATTCCAAGAGAGTAAAATGTTTGGGGTAGAATAATTGTAGTGTGGTGATTTATAGTTCTTATTTAATTGTCTTCCCTATTATACTGTATATTGAGGGCTATGCTGTCGGACTGCCTCTACTCCCCTTCTGATTTTGCAGGCCTCCTTTTGTGTAAATAATATTACATTTACAAAAGTGAATGTGCACATACATATTTTGTATATGGAAATAGGTGTGAATCCAGTTTATTCATGTGAAGTAATTTGCATACTTTTGTTGTAATAAAATCAAAGACAGGTGTTGAAAGTATTGATTGGAGTCTGCCACAAAACTATGAGAGAAGCCTTTGCCTTGTCTTGGGCACAGAAGAGGTCCTTAGAGCCTGTGGGCAAAAGGTGCTCATCTGTGTATTCTTATGGTGTTCAGAGTTTGTGTCTGTCAAGGAGTGAGTACTTAGCATGGTAGGGTTGTCTGTCCTCACTACCTGTGAGGCAACAGAAATGCTCATGAGGCCTTGAACCCAGTTCTGTAGAGCTATCAAGCAACCAGCATTCCCCTGGTGCTAGCCCTCAGTGGCCGTAAGTTGGCTATTCCCTGTGACTCACAATCTGCTGTGAATGCTCACCACAGGAAGTTCCACCTTGAGTGATCTGACTGACAGAGCTCTGATTGGCTCCATGACCCTATATAAAGCCACGGGGCTTACAAGGAAGTGTCCTGGCAGTACTGTGGTTTTGTAGGTAGTGGCTATGCCTCTCTATTTCCAAGCTCCTGGTATGATCTTTGCTTTGACTTGGATGTGGATTCCCAATTGGTCCCTGAAATCCTACACATGGATTCCAATACCTGATATTGGCTTTGGGCTGATTCATCACTCTGACTTGACTCTGATACTGGCTCTGACCCCTGGTTTGAGTTTGGGTTACCAAGCTCTGCCGCAAGTGCTATCCCACTTTTGTCCAGATTCCTAACAGGCATTGATGAAATACAGTCCGTTTACCCTAACATGGAGGTGGTTAAGGTTATTATCAGTCTTGTCTCAAAGGATAACTTAAAGGAAAAGGAAATCTGGACACAGTCTTACATGGTGTCCACTAGACCATGCTACTTTCTGTCTTGGAAGAACACATGTGACTCACCATAAATGCATTCTCTATAGCTCTGAGAGGGACATTCTCTAATTTCAGCCCACCAGTGAAAGAATTCTTGGTGCAATTGCTTTCTTCCTATTTTACTGCAACTTCTTGCTTCAGTTTTGGAAAATCAGCCCCCATGAGTGTATGCTTAATTGTCAATTCCTTCTTATGGACATCAGCCAGCCAAACTGAAGTGTGGAGCATAATTTCTGCTGTTCCAGAGGGGTTTTTTTAAGATATAAGCAAGATGTTTCTCCTCCTCTCTAAGCAGTTGCATAGACGCCTGAAAGGGCTAGCTTCTAAATGGAGTTAGAACTGGTTGAGGGAGATGCTTGTCTTGAAGGCAGACATCTTGACCTGAAGACAGATCCTGATGGGATGAACCTGGAAGGGGAGCAGAGTGCATGGAAAATAAAGAAAAGGAATTAACCACATAGCTACAAAAAGAGAGTTTACATGTTGAAAGCAAGTGCAGGAAACATGAAGAGGATTTCAGTGTAACCAGCACAGTCCAGTATGAGATGCTCTGATTGTGGTAAGACGGCTCCATAGAAAGAGCCCCATTATGGGTGCCTTTGGTGGTTTCAGGAAACACATCCGGCCTATAAGAAGTCTGAATGAAAACATTCTTGTTTTGAAACAAAAATAAGGAGGGTGCATGAAAGGCAGAAAGCAAGAGACCTGAAGTCAGTGTATTTTCCCCTTGCTTTCGAAAAGTCAGTATAAAATTACTGCTTCCCCGGGGCCACACTGAAGGCAGTCTGTCCTGTATTGTGTTTGTGTGTAGTGGGGGAGTACAAGGAGACTTTTGCCCTTCTATTCTCTGAGCATGGTATGCCCTGCTCGCAAAACACAGTGAGGGGCTGGTACTGCTAGCTACCCTGAATTGAGAGTGGTGAGGAGAAGGAATCATGACCTTGCTCTGGTTGATGGAACTGACCATTAATACATGTAACTGCAGGCACCCATTCCCATAGTATAGTAACTCCTGAGGCTCCTAGCCTTCAAACGGAGCATCTATGCATATTGCAGGGTCATAGCTATAGGCCCTAAATTCTCTCTACCTCCATTTGCATCTGTAAACAGAAAACTGTACTTTATGGTGGTGATAGCAGTGAGATTATCAATATCCTGAAGTGCTCTTAAATCACCTTTTCTCCAGTGCTGTCATTGACAAGGGCTCTCAAAGTGCAATTATGTTTATTGATCTAAGGGATATAAGTATCCTCAAGGGAAAGGAAGGTAGGACAAGGGATGTTTTATGAATAACACATCTTGGGGAGGAACTGCAGACTGGATTCTAGAGTTTGGCTTCATTTATAACTCCAGGAAGCAGGTAAGTCTGGGAGCTGACTAAGGGTCTCTGTTCTGTTGAGGACAGGAAGGAGCCCCATACCATTTACTAGTTATCAAACACTTCCTAAACCCACAAGTTTGAATCCTGGAAAGATTGACTTGCTGTGTTTCTTCCTTCCAAGTCAGACGCATTGAAAATTGCAGTTTACTGTGTGTGCATTTTTGGGGGGATGGAAGGGGTGTGTGTATAATCATAATTTTTAGGAACTTGTCTGCTCTATAAAGCCATTAAAGATCCCATGGTACTTCTTGGAAGAACTTTAGTCTGATGTCCTTGGCCAATATATCCATCGCTGTTGCATATGATGCTGTGCTCCGGTTGCCTGCCTGCTGCCCTTTCACTGCAGAAATAGAGTGATTTCCACTCCAGCGAGATTTGAAGTAGTTCATAAAGAGCTTTGGGATCCTCCAGGAGGGAAGGCACTATATAAACATAAGAGATTATTGTATCTAAAGAGACTGAAGGCCTTTTAAAAAGTTAGCAAGCATTTCTCATTCATTGCCTGTTGGGTTAGAAATTTCTGTCCTGGAATACTCACAGATCATAATGACTCTTATTTGGCATTTCTGTGGATGGCATGAACATTTCTGCAGGACTTTGATTGTCAATTCAACATTAAAGTGCCATTAAAGTAAGTATTACTGTAAGAAGCACTATCAGCCAAACATTTCTCAGAAGAGCACTGGGCTGTACAAGATGGGATAAGTGTTCACCCTTTCCATTTTCATATGAAAGTCAGAGATGAGTCTTTTTATTGATTAGACAAAACAGTAGAGAATAGATGAGGGGGCACAGTTGGCAACACTTTATGACAAGTGGCAAATCGTTATATATTAACTTGCTATTCATTACACTCCAGCAGCCAAAATGTTCCCTCTTTAGTATTCAAGGAAACATTCCATGAACCTGTTTATGAATTTAGAGCACTTAGAATATAGTGATACTAAAATGTTCATATTAAATTTGGCAACTCCTGCCTATGCAACTTCACTGTACAAGTCTCACATGAGTTGACAGAGAAATGTTATATGACATTTCTCTGTGGCAGCAAACATACCTGAAGCTTTCATGTAATGAAGACATCTGAGGTCCATTTTCAAAAAGTGATTTAGGTGGTGCATGGAAGTTAGGCTGTTGTGTCACTAAAATGGCATTAGACATTTTTCCTCTAGGAATAGAAATGGTCTAGAAAGCAGAGTTGGTTGGGAAACATTTTGACAATGTTTTTTTCTTGGAAAACACTGACTTGTTGGAGCTGAAACTTTTTGCGGAAACACCGGTTCTCTGCAACAGGAGACATTAAGAGAGAATGACTCTACAGCCTGGTGGTTATGGAACTTTTGAATTTTGCATCTACTTATGTCTACCTAAGCATATTTGACCTAATATTATCCCTGTCTTTTAACCTCAACAGACCTCTTGACCACACAAAATTAGCTTGAAGTTTAGGAAGCTATAACAAACGAAAGAACCTTTGGTGCATTCCAACATTAGATATACAGGGAGACTTTTTTTCTCTATTGATTCACTATTTAGCTTTCTTTTTGGACACAGCCTATTAATGGTTGCCCAAGGTTCATATACACATAAGACAATTGGGTACAACCACATTTTTAGGAGGCTTTTGTTCAAATAGGCCTCATGCTTGAGATGAGCAGCCCATCATAGGCATGGTCTATCTAGTGGCAAACTCCATTTTATTTTTGTCTCACAGTAGTTTCTGCTTCTTTCCGTTAAGGTAGAGGTAGTGGAGAAGCATGGAATCACCCCTTAAACGGCCAGTAATATAAAACCTAATGTCACTTCATAGCCCACCCTACTTACATTTACAAAACATACAAGATCGTCAGCTAAGAAAGATCAGAAGCGTTGTGTGTGGATAGCAAAAAACAGTCGTTTTCCCTATCTGAAATCTAGCTTGACTTCAAAATCATCAGTTTTTAAATAAATGTGGGTTTTGCCATCCAGTTTGAACCTTTAGGATCCATTCGGGTGACATTTGCAAGCTTTTCTCTGGTGCTATGAGAGTTTGAAATGTCTTTGTTTTAACGACAGTGAAAAGTTTCTTGTAGTCCCATGACTCCAGGAGCTTTGGCTTTTGGAAAAAGAAATATCATGAAGCATGCAATAAAATCATGAGTTGGTAACATGGAATAAAGACAGGAATAGGAACTCCTGGCACATTCTTAGCACTGCAGCAAGAATAGCAGACAAAAGATCCCTTCATGTTTTGAAGGTCTTAGGGGTTATATTTTCTTCTTTTCTGTCCTATAAAGAACTTTATTTAATGATCTTTCTCATGCGACTTTGGCATTCCCAAGGAAGAGTCATGATTGGCTTATGTTCCTAGGTATTATAAATCAGACCTACTAGCAGGGATATGTTTATAGTTTGAAGGAGTTGGGGGCAGGGAAATAAATTAGGAAGCAAGAAGACCTAGGGCTAGGAAGACATAAATAAAAAAATCTGCACCTAGTTAAAGAAGGAAAAATGCAAAAATTCAATTTGAAAATATTTAGAATAACAGAAGAAACCTGCAATGCAAGTGTCTTACTAAAATGATGAGGAACTTTAAAGAGGAAGCAGTACAAAATCTTTAGGGATATTTTTGATAAATAAAAGTTATATTTTTTTAAAAGTGCCACAGAACTTTACAAATGTATTAGTTTCTCAAAGAAAACAGATAAGATGCATAAAAATGTATGTGAATAGCAGACGAGATTGCTTGTAGCACTTTTTTAAAAAGCATATGTACAGTCCAATTGACTGGACTCCTCTCTTAGCACTGAGTTCTTTCTTGGGCTTTGACTTTGCCCTCTTGTCCACTGTGGATGTATTCCTTTACGGTTAGCAGTGTAATTGCATACAGTCCCCACACCCTCCTCTCTCTGCATGATGACTCATTTCTTAACTCATAAAGTAGAATTTGACTCAGTCCTGGACTGTCACATCTCTACCAAGGCAGTGATTCATTAACTGAGCACACTCATTTATTTATCTTTTAAATCTCCTTTTTGTAAGACAGAAAAGATCAGAAAATAGTTTTTAAAATTAATTGTTTAAAGAAAAACGTCCAGCCTATATATTCTCAATACTCAAAATGGTGTTTTTTCTCTTATATAGAGACTACAGCTAGGAGAGCTTAGAAAAGCCTACCTACTATATCTGATGGTTATCTCAGGTGTATACACACACATGCTTCAGAAATGTGGGGGTGTTCATGGATTAACAAAAACTCCAATTTGCAATATGTTTCAAATGTTGTGCTGTTTCTGATTTCACTTACATCAACGTATATCACAAGCAATTCTGGCAAAGGGGAATAGAGTAACACTGTTATGCAAGTGGTACAAAAGAACAGAAATGGCAGCTTAGCACTAATATCAGTTTGTTTTAAATTGTATTAACTGTAAAAGAATTAGAATCATCATGCTTCCTTTCTCTTGGAAGATTCTTTCAACCTTACTCCTGTGGAGAATTCTTACTCTCTAAATTGTCCCATTGATTTCATGGGGACTGCTGGAGAACTAAGGGCCTCTCAAGATGAATAAAGATGGCAAAATCTGGACCATTAGCTTCAGCGCATTTTTCTTTTTGGGAAGGCTGCCCCTTGATTAAACTACTTCAATCAGGACACATAGCTGGAAAGTTAGAGTGGGGCTGTAGGAGAGTTTAATCTGTAGATAGCCCATAATTCAGTGAGCCCCGTTTTTTGTCCCCTTGCTTCCCTTACTGATGAGATGGCTTTCTCCCAATCAGTTAAGAAGGAGAAACCTTTCAAAAATACTTTAAAAGCTGTTATTGTCTAAGGACTAGTGTGAGTCCTAAAGGAATATTTTAAAAGTGCTGCAGTTTTATAATAAAATAAAAGTCTTGCTTTTTGCTCCATCATCTTCTCTTTTTCTTTGTAGCACTGAAGAATTGCACACATCTGGTCATATTCAGGTTCAGGAAAACCTCCTAGCTCAATGTCCTTCTTCAGAGAAAATCAGCTTTTAGGTAGAGTTGATTTGGCAAAAGGGGTGTGGGCATGGGTGTGTGTGGGGGGGGTGTACAGATTCAATTACACCAAAATATTTCACTAGTTTGTATCAGTTTCGCTGTGTTATTCACAAAACAAATAGACTTCTAAAAGTATGAACATTAAGTTCTGCAAGGGTCAAATAAATGTTTTGAAACAGATTCAAAATGACTGATTTCAAAACTTCTCCCTTTTTTATTAAAGAATAAAATCATATATGCCTAGTCAAAAGGAAATGTTTTCTTTGACTTGAAACAAATATTTATTTGAGGATTGCCAGCAAATGGAAAATTCCGTTATTCACACAGCTCTGCTTTAAGTGCCTGACTCCACACCTGCTTTCATCATTCACAAGAATAGTGCATGTAAAAGGATACCGAATCAGAAGCTGTGCAAGTGTACATGAATCCACAATGGGAACCTCTATTGCGTTGCACTACCTCTAACTGAGAACTTGATACAGGAAACAGTGAGGTCTTGAAGACTAAGCAGAATGGTGTGAGTCAGGATTACTGACTTCTGATCCTGGCTCTGCCACGTGGGCTGTGTTCCATTACTCATCACTTTGTTTCACTGCTTCAGTGGCCTGATCTGTGGTCTGGGGCATCATGGTTGTATACCACACAGATGGGTGCAAGGGTTAACTAGCTAATGTCTGAATGTGCCAAGTGCTGTGTATGTTATGAGTAATGGAACAAACTGATAGCAGCTTACGACTATCATTTTGCTGTGCAGAGTGACTACTCAGAACATCATAGTGACAGCAGGTAGAACCTGAATCCAAAGAAAACCCCCCGGCTGGGTGAGCTAAAACCAAATGAGTAGCAGTAAAGAGTCTGACCCAGATGTTTGTCTTCAGCATGAAAATGGTATCTTTGATCATGTATTAGCTAACAGGTGGAAACCCTGTGTAAACAAGAGTTTTCACAGGTTTGCAGGTCAAAGGTAAACGCTAGGCTCCCCCATATCTCAACTTGCTAACACATGTGAAAACCACTGTTGCTTGGTCCTTGTGAGGATTTTACCATGTGAGAGCTCAGAAACAGTCAACATGATTTTTCCTTCTATGGACAAACCCACAGGGGTTCCCAGCTCTACTCCTGACCTCCTATGACACGGGGCAAGTTACTTCACTTTCCCATCTGCCCATCTGTGCAATAGAGACTATTGTGACTTTACCTGTCAGACACATACTATCTATGGGAGAAAATGGTAAGTAATGGAAGATTATTTTTATAGACACACTCCCCAGTTCCTTCAGTATTCTTTTTGTGTGATTGGAGGTGCATGTGGGAAGAGGGGACCAGGAATTGTAAATGAATTTATAGGGACCTGTTCAACTGAAATAAAATCTTTAGTTAAAAAGCTGGTAGATGTAATGCTGAGCAAATTTAGGGTTCATGTGCTATCCTTGATAGGTATCAGTGGACCAGGGCATCATAAATTCATTAAGCTAGAAATCACCCTATATTCATCTTTAGCTTGAATCTTGCCAAAACAGTGTTGATATGCTCATCTACAGCTAATATTCTGAGCATTAGCTAGCCTGTTTTTCTACAACACTTATTTTTTATCTTAAGCCATCACGTTGCATATTATCATAACCGTTTCCTAGACGTATAATATGGCAAATCCATTGTAGGGTGCTTTCTGGTAACTCTGTACTCAAAATGAATAACTGAAATGTTGCTATATTCAGAGGGTTCATTTAACTCCCATGGATGTGAGAGCAGGGGGTTCACGTTGCTTCACTACTTGGGATTCATTTCTGTGTAAATTGATATTGGAGTACCCCATGAGCATTTTGGTGGAGAATTGCCTGGGGGTTCACTGAATCAGATCATCCTCCTTCTCTTCCTGGCATTGCCCACTCCTCAGGTAATGCAGCGAGCAATGGGTCCACTGGTAGAGAGATGTCTTCTTGTGTACCTTTAAATTCCCATTCCTACTAAGCACTTACCTGAAATTCAGGATATTTGGTTTCTACTCTCACCTCTGCCACTAATTTAGTGGGTGATCTTGGGTAAGTCAATCCACCACTTTGTACCTCTTTTCTCTAGCTAGAAAATGGAGATGATACTTTTCTCTTTTTGTAAAGTGCTTTGAGATCTGTGAATGAAATAGTGCTCTAAGCTGTAGATATCATTATTAATTAGTTTTCTGCAACAACAGTGTGCTTAAACAAAAAGCTGACTACATTCGTAAGGAATGTTTCTCAGTTGTTTTCTATTCCACTCCCACTGTACTAAGGCATTTTTGGCCCATCCAACAGAATAGTGACTCCAATATTTTTATTTTAAATAATGAAACCCTTTTGACTCAAAAAATGCTTGTGGAAGAACTGATTTTTTTATTTAATTCTGCTCTTTCAGTACTAGGATTTGCCAGGGTGGGGAAGAGACCTTATCTCCACCCAGTACTCTGACATTTTGAAATCAGATAATAAATGACTGTTGGGCTGAGTGAAACTTTGCCCCACCTGAAGATCTGCCCCTCCATGTGTGCAAACCTCCATAGTGCCATCGAGTCTCGGGCCATCTCCTTCTCTGTAGTGGAACCACTGCCAACCCTTTATTAATGATATAAGTGTGGCTACGGTCATTACCAGCATTTCTAATGATGGTACAGTTGCAGAACGTAACTAAATTTTTGTCATCTTGTACTCTTTCTAGCTACAGTAGGAAAGACATGTATTCTGCCAGGAATTGCAATAAGATAATCAATATTATAATTAAACACCGTTCCCCCTAAGTATATATTTATATACTATGAAGCGGACAATCAGCTCCAAAAGAGATTAGCGTTAATAGCTTTACTCATGGTTTACAATATTGCTGGAAAGTTGGCATAAATGATTATATTCACAATGAGAGTTTTTGGTTTTTTAACGGAAACTATGCTATAGCTGCAGAATTGATTATGTTCCCTTAGGGAGGTTAGGCTTCATAATGCAACTGTTAATGAACATTTTGTATTAAAAGCTAAATACAAAGACTGAATCATTTTTATTAGCAGCTTCTTTAATGAATTCATTGTCCTTTGGACCCAAACAATTTAATCTTTGAACACAGGAAGCAAATTAAAAAGGAAAGAAGAAACAGATTTTAAAATCTCTGAATCTTCCCCACAAGATTTGATAGATTTTTAGGTACAGACTCTTAGTGTCTATTGAATCAAGATCAGATTAAAAGCTTTTTATTTATTAAAACAAACACAATGGAAAAGAAATGAGTCTTCAAATGGGAAAATTATTTTTGAAAAGATTTGAAAAAGAATACAACAGGATTCATTATTTTGCTATTAGAAAAATGCCAAGATGAGACTAAACTGCCAATGATATAGATTATGTATTGTACTTTATAATTAAAACAGCAAAGTCTATAAAAAATGTTTCCAGTAGACTATCTTGGATAATAAAAGTTCACAGCACTCTAACAGAGACTACCTAATAAGTCTTTTAATATGAATTCTACTGGAGATTTAAATTAAGGTTTGAACACTATTGGTTTACAATGCATCAGTCCTTGAAATGATTAGCCCTGTCAGTACAGTCTAGCTTTGAAAGCCTATTATGATCCAGAATTAACCTATCAGAATATCCTGGCAATTGAATCTGATAAAAGATTCTGCTTTTTTCTCTTGCTGTGTAGGTTAGTCTCTGGAGATTAGCAAAGCTCTGATTGTTTTTTTCCGTTTTTCACAATTCACTATTCCTCATGAATTTATTTTGCATTTTAACGATGCTCTTTTGTCTTTACAATAACTCACGTTAAATTTGTTAACTAACTTGGAGATTATTGAAAGATAACAAGTGATAAGCTCTTTTAAACATATTTATATAGATTTAAGTGCATGTGAGAGTCTTTTAAAGTCCTGCAAAATCTTTTAGGGCTTCCATTGAAGTCAATGGATAGATCAATATTTCTTGGATCCAGTTAATAACTTAAAATAAAACAAAACCTATATTTGGTCTCTCCTTTCACCATATCACATCAATTTTCATTTTTAAAAATATTCCTACTCTCTAACTCTTGATCTTTGATCTCTGTTGCAAAATGATCCTATGTATATACCACCTGTCAGTTGTATAGTCTATGCAATGTTATTTGATATTTCTCTAATTATTTGATTTTTCATATTGGTATAAAAACATGGAAAAAAGGAAAATCACTTACCAAGACATAATGATGATGTCTCCATTGTTGACTAATAAATTTTTTAAAATGAACTTAATTGTATAAACTTAAGAATTATTTTTAGCAGTTTATGAAATATAGATATATTTTTATTTATATGATATCTCCAGGAGTTTTGGTTGTTACATGAGGTTTTTTATGGGTAACTTTTATAATATTTTTACATTCAATTTAATTAAGATATTTACTTTCTTTTGATAATGTTCATCAATTGCAGCTGATAAGTAGGTCATGAGTTCTTTGTTTCAAATATTTGTTAATTTTTCAGTTGAAATCCCCACATCAGTACCTGTGAGTTCACTGGTCAATTGATAATACTGAATCTTTAAAGACAAAATCACCACATATGTACGAAATCTCATCATAACTCAAGGGATGATGTTTACTACAATCCAGATTAAAGGCTCACTTTTGCATGTTCTTGAATAGCTTTTGGAGGTGCTGAGCATCCTCAATTCATCATGGATCAGAAAGAAAAACCTTGATTATAATATGCAACTTGGTAGAATTCAATTTACGGCTATTTGAAAAAGCTAATTATTTGCACGTTCATTACTGAGACACTAAAATATAAGGCTAACTATCCATTTTCAGCTGTTAGGGCTGAACCCTGTATGCAAGATGCTGAGCAATTCCTGGAGCTGCTGAGCACCTTGAGTTCCATGGACTTTAATAAGTGAAACTCCACAAAGATGCACATTATGGCCAAAACTTTTCTCTCTGATCCAATCCACAGTGTTGCGGGAAGCTGGGGGAGGGGGTCCTAATGAATCCTTATCAAAAGACTGGGTTTCAGAAGGATCTAGTTTATGTTTCTGGATCTGCCACTGACTTTCTTTGTGACCTTGAGCAAATCATTTCCTCTCTCGCAGATTCAGGTCCTCTACCCATAAACAGTAGTAAAAGTGATCACCCATTTTTGTGAAGTGTGATGAGCCTATGTTACAGAAGTACTGTTTATTCTTCTGTATCTGCATCACTGCACTTGTCCATTGTATATCCACAGAATAAATGCTTAGAAAGAAAGACTCATCCTACAAGTAAGATCTCCATAGTACAGATAAGGAGAGAAACTCACTGACTCAGTGTGATATTTGAGAGTCTGGCAGATACTAAATGAATTATTTGCAGAAATATTGATCTTCCTAAGCATGACATACCAGCCTATGAGTGGAACACAATTTTTTTCACTTTTCTCTCTTAAGAAAAAGGAACCAGACATGATGGTTTTTTCTATAATGCAACGCAAAAACTAAATATGTGGATTATCTTCTAATTGTTTGGCTTTTTAATTTTTAAACAAGTACTTTTAAATTATTAACTTTAAATATAAGGAACTCAAGAGAGAGGACTTGAAGTACTAAGAAGACATCAACTTAAATCCTGAACAACACACCACAGAGGTGAGGAAATTGAGGCAGGGAAATGCATGCAGGTTCTTTGTCTAGATCTCTATATTTCTTGTACTGTCTAAAGCAAAAAGTGATTGTGTTAGAACACTTGTGAAGCTCATGAGTTACATGCTTCATTATCACTGTCCTTGTGGAGATGACCGGTAAAATATCCACAAGATTGGAGCTCTAGGAAAGTATGTACTTAAACAACTGGTGTGTTGATGGATCAGTACTGGTCCTGGGGCATAAAGGTAGCTGGGCTCTGAAGTCCCGCTTACATGAAAACGGAACTGATGGGGGCTGTGCCCAGGAAGTGTACCAGAAAGGGCAAAGAAAGAGATAGTACAGGAGCCTATGCCCAAACCAAAGGAAGAGCATTAGGAAAACTTCCTAACAGAAAAGGTAGTTAAGCACTAGAACAAATTTCTTTGGAAAGTTGTGGAATCGTCATCTTTGGAGGATTTTAAGAGCAGGTTAAACAAACACCTGTCAGGGATGGTCTACGTAGTACTTAGTCTTGCCTCCATGCAAGGGATTGGATTAGATGATTTATCAAGGTCCTTTCCCATCCTACATTTCTATGGTATCTGGCAGAAATGTTATTGTGCATTCAGTTTAGCCTGAGAGCAATGGACCATTTTAGTTCTTGAACTGAGTTCTTACTTATGGGACATTATGAACAAAGATACATAATGATCCAATAATACATTATTGGGAATAACTCTACTTTCAATTGAATCTGTGTAAATGTACTGTAATCCCATTTATGTCAATAGATTTACTTTGGTGTTTCAATGGCTGAAATGAGATCAGAATTTGACTTGTTGGAAGACTGTGACGACCAGAGAAAGAATCACAAAAAGACAATGATCATTCATTCCATAAAGTGGAATAGAGTGAGATATTTGGTGGTAGTAGCTCAGTGTGAAGAGAATCATGGTGCTCACAGAGAAATGAAGAGGGGAAAAACCACTTGTGTCTGGATTTCTTGTTTCTTCATTCACCGAAGCCTGAGGACCTCTTCAATCTCTTTAAGTCCATACAGGCTCACTAATGTGCTTTTCACTTGTAGTAAGATAGATAGGATCACTGGACATGTTGGCTCCAAAAGACTAATAAATGAGTTCTTATTAGCTCATTTATACTAGGTGACAAATGACTATAACAATGGTTGAAATGTGTGTGTTCTGGCTCCAAAGGTATCCTTAGATGTATTGGAAAAGGACCCAATTCCCTTCTTCTAGTTGCTGTAATTGTCTCTTAATACGGCAGGTGAACTGTCTCAATTAAGGGCACCTAGGTTCCACCCTCTGACAGTATTTCTGTGAGGTATGTTCCAATTGAACCTGAGGCATGAATAATTAATTTAAAGGCAAATATGTCTTTGAAAAATACTCCAAAATCATATTACCGTAAATATCTATTTATTCTCTTGTTTATAAGGCTAAAGAGAACTTGAGAAGACATGAATTAGAGAAAATATTATTCTACTGGCTATTTACGAGGTGGATTATCTTAACAAGAGGAAAATGAATACACATAGAAAAGTGCTAAAATATAACTGAGAGAGTAAATCATTAAAAGAATCAAGCTGGAAAATCCTCTTTGTTTCAAAGCTAACAAACACAGCTGAGGTGTACTTGGGACCCTTTGAATCATCTTTTTTAATCCTATGTTAAAGGAGTGATCTAGATCTGTATGCATGCAAATAGTTAACAGGTGGTGTTTCTGGGTTGTGTAGGACTGGTAACACTTATTACCATGACTTCCTCTGGTTGCTCCTTACATCAATTCCTAACAATGCCTTGCAGAAATTTGGTAAAGGTAGGTTGCATCACTACTTGGGAATATTTATATAGGCTGTGGTTCAGATCCCCTATACTAGAATGAATTGAATTCACCTAAGGCATGTGACACGCATAAGGGTCTGGGCTACTGGTCATGTAGCTGGTCTACCTGGGCATGAAGGACAGAGTATTTTGCATGTCCTGAAGTAATGGCTGCAGCTGTTCCCCTGCTGCATGATGGAGAGTTCTAGGAGGAATGCTGCCTCCTTGAGCCGGAGGTAATAGCCTCAGTGAAGTCCTATTGAGTAAGAGGTGTATTTTTAAACTGGAAAATGAGACTGGTTGGCAGCAGAGGACTTCTGAGTAAAAATGAGTGGCTAGTTGCTTGCGGTTTATGGATTAACTGACTGTATAAAAGCTTTGAGGTGTCAGAAAACATTTAAAGGACAGGAGACTCAGGAATTAAGTATGTGGGTGAAAATGAAGGAAAATGGATTAGAAAATATAACTGGACAGCAAAGGAGCAGTCAGAAGCTTTTCAGCTTAAGCATGAGAAGATTGACTTGACCAGCAGGAAAAGAGAAGAAGAAATACTGCTGGTAGCCAAAACACAGAGGCTATTACTTGAGGGACTGACCTGTAAAGAAAAAGCAGCAAATCCTAATGTGTTTGTACTGGAAATGGAGTCAACCAGCTTTGGGAAGCTGCAGGAGCAACACATGATTACAGATTGTTTATGGGTAGGCTGTAGGAAAGAAATTACCAATGTGTATCATATAAACTTTGTGATTCCTGCTGTGTGTGTCTGTTAGATTTTAAAAGTTTGAAACAATACTTTGCAATTCAGTAGTACTTTTTTATCAGAGGGTTTCAAAGTGCTTTTCAAATATTTGATACAAAGGCAGAAGATACAAAATTAGAATAGGAAGACAAAGAAGAATGTAACAAATAACATAATGGTATGAAATAAGTTATCATACCCTCTGTGTTCATAGTATAACAAGCTTCTTTATTCCTTTTAGGAGAAATGGAGAAAAACTGTATAGGGATTAATCATGAATTTAAAAGCATTTTTGCATTCACTTTAATGATGGTATATTATTTGTACTATTCTTCCAAAATATTTCTAGGTGATGAGTAACAGGATGCCTTGTTCTTACTTAATATCTAGGAACATAGGAGTCAGTTAAAGACCAGTAAGATTTTTTTTATATAAGATTTTAAGTCCAGAAGGAACCATCAGTCTTACTTTTCTTGTATGACATGGGCCAAAGAACGTAACACAGTGAACTCTACATCAAGCCCATGATTTCGTTGGAGCTATAGCGTGTCTTTTAGAAAGGTATCTAGTCCTAATTTAAAGACTTCAAGTATTGGAAATTCCACTAGATAACAATATAAATTTATCCAAGGATTAATTAACATCAGTTTTAAAAGTCTGCACCTTATTTCTAATGTGAATGTGTGTAGTTTCATTTTACAACCACTGTATCTCATTCAGTCTTTCTTTGCTAAAATTAAATAACTATATACTTTCTGCAATCTTCTCCCTGTGTAGACATCTCTCTAGACTGTGATCAAATGACCTCTTAACTTTCCCTTGGGAAAATTAGACTGAGTGATCTACTTAAGTATCTTATTATAAAGATAAGGCATATTTTCAAGACCTGAGATTATTCTTGTGGACAGAGGTAATACCACCTTCTCACTCCTGCTCCTGATTCTTTCCTGCTTATATATCCAAGGATCACACTTGTCCTCAGCTACGGCATTGTAACTGGGATTCCAGTTCATTTGGCTGTCCACTACTACCGCTAGTCCTTCTCAATTTCACAGCATTATGCGCTAGTGTTCTCAGTTTTGTAAGTTTGGTCTATGACGGTTCATTAGGCTGTATTAAATTCCATGTTATTTTAAATGATCTAGCCTCACCAAGAAATCAAGGTCATCGTGAATAAATGATGTCTCCATCATTATTTACTAATCCACTAATTTCGATAATTGATAAAGATAGTAGCTAGCATTGTGCCAAAAATTGATTTGTGGAACCCCACTAGAAGTTCCCCAATTGTACAACAATTCCTCATTTACATTTACTTTTTGAGAACTATCAATTAACCAGTTTTTAATACATTTAAAATGTCCTACATCAGTTGTTCTCAAGCTGTGGCTCAGGGGCCTAAAAGTAGCCTGTGAGCTCTTTCAAGTGGCCATTGCTTCCTTCCTGCAGGCTCCAGAAGGGAGAGTCACTGCCTAAGGACCCAGGCAGAGTCTGATGCTGCGGGACTACCCGACCAGAGCAGGCTACTTGCTGCAGTCAAGGGGATGGGAGATCAGCGCTCCCCTCCCTTGGTCTAGCAGAAAGCAAAGCGCTCTTCCTGGTTCCCTGGGCACTGTGTCCCTACTGAAGCCAGAGGGAGGGGAGCACTGATCTCCCATTCCCTGGTGAGAAGGGAGCCAGCTGCAACCAGGAGGACAGGAAATTAGCAAAGAGGCAACCTTCTCATTGAACTCCTTCAATGTGGCTGCAGTGTTGTTGGGGGGCTGCTGGCAGAGCAGCCCGGACCCACCATGCTGGAGGAGGGAAAGGACTCAATCAGTGCCTTCTGGTTTGTCATCCACCATGACTTAGCTGCCAGGTCACTGGCTTCAGTGTGTAGTGACAATCACTCATTTACACTAGTGCTTTGTTTGTGAGTGTGTGACACATTCTGAGTAATCTCTATGTGTAAAATAGTGAATGTAAAAATGAGCACAGTAACATCAAAATGGTTCCTTTACATATGTAGGGATCTGTAGTCCTAAATGGTGTATACTTTTAAATGAGAGATTATACATTTTTATAGGATGATAAATTGGTGGCCCTTCAGTGTTGTAAAAATGATATTTTTGGCCCTCGAGCCAAAAAGATTGGGAACTACTGGCTACACTTATTTGTTACAGTGCATTTTTTTATCAAAATGTTATGTGGAACTAAAACAAGTGCCTTATATAAATCAAAGTATATCATGTCAACATAATGGCCTTTATCAACCACATTTATTAGCTTATTAGAAATGATTGCTTGATAAGACCTATATTCCATAAAACCAAATTGATTGACATCAATTATTTTGCCATTCCATTAATTGTTTACTAATTGCATCTCGTATCAGCCTTTCCATGATTTTTCCCAGGATCTAGATTAGGATTACTGGCCTGTATTACCTGAGTCATCTCATTGACACTTTAAAAATATTTGGCATGATATTACCTTATTACAGTTCTCTGGATCTTCTTATGTTCCAAGAATTATTAAATCAATATTAGGCTTCAGAGAGCTCTTAGGGTGTGTCTACAGTGGCAATTTAGGTCGACTTAAGGAGTCTTAAATTGACCTAAACAAACCCGCGTCCACTCTGGGCTTTTATTAAGTGGGCTTAAGCATTTCCTTAAGTTGACTTAGGGAAAGCTTAAGTCGACTTAATAACACCTCCTTTTAGGTCGACTTAAGCCTTAAATTGACTCCTTAAGTCGACTTAAAGCCAGTGTGGATGGGGATTAGCGCCTAAATCAACCTTATTAAATCAAGGTCGACAAGGGGCTATGTCTTCACTAGAAAAGTTAAGTTGACTTGGTTAAGTCAACTTAATAAGATCGACTTTAAGTCGACTTAAAGTCGACCTTATTAGGTCAACTTAACAAACTCGACTTAACTTTTCTAGTGTAGACATAGCCTTAGACATCTTTTTTTAATATTCTTGGTGTGAGTTATCTGACCCTGAAAATTTAAAAAATATTTAAATTTTAACAGCTGCTGTTTAACATCTTCCCTAGTTACTGATGGAATAGAAACTATTTCAATATTACTGTAAGATACAAATGCCGTTCTGTTTCTTCCCAAATATAGAACAAAAATACTTATTAAATACTTCTCCTTTGTACGTCATGATTGACAATTTTCAACCATCTTTATCTAATCTTCTCTATACTATTGATAGGATTTTCTCTTCCCAATATATTTAAGTACTTTCTTCTTATGGTTCTTACTTTTTCCAGCTATCGAATTTTCATTGATATTTTGTTTCCCTTATCAATTGTCTCCATACCCTAACTACTGATTTGTACTCATTGCTATCATTTTTCACACACACACACACACACACACACACACACACACACACACACACACACACACACACACA
>ML685789.1:11232205-11246416 GCA_007922175.1 Pelusios castaneus
AAGAAAGAAAGAAAGAAAGAAAGAAAGAAAGAAAGAAAGAAAGAAAGAAAGAAAGAAAAGGATGCTGTATATTGAAAATATGCTCTTTTCTCCTCTGGTTTCATACTGGAATTCATGTCATTTATCAAGTGCAAGGAAGATGGAATAAATCATATAAGTCATCTTAAATGTGATTTGCCACCTGCCAGATTGTTCAGAAGCGCATGCATGCTTAATTAATCTAATTAGTCAATGCACATATAAGGAGCAAATTTATAGCCTCTCTATCATCATAAATAAAGTATTTTTGTTTTCCTAGGATAAATTATTCATTTTAGAGATGAAAGGTAGACAGTAATCCTGGAGAACCAGCTTCTTTTACAATGAAACATGGAATAAATGCTGCCTTTCTTCATTTTCTTTGGTTTTTAATGCTGCCTCTATGAAAATTTTCCATTTATTCTGTGGAATTCCTGTTACTATCTGAACATAATGAAAGACTTTTCTAAGGAAGGTAGATGGTTTATAGTGTAAACTTCAAGAGATTCTACTTCCCCAGGTACAACTTCATTTTTTCACAAGTAAAATTAGTTTAATGTCCTCAGTCTAGTAACTGTCATGAGTGTGGATATGAATGTAGACCTATGAAGTGGTGATATATAAGGAATCCATGGTCAGTTAGAGGTTCATAATGGTTGCTATCTTGTAGGATAGCAACCATTATGAACCTCTAATTGACCATGGATTTCTTAAATTCAGAGTATCTTGATGACACTATAGAACTTCTATCCCTTTGCTCCAAAGTATAGTCCTTTTAAGTTAAAAGAGAATTTTACAGTAAACAGTTTAGGACTATCAGCTGAGCCGCTCTGATTGTGTTCAGTATGTCCAGTGAATTGCAATGAATTTAGATTGAAAATAATTGGCTAGGTAGACTAGAGAGTAACCTGATTCAGTAGGACAAATCTTATGTTCCTGAAGCCACAGCATAATTAACAGCCTAAAATGGCTGGGAGCAATATTTGTGAACTAACGTAAGGGGCTGTTGGCCAGAAGCAGCCCTATCAATTGAACTTTTGAATAACAGGCCCTGTTGCTTTTTGCCCTGCTCTCTGTCATTCGGCAGATATCTCTTTTACTGGCCAGTTGTCAGGATGTATTTCCCTCTTCACCTCTTGCTCACCAGAGTATCCTCTCACACAACTATAAAGTAGATAGGTGACAGGGCAGAGTGCTCTCCTTTCACCGTCTCTCATCTTGTCTCTTCGTCATGTGTGGGGTGTGGAGTAGAAGTCAGAAGGGGAAAGATTCAGCAGGCACAGGAAAATCAACCAAGAAGTTTGCTATAAGCTGCCTTCCTACCCCAGAATCAAGACCTTGAAGAAGGAAGAGGGGCTGAAGAAGTACGAGGTTTCCCAGGAGGAGAATGGGGACAGAGGCACAGTGGATAACAGATGAAGTCAAAAGAGTAGCATGAATGCTGCACCATCAATAAGAGCATGTCACCATTCATCCCACCCAAGAAACCTCAGTTTCATGGGCAGAAAAATCCTACACCATCTGTTAGGAAATCTGGTGATCTGTCCACCACTTTGCCATTCAGTGCGGAATGGATGTCCATTGGGAGCAGATTCTGCCTTCAGTAAAAGTATACTATCTATATAATTCTAATGATGAGTTGTCAGTATTCTTCAGGTACCTAATTACTTTCTGAAAGCCCTCCTTACCTTGGAGGCTATATTCACGGGTCTTAAAGTGCCCCTAACTGGGATGATGAGACATGGTGTGACAATGAGAAACTTATCTAACTTATTTATTTATTTCAACATACAGTCCTACCGCAGGTGGGGATACAAAATTACATATTGTCTAATGATACATTTTGAGAAGGTGCCTTTTTGGCTTTGGATGTAGTGTGCTTTGGTTTTCTATGAAGAAGGAGTACAGCCAAGCCCTTCCCCAGTTAGCAGGCGTGGTGCTGCTTCCTATCCTGATGCAGAGGAAAACTCACTTGAGCTTGATTCCCCAGTAAGATACACTGGTTTTATTGTGACAGTGATGTTATACCAACATAAAACGAGTGTAATGGACTGGAGCATTGGGCCCACTCTGGGATGGGATGGCAAGTCCATATGTCTGAAGAAAACAAACTTTTTACATATAGATAGATAGATAGATAGATAGATAGATAGATATTGGTATAACACCTAACATTTTCTCTGTCATTTCACATTGTGTAGATTAGAACAATACACAAACATTAACTCATAATCCTCACAGTTCACCTGAGAAGAGGATTTATCACCATTTTACAGAGGATGAAACTGAAGTACAGGTGTTAGGAGCCATATTTTGAAAAAAGTTCAGCTCCCATTTAGCCACCAAAATAAAATGGCCAGGTTTTCAAAAGAACTCAGGACCCAGCTTCACTGAAAAGAAATGGGAGCTGTTGAATGAGAACAATAGGAGATGTTGGATGTCGAACTTGTTGAAAAATCTGGAGAGAAATCTTGGTGCTATTGAAGTTGGTTGAATTTTTGCTGTTGACCTTAGAAGGCCAGGATTTCACCCCTAGTCTTCATAACTTTGCTGTGCTGGGATTAGAACTGAAAAGCTAGCAGCTACCAGGTGGATGCTTACATCATTGTATCCTGCCTCTCTCTCAAGAGCTTCTAGGATTAATTAATCTCTGAGAGTTAGATACTCTTAGTCAAAATGGTAATTTCCACTTGATTTCCAGTGATCAAAGTGACATATTTAAATTTCATATTAACAGAGAAGCAACTCTGAGGAGTATATTTTAAGAAATAAAATTTGCTCTGTACAAGTAGATGGTAATCCAGAACTTGTGAAAGGCAAATGAATGTAAAATTGCTTAATAGGATCATTGGAACCATAGGAACTACTTTGTGTGACACAGAAAGTACTGAGTTTATTACAAATACTTTTGACCATCTTTAGTAGTTTTCTTTGGTCTAATAAAATTGTAAAGCATAGCATGTGGCAACAGTGGGGTCCTGGACCATGACTACAGCTTTTAGGCACTATGACAATATAAATGAATAGCAGTAGTAATGGGATTATATTATTTATTGTATTGCTTTGGGTAAAGGGATGCATGCAAGCATTCCTTCTAGGTTTTAGCACTGTTGTATGCTCCATTTTTGGTAAGAGGTTTGTAAAACTTGACCAGCATTCCTTTTCATAACTATTTAGGCCCTTATCCAGCTAGGAGTATTGTATGGATGGAGCTGTTCTCCTGTACACAGCTCAGTACAGGATCTAGGGCCTAAGACTTTCTCTGTTTTTCAAAAATATATTCCTGTCTATCAGAGGTACTCACAGAGCCTTCACCAGCATAGTATATGAGCACCTCACAATCAAAGTCAATAAATGCAATGTATTTCTCCTTATATAGCAAAGGCAAAGAGATTTAGGGTGAACGTATGCTGCAAGAAGCCTGTGTGCTGCAATAAGTCTCAGAGACCGGGTCAACTGACTTGAGCTTGTGGGGCTCACACGTTGGGACGAAAATATCAGTGTAGAAGTTATTGCTTGTGCTGGAGCCCAGGATCTGAGATCCTACCCTTTCACTGGTTTTCAGACCCCAGGTTCCAGCCAAAGCCCAAACATCTATACAGCTATTTTTTGTCTTGTATTGTGAGTCCAAGTCAGTTGACCTGTTCTCTTAGACTTGCTGCTTCATGGGGTTTGGTGCAGAACCTCAAAAGGTATTTAAGTCCTTATCCCCATCAGGAGTTAGGAGCCTCAATACTTCTGAGGATCTGGGTTAGATGGCTCACCCAAGGACGCACAAGAGGTTTGTTGCAGACCAGGCAGTTGATCCAAATCTCCCAAGTACCAAGCTAGCGTTCTAACATTGAACCATCCTCTTCTATTGCTGCTAGTTGAGCACGACCTTGTTCAATTTTGCTCACTTGTTTGTCCGTGAACATCACTGATGGCATTGAGAGGAATGCAAACATAGCGGGGCATAGTATTTGTCAGTTTATCACTTCTACAGGACTAGCAAAGGGAGCACAGAACTGCTTTTACACAGATCCTTGGCTTAGAAAAATTCTCTATTGAGAAACATTTGTTTGGTTTTAAACGTCTAGAACATGGAGGATTTTCTATAACCTTTTTACTTTAGGCTGAATTGTAGGCCTAAACAATTTGACAGTATGTATTTTAATATTCAGTGACATGCTTTTTACTAGCTTCTATTTACACATTAAATCACAAGTAGAGTCTGTATATCTTCAGATTCATACAAATGATAATAATTAGATGTGGAAGTAATAGGTAGAATTTGGCTGGATTTCGTACATATTTCATTGATTAGGCTAAATTAAGCTGGAAAAGCGTCAGGTGCATTGAACTGGTGGAGGAAAAAGTTCTGTTCCTGAAATACTTGCATGCAGCTTGATGTGCAATGCCTGCTGGTAGCTTTGTGAGAATAAGCGCTTATTGTTAGCTCAGATTGTAACACATTATCAATTAATTGCTGGCAAATCTCTGGTCTCAGTCTGTGTAGGTTGTGAGAAGTGGTAAATCATTAACTTTCAATGTCAGAGTGTTTGAATTACAATATCAGCCCAGCAAGGTATGAAATTTGCAAGTTTAATTTGGTGAAAATAACCCCTTTGTCTTGCAAAATCCTGCTGGTAAGGCCAAGAACACACACTCAGCACTCTGGCTTCTTTATAACCTTTCTTCTGTTTTGCACTCACTAGGTTCCAGCCTCTCACATATAGAACTTCCCACAACGGGCTGTCTCCTGAGTTCTTTCCTTATCTTACACATGCACGGCTGGGTTCCTAGGGAGTAGGAGTACCTGGAGGAGGAACAATGTCAGCCATGTGTTGTTCCGTCACTGTGTTCTGAATAGCAGCAGATGCTGAAATCAAACAATATAGTCTCAGCCACCAAGCCAGTGTGCAATGAATAAACACTGAGGCCTTGTATACACGAGCACCGTATTCCGCATTAAAAAACATTACTGCGCGTTAACAAGCACACTGTACATACGTTACACGTTATTGCTGCGCACTAAGCGCCTTGTTGCTGCGCATTCCAACAACCACTCCGGTGAGAGTGGTAACAGCTGTTGCGGATCATCTGCTGCGCCTTTGTGCTCGTGTGTCAGCTTTCTGCACAATGAGCAGACTCAGGAAATGTCCCATCATTCCCAAGTCGTCCTCTCTGGACTTCCCCCCACCCTCTCTTTGGCAGTGACGAAACTGTCTCCGCCTACAGTTGACTCCCGGGATTTCCAAACATTTAGTCACTTTCATTTCCTGGTCTTTTCCTCGTGGAGTGAATTGAGCTGAGCGGTGCTGTTGATCTGCAGGGCATCGATCAGCCCCTGCTCCTCTGTGTCATCCTCTGGCAGGGAGCTCAAAACATAATGAGCAACCATCCGAGATGTATTCAGCATGTGGAGGGCGAGAGTGGAGACCAGAGCAGGATCCATTCTAACGCAGATTTTGTTTCTATCCAATGGTGCACTCCATGCAAACAGTATTGAAAACAGGCACGAGTTGCTACTGGCAACAAGGAAGATGCTAGGGAAACGCACTGCACCATGGGAAACATCCGGTTTACCCATGGTGCTTTGTGCTCCTTTCCTTCATCACATGATTGCAAGCAAGTACACAGGGAAAATGGAATGCTGGGATACGTGCCCAGAATTCAGTGCGATAATGCGCATCACAGCGAGGAATCCTGTGACGTAGCAAGGAGCGACGTGTGTACAAGCTGCAGCGCACTAAAATCCACGTGAGTCTTACAGCGCAGTTAAGAAGTTGCGCTCTAATTTGATCATGTAGAATAAGCCTGAATTTACTAAAAATGGAACAGAAGAATAAAATGGGTTTATGACTTAGCAAACAGATATAATACAAATTCAAAAGGGGTAGCCGTGTTAGTCTCTTGTAGAAAAACAACAGAGTCCTGCGGCACTTTTAAAGACTAACAGATTTATTTATCGCATGAGCTTTCGTGGGAGAAAATCCCACTTTGTCAGACGCTTTGAACAATCATCCAGCCATAAGAATGAGAACTCTAATTCTCAGGGCACTGATAAACCCTAGTTATACATTCATCTCTTCTGTAAGGTACTGTGCTCAATGGCTCTGATTAACTTGCATGTATACCACCCTCTAGTAATAATATTGTGTACCTACAGAGAATGCTCATCCAAGGAATTCAGGGTGTGGTTAACACTACTATTTCCACTTCATGAATGAGGAAACAAATTCACATAGAATGAGAGACTTGCCCAAGGCCTAAGAAGAATCTTGTGGCAGAGCTGGGAAAGAAGTCAAGTCTTCCAGGTCACAGTCCTGGACCTTACCCCCAGTATCATTCTTCGTCATCTAATAAACCAAATGGGATCATTAGAAATGAAGGCTTTATTATTACTGGCCAAAAAGACAGTAACATACTAGTGGAGACAAGGCATTTTGGGTATGTCTACACTTGTAAAGTTAAGTCAACTCTGTTAAGTCGACTTAACAGAGTGGCTACACTTTAAGTCGACGTAGGTCGACCTTGTTAAGTCGACTTAACAGTAGACATAGCCATCCATGCTGGCTTTAAGTTGACTTAATAAGGTCGACTTAGCGCTATTCCCTGTCCAGACTGGTTTAAAGTCAACTTAAGAAGTCAACTTAAGGCTTATGGTGACCTAAAGAGGGGAAGTTATTAAGTCAACTTAAGCTGTTATTAAGTTGACTTAAGGAAACGCTTAAGTTGACTTAATAAAAGCCCAGTGTGGACGCAGCTTTGTGTAGGTCGACTTAAGCGTCCTTAAGTCTACCTAAGTTGTCAGTATAGGTGCACCCTTTGTTATTACCACAAGGTAAACTTGGAGCAAAACCACTGCCTGTGATTATAGTGTTGTTGTTCCTTGGTCCCACTGTGGTGAAAAACTACAGGTACCTGGTCCCCACTATACTCTTACCATGAGGTACCGAATCTACATTAAGCTATCCTGCAGCAAACACATGTGGGTTTGGTACTCAAGTCATACCGTAAAGCTAAACATTATGGTGTAAATTTTATCAGGATGGCCATCTGCCAGAGGATGGGTAGCTTATCCAGCATTAAATAAATATTAAACATGCGCACCCTGCACTCACAAGAGCATTGGTTGGGGTACCATCAACTGGAGGCAACGCTCATGAAGACTGTACTCATTACAAATTAACCCTATTCACTGTGGTCTCTCCTTGCTTTTGGCAACTCCCACCAGGCCCTTTTTCCTCCCTAACTTGTTCCTTTTACTCCCCGCTCTGTCAGTGAACCAGTAAGCATCTGGAATGCTCCACCCCACTGATGACACTTCTTTGAAAGGGCATCTAGCTCCCTCTCTTCTAATCTATCATTTATCAGGCCTCAAATACTAATCTAAACTTCTTCAAAGTTCAGTTCTGTTTAGATTAATTCTTTTTGGCTCATTCTGTGTTAGACATAAGGACCAGCAACTGTTATTCTGATCTAGATTTTCTCAAAGATCACACTTGGGGTTTTGGCTTGGCCAGCCCTCTCTCCAGTGAGGCATTTTAGAAATTATAACATGCTCTATTCCTGAGGCAGCAGATAAACAGAAATCTGTAGAGGTAAAGTCCACTTATGATTAGAAAATAGAACTTTTCTCACTGTATTTTGCAGTGCTGATCATGGGGCTTTGAGTTACAGTAGGGGTAGAAATGCTAAGCAAACTCCCACTGCACTCTACACGTCACATGTCTATGTTCCACTTAATCAATATCTCATCAGGTAACATAAAAAAAATCTCCCTTTGCCACTCTTGAAGGAAAAAAACACAGAGAAGCCAGCACTAGCAAATCATCATTTCTAGTGCAGAATCATTATTCTGTTGCACTCAAATCCCACTGCATTTTGTACATTCACAGTGAATTCTAGGCAAACCCCATCAGGGAAAACTCCAATGCTCTTTACTTCATGTTTACCTTTGCTGTGATGGCTCTGGATTAATTTATTTTGCAGAGCTCATCTAGCCAAAGGAAACATTTGTGCCCTGTGGCACTAGAGAGCTGACGTGAAGTTACCGTGTTTCAAATTCTACACCCCAGGGGTTGGACTTCAGACCAGGTGCCCTCTGACTTGTAGGAAACTGCAGCAACAAGATGAGAATATATAAAAACTGTGCTTTGCCACTGCTTAGATGTGTACCCAGTATGAGAGGTACCCAGCCACCTAGTGAAAGGCTGTTTTAGAAACTTATTACCTGGTGATGGAGAGGAATAGAGCTAATCCTAAAATGTCTCAGCTGAGTTTTTCAGGTATTTTCACTACTATATACCCGTCCCAAAAAGGGATTCTAATTAGGTACGTATCCAGACGGAGGGCTGCTCAGTGTGTCTTAAAGTGGGTGCCCCACAGCATTCAGACAGATCATCCAGAATGGAATGTTTGCTAAAGATCAGCAGTGATCATAACAGACTTCTTGCCCATGCAGAGTGTTAATGCATGGGAGTCAGCCCAGCTGCCGAAGAAATTCTTTCCATTGCCTCCCCTACCCCCTGAAATAAACCCACATTCCTGAAGGTTAGCTGTTCCTGTTAGTCACAGCACAAAGGACTAATTTCAGTGGGTGTTGGTATCGCTACACCATGACTGAATCTGGCTAAGTATATTCCAGTAACGACTATGCAATTTCCTATGCCAGCTAAGGGGAGTAAACAAGAGCAGCTTTTGACTTTTTCATTTAATTACATTCCATGAGCCAAAGGGTGGAAGTGGGTGCAGCTCCACACCTGAAGTGTGAGTTTGGTCCATTAGGTTAGAATGGTTTACCCAAGGGTTCCTGAGGTCTTTCTCCAATGGTGGAAAGTGTCATCACCTGGGACAATGTGGCTGCAGTGCAAAGCAGGCTGAACTCCTTTAAATGGAAAATGGGCTACAGCAATTCAGCACAGTTTCAAAAACAGGAGGAAATGACCCCAGCTAGCAAGGGATGAACCAATTCAAGGAATCACTGGTGCAGCCTCCAGCCATTTATATTGCTTTGGAGATGTGTTTGTGAGTGAAAGTTACTTTTTCACTATACCCTCCCAGTCAACCTCCAGAGCAAGGGCAGAAAACCCTTCTTCAGGCTGAAACCCCACTGAATGAACAGGCAGTGGTTGTGAATCTAGCCCATTAAATGTGATTAGAGTTTGAGTTTTAGAAGATGAGCTGTAGGGTAATTTATATTTCCTAGTGGAAGGTTAGATCACACTTTAGCCTGCAGTCCGTAGTGAAGGAGAACACGGAGGCCTCTGCAGATTACTGCGAATTGTGTGCATTTCAGAGTAGCACAAAGTCTCTTAGGGATCCCCAGTAGCATAAAGAGGGACAATAACTTAATACACCCCTTTAAATCATGTGGCACTCTCCCATGGCCAGCTTGTTAGCCCACAGGAGAGCAGAGCCATGGTTCTGCCTACTCTCTTCCCTCTTTTTATCCATTTGCAACCAGGCAAAAGAGTCTGAGGTGCAGCCCCTGCACTGCCCCAAGCATGAGGGTTGTAACTGTAGCCAGCCCTAATGAAGGCTGTGCAAAGACTGAGTATGGGGCAGCTCACTCAATCCTAGTCCTCTGCATGCCTAATTTAAGGTAGGGTATGACCTAGCTTTATAGAACCGGCCCAGTCTTGCCAACCTTATTCATGTTAAGCAGAACCTTGCTCCACTGAGGTTAGGGGGATTACAGTGCTTACTCAGTAAGCAAAACTGGCAGAATTAGGGTCTACAGGATTTTGCTTAGCTCTTCAAATGGCTGTAGACAGGAAAGCATCTGTCTTATTAATGTAACTGCTTACCTGAAATGATTTGAAGCAGATTATCACAGAGCGACTGTTGGAGCCTGTGGTAACCTTCAAATGTCTATGGACTCCATTGGAACAAAATACTGTCCTTTAACGATGTCTTTTCCAGGTCTATTGTCACCACACCTTTACCTGCCTTCCCACTCTGCTCCGGCTGTAAATTAGCTGCAATTTGCTGAACTCATTTTGACTATAAATATTCCTCATTCAAATTAGGAAATTAAAAGACAAATTCTTCTCTGGAAGAACCCATGGGGGGATGTTCCTAAAACTGTGTATTTGCCTACATAGTGCTGCATTTTCTGTCAGAAATGAGAAGTTTGTGTCATCACCATTGTGGCCAACCTGAAGCATGCCAAAAATCCTGAGTCAGGCATGCAAAATGCATGGGTTTGGTTTAAAATCACGTTGTTTTTATTTTTAAAAAAATGGGGCTAATTTGATTGATGGGTTTTGAGCCTTTTGGCTTTATATTTCTGAACTTTTCTTTGCAGTCATGAGGGCTAGAAACTTTTTTTCTTAAATGAAAGCTGAGATTGTTACATAACTGCAGGAACGGGGGCTTTAAGAGAAACATCAAATACTGCAAGACTTACTATTAAAATCATGAGAGGGTAGTATTTTTGGTGCATGCCTGGCAGAAGGGTTACAAGCACAAGCAAGCTGACAGCCCCTGTTCACAGGTAGGGGAGTCAACATGGAGTCTATCCCAGGCCTCTAGATTGCAGGGCTATTATGCACCACATCACACACTCAGTATTACTCTTCAGCTTTTGCCTCCTACATTTGGGAGTCATGCCATCCTTGTAGGCTATTCTCTTGGAGCTCACAGGCAGAGTATCTGTGGATGCTGAGTTGAAATTGCAACAGCTGTTACACAGTTTCATTTGCTGAGCACCTGGTAGCAAGGTTTTAGACCCCACCCAAAATGCTGTATCAGATCCATTGTTCCCATTAGGGATCTTCTGCTATTTCATGGGGAGGATGGGGCTTTAGTCCCCCACTCTTCATTCCACAGGTTACCGTTTCTTTATGCCTTTTCCCCTTCTGTTTAGCTCCTTTCCATGCCAGAGACCAAGTGGCTTGGTGAAATTACAAAGGGGTTCATGACGGCAGTGCTCATTGGAAGTTAAACCAGATCAATGTGTAGCTGACTCAATAGCTTGGCCATCTTGTTTCCCTTGTGGATGTTTTTATGTAGGGAAATAGATTGGTTTTATCCCCCTCCTCAAAATGTCCAAATATTATTTGTTTAGTTTAAATACGTAGCGCCTGCTCAGGCCGCCATTTCATCCACTAAGTAGCTCCCAAGCAGTCGCATCTCTGCACTGGCTCACAGTGTGCTTAGCACAGTAATAGAGCGAATTGCCTGGTCTGCACTCTTCTTGTGTCCTTGGAAGCTCCAAATATGCCTGAGACACAGTGCTTCTATTGCTTCCATTGAATGGTGCATCTTTGCCTAATCCCCAGTGCAGGCTGTGCCTTAAAAACACAATGCAGCCCAGAAAAGGAAAGAAGACTAAGAGGAAGAAAGGAATGAGTATCATTGCTGGAGAAAGAGTCTCTGTTGCTCCAAGTCTGTAAGTCATGAGTATTGTTATACTGGTAACCTTTGTTTTAACTGTATTTTTCTATTCAGAGAAAAAATCTGAAGCTACAAAATTTACAAAAAATCTGAAGCTACAAAAACTCATTTAATTTCAGAATTTCTGTCTATAAAACTTTAAACCTCTGTATATAAGAAACCTGAAGTAACAGTGACACAATTGTATATTGTGTTTCTGGATAATTCAGGTGGTTAATAATGGGTCTTTCAAATTATTTGGTATTTCAGTGTCTTTATTTGTTTCGTTTTTTATAAAAAATTGTTAATATTAACTTCCACCAACAAGCACTTACCATCACTGCACATTACAAAAATTACCATCAGATCCCTGGTGTCTGGTGGGAATATGTTTGTTGTATTTTCCTGGAAACAGTCAGTAGGTGCTTCCCATTTACTCACTAGGCTGAATCACTTGGTGCAACCTCAGCAGCAAGACACAGGTTCTATAATCCTAGAAGGAAAAATATTCAAACCAAGCTGCTGACTCTGTGCAATTATGATTTTCTTATTGCTTTGAGTTTTGAGGTCTCTTACCACACAGCCTCAACACACAGTGCACATCTATACTCTGACAGCAGCTGTGCAAAACATATTGCAAAAAGCAAATACGTAGTCAATGATTTGAAAAGCAGTATTTGGAGAAAAATGTTACTAATACATTATCTATGAGGTATGACTCATGTGCCCAGTGCTGAACAAACAGACTATAGCGGGGAGGGTGTGCAAGTGCTTTGGAGGATAGAATCACAATTCAAAATGACTTCGAGAAACTGGTGAAATGGTCTGAGATAAATAGGATGAAATTCAATAAGGACAAATGCAAAGCACTCCACTTGGGAAAGAACAATCAGGTGCAGACATACAAAATGAGTAATGACTGCCTAGGAAGGAGTACTCCAGAAAGGGATCTGGGTGTCGTAGTGGAGCACAAGCGAAATATGCGTCAACAGTGTAACACTGTTGCAAAAGAAGCAAATACCATTCTGGGATGTATTAATAGGAGTATTTCAAGTAAGACACAAGAAGTAATTCTTCAGCTCTACTCTACACTGATTAGGCATCAACTGAAATATTGTGTCCAGTTCTGGGCATCTCATTTCAGGAAAAATGTAGAGAAATTGAAGTAAGTCCAGAGAAGAGTAACAAGAATGATTAAAGATCTGGAACACTTGAATTTTGAGGGAAGATTGAAAGAACTGGATGTGTTTAGTCTGAGAAAGAGGAGACTGAGGAGGGACATGATAACAGTTTTCAAGTACCTAAAAGGTTGTTACAAGGAGGAGGGAGAAAAATTATTCTCCTTAACTGCCAATGGTAGGACAAGAAGCAATGGGCTTAAATTACAGCAAAGAAGGTTTAGGTTGGACATTAGGAAAGAATTCCTAACTGTCAGGGTGATTAACCACTGGAATAAGTTGCCTAGGGAGATTGTGGAATCGACATCATTGGATTTTTTATTATTTTTTTCCAGAGCTGGTTAGACAAACACCTGTCAGGGATGGTTTAGAATAGTACTTGGTCTTGCCATGATTGCAGGGGACTGCATTCAGTAACTTCTCATGGTCCCTTCCAGTTTCTGTGAATCTATGAGCTTCCTCAAGGTTTTGTTCTTCTTGGAATATTCTATAATATGATGTAATCTACAGGAACCCTCAATGTTTTTCCATACTGATTCAAATAAGGACAGTTTTATTAAAAATGTAGCTCTAGCTATGAAGAGCTGGCTCTATTAACACTAAAAATGTAGTTAAAAAGTGAATAGCAAATGTTTTATTTATTCCATCTGCAGCATTTCCAATCCATGATGCATTCTATAACTCTGCTAGGTTCATTTCTTTGTCATTTGATCAATGAAATATGAAAGAATGTCTGCAATATTTTAGTTATATCCACCACATAATGTATTTGTGTCTCATACTCCGGTAATCTGCATCTTAATGACTTTGTTGGTTCCATTCCTTTGTCTGCCATGAAGCTAGCTCCATGTCACATACATTTTCTGAATTGGGGGACAATGCTGCTGTTCCAGGTTTTAGGTGGAAATGAGACATTAGTATCCCCAGCTAAGTTGATACTGCAAAATACTGAATTTCTGCAAATATATCCTCATATTTTCCAAGTTGTGTATATCAGAATTTGCAAAAATTGAATTTGACTATTCACACTGGACATGCCAGAGAGCAAAATCCAATCAAAAGTAACCTGAGCAGCCTGACTACATGCAGAAAACTGTTTATAATCAATACCCAGAGTTAATACAATTTGCAAAAAATATTAATTGAATCCTTTTGTTAAATGAATATTCTACAAAAGAAAAAGGAGGCTAAAATTGCCAGATAAATTTGATTGTGAATTGTTCCCTTAGTACTTGTAATAAATGGATTTCCTATACTTAGTTCTGTTAACTAAAACTATGGTTTATGTTATAACTGGCTTCTTATTTTCCATGTAATTTACATGTTACTGGAATGGGATAGTTCAGAAAAAAGTCCTAACTTCAGCACTAAGGCCCAGACTTTTTGCTGAGTCAGTCTATTCCATCAGTCGGTTCTATTCAACATCTTCATTAATGATCTTGATGATGGAATAGACTTGCTTAGTAAGTTTGCGGATGACACCAAGTTGGGGGGAATGGTAGATACTCTGGAGGGCAGGGACAGGATCCAGGGAGACCTGGACAAATTGGAACACTGGGCCGAAAGAAACCTCATGAGGTACAACAAAGACAAGTGCAAAGTCCTGCACTTAGGACGGAAAAATCCCATGCACTGCTACAGGCTGGGGACC
>ML685789.1:11246426-11306141 GCA_007922175.1 Pelusios castaneus
AGGAGTATTGCCAGCAGATCGAGGGATGTGATAATTCCCCTCTATTCAACACTGATCAGGCCACATCTGGAATACTGTGTCCAGTTTTGGGCTCCCCACTACAGAAAGGATGTGGACAAATTAGAAAGAGTCCAGCGGAGGGCAACAAAAATGATTAGGGGGCTGGGGCAGATGACTTATGAGGAGAGACTAAAGGAACTAGGCTTATTTAGTCTATAGAAGAGAAGACTGAGGGGAGATTTGATAGCAACCTTCAACTACTTGAAGGGTTGCTCCAAAGAAGAGGGAGCTAGGCTGTTCTCGAGGGTAACAGAGGACAGAACAAGGCGCAATGGTTTCAAATTACAAATGGGGAGGTCAAGGTTGGATACTAGGAAAAACTTTCTCACTAGGAGGGTGGTGAAGCATTGGAATGGGCTATCTAGGGAGGCGGTAGAATCTCCATCTTTGGAGATTTTTAAGGCTCGGTTAGACAAAACCCTGGCTGGGGTGATTTAGGGGGAGAGGTCCTGCTTTTTAGCAGGGGGTTGGACTAGATGACCTTGTGAGGTCCCTTCCAACCCTATTATTCTATGATTCTATGATTAAAGTCAGTGGAATTAGGCCAGTAGAGAATTTGGCTGAAGAACTTAAAAATGTTGGCCATGTGAATTTGGCATAGGTTCTGCTGGAGATATGCACAGCTAGAGCTTTCAGAGGGATTTACCCTGGGAGCACAATCATTCTCTGGTCTTCCCAGCATGATCAGGGAATGTGTATGAGACACATTATTTTTTTTTAAATGATGATGCTATGGTGTAGGCTTAAGGTCCAGCCCTGCTTCGTCCTTCCTTTTCCATCCAGAAATCTGCAAGGGCCAGGATGCCATGTATATGGAAACTCTGCCTCCATACTAAGTCTGGTCCCCTATGTTTTTGCCCCTGATCCCTGTCAGCAAAGCTTCAGGGTCACCCCCATCAGTAGTCTTCCCTTAAGGTAGGTTCTTGTACCTCAAATGTACTTGACTGGAAAATTAACCCCGCCCCCTCCATTAGCTTGACCACTACCTGACCGCTCCTCTCTGATCTCAGGACCCTCAGAGAGCTTTCAATAAGGCCCGGGGGACAAAGGAACGCTGTCTGGAAGGTGGTTTAGTCTTCTTCCACTTAAAGAGGAGATATCCACTCATGGTGAGAGAGGGTCTCCTTTGCATGTAGGCCCAAAAGACCCAATCAGGCCATGCACTCATTGTAACTGTTGTTTTATTTATGCTTTGTGTCCCTGTTACCCCAAACAGTACATCAAGGTGTATGTTTGCTTTTGGATTCATCAGACACAGTCAGAGACCATTTAAAGTATTTATTGAATGATAGGATGAATAAATAAATCCTTAAGCAAGCAAAGAACAACTTAAGCTTATGCCGAAAAAGATCTGTTAGTCTATAAGGTGCCACCGGACTCTCGTTGTTTTTAAAGAACACTATGGGTCTCTTACATCCCTTCAGCAGTCGGGGACGCTCTAGATGATTGCGGAGCACCCTGAGTACGGTTCTGAGGCACCCCGTTTTCACAGTAAAGGTTTCTGCCTTAGTCCTGCAGTAAAGTCCACAGATTCTCAGGGGCTATGCTAACATATAGCATTTCAGGAGAAGGTGAGGTGATTAAGCCCACTTTTCCTTCACACACTCGGGCCCAAGGCCGAGGTAGCTTGAAGGAACAGATAAAAAAAGTACATCACAGCCAAGCCTTGCAAAACAGCAAAAAACAGCAAAACACCCTACATCAGGCCGCAGCCAATTCACACAGGAGACTGGGTCCAGCTGGTATTTTGAGCATAAAGCCCAGCATCAGTTCACAGTCGGGTCACTAATGGGGGGTGGGGGGATGTGGGTGCCACTACCTGTCCATCACAAAATCTTCCGCTTTCACCCTACAGTCCCCACTAAATGTTTCTTTCTTTGTATCAGCGAGTGTATTTGTACATCTGATGCTGCTCCCTTTATTTTTACTTTGCTTATCCTCTATCTGTTGCCCTCCCCCCACACCCCATGTGTGTATTTGTGCACCAACCTGTGTCCCCTTTCTCTGTGCATTGTTGAGTTATGACCCTATGATACTCATTTAATAACACCAGATTAGTTATAATGCTGAGTGGATGGAAACATACTGGAGGCAAGCAGGAGAACACAAACAGGGATGTTAGGCTTTTTTTTATAATAAAAAGGTAACATTTATTGTGTGAGATGCCTAATAGTCAGGTTTAGGTTTTAGTTAGCCAAAATACGCTTGAGAATTTAATCCTCAGTCATGAATTGTGTCTTCTTATTCTGTGTAACAAACAAGCTGACCACAGAGGAATAGGTACACCACAAACATTCACGAGTAATTTTGAAATACGGGGCTCTGGGATGGAGTTTTTGCAACATGGTAACTATGATAACTGCATTGATGGTTGTTGGTTATTAAGAAGTTAATTGATACAAATAGCTTGTGTCTGTGATTAGAAGGGCCCGTATAGCTAATGAGCAAGAATAAAGTTTATTATGGTTATGGAAGTAAGGATGTGTATCCGAATGTTACATAAAAAGTAAGGTATAAAAGATCTGACTCTGTTCCCTAAATTCAGGAATGTCAGGCTTCTGAAATGGTGTCAACTTTTTTGTGGTCTATTCTCTGAGGTTCTCCACTGGCTGAATCCTTCTTTGTTTCCCATAGCTTAGCAGTACGTGAGGATGCATATAGTCCTGACATATATCTATCTATTTGTAGCTTTATGGTGGGTTATGTGAATGCGTGAACTTATTTGGATGTTACGTAAAACTTATACTTTATTTCTATCATCTCATCATCTTGATCAACAAGAATCTTCTCTATAGCCATCTGAATGGGAAGAATCTGTATTAACAGAATAGTAATCCTGGCATACTCATATTTGTGAAAATCAATCAGGCTGGAGCATGCAGTGTGCATTTATTACAGCACGTGTATGTAAAAATGTTTTTGTTTTCTTTTTTTAAATTATCTGAAGAAATGATTGACTGTAAGTTGGAAAGTGAAGGACATTAGTGCTGCAGGTGCCCTTTGACAGCAATATTGGCCTGTCTACACTGCAGCTGGGAGTATGTTTCCTAGCACAGGTAGCAGCATAGCCAGGGATAGCACTTCCTGTGCTACTTCTCAGCTGAGTACAAACCTGCCTGGATGCCCTGGTGACATCCTTGAACCACTTGCTTGTGCTAGCCCAGGCTGTGGCACTGTTTTTAGCATGCTAGCTGTACTCAGCAAAGTGTGCCTGTCTACCAGCACTGAGAAGCACCATGCCAGCCATGCAGATATTCTCCACAGAGACTCTTTTGTGCTTGCTTTAGACCTGTAAAGTTTGATCTCTGTGAAACTTTCCCAGAAGTTCACATTCGTTTAAGAACCTCAGTGAGGTCTAACTCACTGGTTATAAAAATGGGTGCCATGAGTCCTGAGCACCAGCTGGTTTTAAAAGCGAGTCAGTGGAACCCATTTTAACACCACTTTGTAGTTTGGGGAAATTTTCTCAGTGTGAACAAAGCTGTAGAATCATTCCTAAAGTGAAGCTTGGATGTGGCAGGGAAGGGATAATTCTCTCATATCTGCAAAGACCTTGCTTTCTATCAGGAGAACTACAGTTTTATTCACCACTGGGCATCTGGCATTATTAAAAGGAATAAATATTTGTCAAACTGGCACCCAGTCAGGGTCACAGCTCCATTGTGTGACACACTGAACAAACACGGAAAAGAGAGACACCCTGCCCCAGCAGGCTTACCATCAAGCAACTGGCTGAAGAAGCTTCTCTTAACACAATACTAAATGCAATTAAGTACACCATGCAGAGATTCAGTCTTGAATTGGATCTGAACTCTGCAGATGATAAGATAGTGGGGATAAAATTGAAAAGCTTAAAGGAAACTCCTTGAGTGTAAATTCACAATCGGACAGCCCAGGTAGATAATGTTAAAGTTACATTTTATTAAAAAAAACAAACAAACAAAAACAACAAACAAATAAACAAGGAGTCCTGTGGCACTTACTCCTTTCTCTCTAGGAGACCTATAGGGATAATATGAGTGAGATATACATTGCAAATCCCCCTGGCTGGTATTTGTGTTTATGGATATTGTACAGATGGACATATTTGAATGAATATGTTCTGTGATGGATAATTGTACAGAAATTAACGAGAGAAAAAAATCCCTGAGCGGTAAATGGTGATAATGCTGCTTTACATTACAAGAGACAATGAGGAAGCAGTAAAAGGGCAGCAGACTACTAATTGGTACTACTGAGGGGAATATTGAAATTGAAGCAATTAAAGGAATGTGAAACTTACTGGAAATGAAGTTTGAATCTGTAAGGTTCGTTCCCAAAAAGGACCATTGTCTTATGTGCAGCTAGGACATGTTGCACCCCCTGGGGAAACTTTAATTGAAACATGTTATAGACTTTGATATCCTGTTTCGTGTTTCCAGAAAATGTTTGCTAGGGCAAAGCTAGTATATAGGTCATTCAGCCTTTTATCCTGTTACATGGGTAAGTTATATTAGAAAACTAAGTGTGGGCCTGATCCTGAAAATACATTCACACACAAGTAATTTTGGTCAAAGGAATAGTTTCATTAAAGACAAAAGGATCATCACCACAATGACAAAAGCAATGGGGCTGGTTGTACAAATATGCACGTGAATAACTCTTGCATAAATAGACATATTATCTTCATGTGCATCAGTGTTTGTGGAATCAGAACCTACATTTTCTGGGCAAACCCTGACTACAGTGAAGCAAATGTCAAAATTTCTATTGACTTCAATAGGGTCAGGGCTTTACACCCTATGATTGTGGTGTGAAGAAAAAATCCTTACATTTATATTGAATGTATGTAGTGGGGAACATGAAAGTATTGTTGTATCCTTGGAAGAGGATGGAACAAAGAATTATTATTTACCAGAATTTCAGTATCTGTTGTTGAAATGGATCTGTCTGTCTCTGACTTTCCCAGGAAGTTTACATTTTTCTGGGGGAGAAAAAAATCTAAAAATCTTATAGGAGAAATGCTTGCTTCTAAATTTGTTGTCATTTTGGAGACTCACAAATCCATTGGTCAGAATTTGCAATACTCTTAATTTTTAATGCAATACTCTTCTGGGACTTAGCTGAGGATTTGAAATTTGAATCTTGTACAAACCGATGTCCTTTTTATTGTCTGCATTAGGATTGCCAACATTCTGTTTTGTAGATTCTTTCCTTGGCAGTTGTTGATGGGAGGAAAGGGGTTAGTTCTTAATAAACTGAATAGAGAGGAAAAGTCTCCAATGGATCTATTTTGTAGCCAAATAAGCACCCAGGTTTAGGATGGCTGTGGGAGTGGGTAAATACTAGAACTAGCTGGGAATTTATCACTGAAACATTTTATGTCAGAAAATTCTGCCTCATTGAAATTGTTTGCCAGAAAGGGCCAATTTTGCTGACTTTCCTCATTGAAGGGGGCAAAATTGGACAAAAAATGTTTAGACTTTTCTAAATGTCCTCATATGGTATTTTCAAAACAAGTTTCATTTTTCTGTTCAAAACACATTTTATTTTCAAATCTTTTGTTAATTTATACTACCCCCTCCCCCCAAGATCAAAACTGAAAAAAAAATGTTTCATATGACCCGCTCTCAGTTTGAATAGTCAGGGTAGGAATGGAGCATAGTCATACATTATAGGTTCCTCGGAATTGTTGAGATTTTGACTTTTTCCAGTTCAGGATCGGAAAATAATATGAATCTCAAAAAGTCCTGTGAGATGGGGAAAACCACTTCTAGACAAGCTCTAGTAAATATTAGTCTCCCTCTGACAAATTAATGGTGTCCTGAACAAATCTCATGGAATTAAGGAAAACTTTATTGAATAAGTTAAACCTTATTGAATTAGGGCGAATACCTTTTAGGTATTAAAGTAATTGGATATGTGTTGTGGCATTTTATGTACCTTCTCTAGTATAAAGGGAGGATGAAAATGAACTTCCTCTATTATCTGCTTTTGAAGCCATTCCCATTCCCATCCCTGAAAGAGATGTATATACTAGTTCAAACTCGATTCTCCAGATACCAACAATAAATAGCCTGAGTTTTAACTGACTTGGAGCAAATGGATCTGACTTCTGATCCATGGAGGGCTCCAATCCTGAGGGGAGACTTGGAAAGACTCGGCCAACTGAAGCTTTGAAAGACTGGCTGCTTGTTCTGAACTGAAGCTGTGAGAAACTTGTGACCACAACGAAATCCTTAGGGTGGGCGAAAGACTTTTCCTGCCAAAAATCCATGTTAGGATTGGGGAGATCTTTTGCAAGTTTATTAGCATATACATAGATTCTTTTGTTAGTTTTAACATGTTTTCTCTATAATGCTTTTTACTTTAGGAGTAAAGTTCAGCTGTGAGTAGAAAGACCAATGTGGCAACTTATATAGAATGGCCAAGGGTTGGCTGTCCTTAAAAGTAAGATTTAGAATCCTAAAGAACGAGATTCAAGGCCAAAGAGTGAGACTTCCCAAGTGGTGCGTTAGGTCGTTGTTTAAGATGTGGACTTTCATCTTTGGTCCTTGACGACATCCAATAGTCCAGGTTTTTAATCAAACCAGCATTTAATAGCTTGTTTTAAAATGTACACTCCTTAATATTGCATATTAAACACTTAAATGTCCTAATTCAGGCTAAAGTCTACCGCACATGAGAATTCTTTATGCAGTGTAAATCAGTGGGTTTTAATAAAAACATTTATTTGCTGGTTGGAAGGAAAACCTGACTGGTTGGAGATCCCTGACGACATGAATTTGTCCACTTTGGTTAAAATTTTGAACTGTATTTTGCAGAACCTGCAAATATTTGATCAAATACTATTCATGTTTTTGGACAAACTTTTTTTTTTTTTTAACCATTAAGTACTCACACACAAACCCACCTCATAACCTCCTCACGCAAGTGTACAGATCATCGGCCTGTTGTTTCCATGGTTACCACAGTACACAAGCTTGGAAGGTAGCTTTCTGAACTCTAAGCTCTGTGCCTGAGGCCTTGAAAATATATTTCCAGTGCCTTAGTAAAAATATTTAAAATCTTTATATGTTTATCCAACATGAATAAGATAAGCTTAGGAATGTGTGTGGGAGTGAGATAATATGCCAATGAATGAGTCTCACACTCAATGAGTGAGACTTGACATGTCTGCTTATAATTGTTAACAATCACACTGTTATCTTTCTTAGAAAAGAAAGTAAGCATGTCTGTTTAGCAGTCTGTGGTTTGCTGGAACTCATACAGTGAAAGCAGGGAACTGTTCAGCCTGGAAATACTGTGATCAGGAAGGAGAGGGATGTATGTCTCCTCCTAAGAGGCAGTGACTGAGGAGCCAGATGCTGTGGGTGGATACCTTTGATGAACCACTGAGAAGAAATACAGGTGCAGTTGCCGTGAGCTCATGCATTCTGCATTTCACAATGAGGAAGATTTGTGATTTCTTTTGAGGAATAAGAGACACTTGGGTTAACAGGATTTTTGGCCCACTAATATCACTTTCACTATGGTACTAACTAAGGAACATGTGCACTCAGTAAAGGTTTCCTCAAAGAGCAGCTGAATGCAGGAGGCTGATTTTTCTCAAAGCTCTCTCTTCCGAGTAAAAGCCCAAAGCCTACACCTACTAATTTGTTTTGCACAGAAAGTAACTCTTTGATGTAAAGTCAAAGGTTTGCCAAATCAAACTGAAACACTCACAAAAAGCTGTAAATCCTTGCAGGGGTGAAAACTAATGCTGGATGAGCCAGAGACATAAACTTGTTCTGTCAACACTTTCAATGTGTCATTTTGAAGCACAATCACTGAAAATAAGATTTCAAGAGCTCACTGGAGCGATCTACTCAGATAGTCCATCAGTGTTGCATACTTGTTTGTAGTCCTCATATGCCCATCAAAGAGACTGGGGGGAAAGAGTTATAGGGGCATCGGAAGAAAAATCAGAACAAAATATTACTGGCATTTGTCAAATACAGTCACTTATTGCTTTTTTTACTTTAGTTCTAACAGGAGTTTATTTCAGCTGCTTAGCATTGTTTTATTTGTCCTGGGACCAAAGAAGAATTTGTATTTCCTATTTTTTAATAACATGGAGCTACATATAATAGATGACAAAGCATATATACATGTATGCATTTATTACAATAAACAAAACCAACTATTATATAAGGAAGAAATGATGACAGGAATCTGTAGTGTACATCAGAATTAACTATGGCATCAGTGATGGCCTTTAAGGAAACATCTTTCAAGTGATTAATGAAGGAAACCAGGTGGTTAAACACTGGATTTGATTTTGGTAAGAACCGTGCCTGTTACTTTGGATAATGGCTTTGGGGCTATTTGTAATCAATATTATCAAATGGCTCTTTCAGGGCCCTACTAATGTGCCATTGCCATTGTCGGATTTGGAAAGAAGTTAAATGGATCAATCAATGAACTGTTTTGTAGGAAAATAATCTTGTCAAGTTGCTACATCCAGAGACCATCAGATAAATAACACTCAGTGCACACAATGCTGCTATAAGGTCTTCTCTTTTCAGGAAGGAACTTGAAGTAATGAACAGACATAAATATAGAATTAGTACTGTTGCTCTTAAAGAGTAATATGTGAGGACTTTAGCAACAGAAAAAGAATTGCAGCCTTCCATGTTGTGGAATACTGGGGGCTGTGGAGAAATAAGATGAAGATCTGAGATCTACAGTTAAGTAGGCCTGTTTGTCCATCTGTTCACCGTTTAGCAGGACTGGCACATGGATGTGGTCTTGTCTGGATTTCCATGTCCAGTCTCTGTGTTCATGCATTCACATAGACAGTCTACAAAGTCACAGTGTAACGTGAGTTTATTTTTTAGGTTCTAGCTCCCTACTGCACAAAACCCAAAACCCGAGAGGCTGCTGCTCCCTAAAGCAGAGAGGCACAACTCATCCACCTTGCTGTAGTCACGTGCCAAGTCTCTGCTGCCTCTTCGCAGGCTGATGACCCAAGATCCAGATCACACACTTCCCTACAGACCCTGGAGGCAAGGAGGACAAAGAAATGCCTTGCAACTTAGTTTACTTTGATCTGTTTTATGTGACACAGAACATTTCTATGACTAATAACGTTTATTTCTTTTGTTATTTGGTTTCCCATTGTCTTTTTATTTTCATGTGACTTTGGGGAGAAATCTTTTCCTCAGTGCACAGCGGTATCTAAGGCTTTGAGGAATTTTGCAGACAATCAAAGGAAGAAATCTGCCCCTATGGTATCATGTTGAGGCAGCGGCTGTTAGTGCAATATTTGGGCCGCAACATACCTATGATACCTGTGCAGATAGGAATGACTGATAAACGCACCAATACTGTTGCCTCTCCTCCCCCAGCCTGCTCCTCTCTCCATGTCATCTGTATTTATATGGATTCTGAACCTCTTAACAATCCCTCACACCAGGCACCTGTAGAACACTGCCCGCTGCCACCACAAAAGGAGAAGAAGAAGGAGTGAGTTTTACCCCATTGACCGTTTTGTAAATAATAATGTCAATTAAGGATCAAAGTGGCTTGCTGCTGGTTATCCCTGGACAGTTTTCTCACTTAAGTAGATCATCACAGTTGGCCATTTTGTCATGCATGGCTTGAGACTCCATATGAGAAGAAAAAGGGAGTAGAATAGAAAGCAAAATTCTGAGTTTAGCTGATTGAGTTACAGAAGATTCTGGAAGCCAATTGCTGTGGAGAATAGAGCCCTATGTGTTTTAAATCTGTATGTACTGTTGATATGATAAATAATTTGCTTCCGTGGGAACAAGACTGAATTCATAACAAGCACAAATATTTATCACAAAGATATATTTCAGTGTTTTTTCTAATCGTTCTTAATTTTGTGACCCTATTAGAAAAAAGTAGTATGACCTTACATTTGTAATTTAGTTCTTATTCTGTTCACATTAACAGATTTAGAATACTCTTCTCAAGTTCTATGCTCTTTCCTCAGAAATTATCTGTATCATTATTTATTTTATTACAGTGATGCTGCAAGGTCCCCTTGGAAACCCTGAGCCCAGTTTTGAACCCGATCCCAAACTGGAAAGGTTTTACTTTCTTTTTCTGATTGTCATTCAGATGTGGCTAAATAATTGCAGATTTCAACCCAAGATGGTGGAAATACACAGTTTCTGCAACATTTCAGCATTTGGTTCTGAAATATCATAAGAACAGACCCTGAGATTTCAGCTTTGCCCTATCTGAACCCTGCTCTACTCCCAATTATGCCCTCAAATCCAAATGCTGAACTTTTCTGTATCCAGCTTTAAACACCACGTTCTTCTTCCATCTCCCACATCTATTAATGTGGTCTACACATACATGGTCATTTCTAAAACTCTGCCATGTGTACAGTTTGATAAATCTAATTTACGTTGGTCTGAATTTGCATCACTAAAGAAGATTTTCAATTAGGAACCTGGTTCCCTGTTGCCCTGTCCCTTCTGTAGTCATTTACACTACTGCAAGAATGCTACCAAATCAAGACTTGTTTAGGCTTAAAAGTTCTTGTGCTCTAACCACACTGACATAGTTAATATAGCAATCCTTTCTACCACAGACGCAGCTACACCAGTGCAAAAGTGCTTCTGCTGGTTTAGCATAATCCACTCCAGTGAAGTAAAATACTCTATACCAGAATAAAGTGTCTGCTATAAATGCCCATTCCCTAAGGTTTTACCAGTGTAGCTGTGGCTATGTCTACACTTGTAATTTTAAGTCGACTTTAACTAAGTCGACTTAGTGAGTCTACACTTAAAATTAAAGTTGACTTTGGGGGGAACTTACAAAGTTGACCTAGAGTATCCACACTGGACACCTAGATCGACTTCTAGGGGCTAGGGGGACCTAGGGCAGGTCCACAGGGGCAGGGGGGCACCCCTTGCCCACTGCCAGGGGGCTCAGCCTTTGCCCCATTGTACATATGTACAATGGGGCAAAGGGGGACAGGGACCCTGGCAGGGCACAGGGGTAGGGTGGGCAGGGCTCTGCCCTGCCCTGTGGGGGGGCATGCCAGGCTCCTCCTGTGCCCCCCCAGCAAGGAGGGCATTGGTGTAGTCCTGGGGTAGCCTTAAGTCGACTTAGGGCTACCCCACGTCTACACTGGCTTAAGTCGACTCTAGGGAATCAACTTAAGCATTAAGTCGAATTAAAATGAGATGTTATAAAGTTAACTTAATTTTCCTTAAGTCGACTTAAGCAAGCTGCTTAAGTCGACTTAAGGAAACTGTAGTGTAGACGCAGTGTAAATTAAGTCGACTTAAGCCTGCTTAAGTCAACTTAATTTACAAGTGTAGATGCAGCTTATCTTAGTAAAACATCACATCCCATACCCATCTAGTTATGCTGGTAAAACTTTTTATATATAGGCCAGGCTTCAGGGAGGCAGCATCTAACCCCTTTTTGCACAGCTGTATACGACTCCTCCAAGTGCAAGCCAATGGAGAAAAAGACCCTATTTTTGTTATTAATGTAACGTGATTTACCACAGTTTAGATTTACGTAACTTTGCAGCTATTCTAAAACTTTTTTTTTCCCAATAAAAAGACAAGAAGCAGTTAGGGACATCAGATGGAATAAGAGCTATTAAATTACTATCCATTGCTCTATAATTGTGTGTTAGTACCTGTTTGAGAGAGAGTTTTTGTTTGTCCAATCTAGTGAACACCAGGTGGGGCAGCACTGGATTTTCTATAAATAAAAATAAATTTAACCTTTGGATAGTGGTGTTTGCCCAGATTATTCAGCCTTGGGGGCATCCTGCCAAGCTATGCATTGCTACATTATTGTCAAATCTCCTGACATTCATTTAATTCTGCCCCATTTGTCATTGTAGTACAAGGATGTCTCAACAAACAGCATCTGGAAAGTGACTTGAGAAGTTCCTTGTTAATCATTTATTGGTTGTAGGCTGAAAAGCATTTGGTAAACTGCTTATGTCAACTGCTTGGCAAGATTTTTTGGTTTACTCAGAAGATCTAAAGGATGCTCTGATCATTACATTCATTCTTTCCGGGCTCTACTCTGGAAAAATATTAACTTGATAGAGAGAGTCAGAACTATTAATGAGAAATTTTAACAATTGGCAAATGTTTGTGGCAACCTCTTCACCACAGGACTACAGAATACAATGTTTGCATATTTTATCTTTTGTATTGATAGTCTAGTATGTACAGTGTTTGCCCAGTCTCCACAGAGCAATAAGTCCAGATCAGTCACCATCAATCCCTGTATTGTATACTAAGCACCACTTCTAAAATGTTACTGATACTAACAAGAGATATGGAAAGAATTAGGATCTCTGGATCACATCACAAGGATTTGTTCATACTATGTTGGAAATGTTCCTTTGCGGCTTCTCAAAATAATACTGTTATATATACTAATACTGTAATATTATTACATTAGTATTTGTTTCTTCTTAATATCTCCTAGAATTATATAAACAAATATGCACTGTATCATAAAGAATGGCTGTATTGACTCAGACCAATCAACCATCTAGTCCAGTATCCTCTCTCCTCACAGTGGCCAATGCCAGAAGCTTCAAAGGGAATGAACAGAATAGGGTAATTATTGAGTGATCCATCCTGTATTTGGCAATGACAAGCCTAGGGACACCCAGAACACAGGATTATATCACTGACCATCTTGGCTAACAGTCATTGTTGGATCTATCACCCAGGAATTATCTAATTCTTTTTGGAACCCAGTTGTAATTTTGACTTTTACATCATTCCCAGCAGTAAGTTCCACAGGTTGACTTTGTATTGTGTGGAGAAGTATTTCCTTTTATTTGTTTTAAACCTGCTGCCTATTAATTTCATTGAATGACCCCTGATTCTTGTAGAAAGGGATAAATAATACTTTCCTATTCATTTTTTCCATGACATGCGCGATATTATAGACCTCTGTCATATCGCCTCTTAGTCTTCTCTTTTCTAAACTGAACGGTCACACACTTTCCAATCTCCTCATATGGAAGCCATTCCATACCCCTAATAGTTTTTGTTGATTTTCTCTGTACCTTTTCCAATTCTAATGTACTTTTATTTCAGATAGACCACCAGAATTGAAAGAAGTATTCAAGGTGTGGGAGTACCATGGATTTATATAGTGGTATTATATTTTCTGTCTTATTATGTATCCCTTTCCTACTGACTCCTAACATTGTTAGCTTTTTGACTGCCACTGCACATTGTCAGTTGTTGCCAGGGAATTGTATACAGTGACATCAAGATCTCTTTCCTGAGGAGTAACAGCTAATTTAGATCCCATCATTTTGTATGTATAGCTGGAATTGTTTTCCAATTCCCATTGCCACCTTGCATTTATCAACCCTGAATTTCATTTGCTATTTTGTTGCCAGGTCACTTAGTTTTGTGAGATCCCTTTGTAACTCTACACAGTCTGTTTTGGACTTAACTATCTTGCATAATTTTGTATCATCTGCAAATTTTACCACTTCACAGTTTACCCTTTTTTCCACATCATTTATGAATACATTCAACAACATTAGTCCTAGTACAGATTCCTGGGGGACCCCACCATTTACCTCTCTCCATCAGGACTGGATCAATTCAGGGGCTATAGGGGCTGAAGCTCCGGGCCCCAGCCTAAAAAGGGGCCCTGGGCTCCAGCCCCTAAATCCCCATATGAGATCTGGCTCCGACCACCATACTCAGGCTGGCAAAGTGTCAGTGGGGCTTTTCTGGAGGGGTGAGGGGGCTGAGAGGACTCCTGAAGTTCTGGGTGGGAAGACCCTGAGGCCTGAGGCCAGAGGATCAGCAGCATGGGGCCCCAGGGCACTTTAATCTAGCTCTGCTCTCCACTGTGAAAACTGACCATATATTTCTATCTTTTGTTTCCTGACATTTAACCAGTTACTTGATCCATGAGAGGACCTTTCCTCTTATCCAATGACTGCTTACTTTGCTTAAGAGCCTTCGGTGAAGGACCTTGTCTAAGGCTTTTTAAAACTCTAAGTACTATCACTGGTTTACCTTTGTCCACATGTTTATTGATCCCCTCAGAGAATTCTAATAGATTGATGAGGCATGATTTCCCTTTATAAAAGCAGCATTGACTATTCCCTAAAACATAATATTCATCCATGTGCCTGATAATTCTCTTCTTTATTATAGTTCCATCAATTTGCTTGTACTCAAATTGGGCATATCAGCCTCTATTTGCCAGGATTGCTTCTAGAGCCTTTTTAAATATCAGTGTTACATTAGCTATCCTCTAATCATCTGCTGCTTTAAGTGACAGGTTACATTCCACAGTTAGTAGTTTTACAGTTTCATATCTGAGTTCCTTCAGAACTCTTGGATGAATATTATTTGGTTCTGATGACTTACTACAATTTAATGTATCAATTTATTCCAAAGCCACCTCTATCAATACTTAGTCTGAGACAGTTCCACACGTTTGTCAGATAAAAAGAATGGCTCAGGTATGGGAATCCCCCTCGCATCTTTTGCAGTGAAAACCAATGCACAGAATTCATTTAGCTTCTCTACAATTGTCTTGTCTTCTCTGAGTGCTACTTTAGCCCCTTGATGGCCCAGTGGCCCCACTGATTGTTTGGCAATCTTCCTCTTTCTGATGCACTAAAAATATTGCTTTAGTTTTTTTTTATCTTTTGCTAGTTGCTCTTCACATTCTTTTTTGGTCTGCCTGATTATACTTCTCCATTTGATTAGCTAGCGTTTATGCGCCTTTCTATTTTCCTCAGTAGGATTTGACTTCCAATTTTTAAAGGATGCCTTTTTTTTGTTTCTAATCACATTTGAATGTCTTTTATGGTGTTTTTTAAAAGTTTCCATGCAGCCTGCAGAGATTTCACCCTTGTGACAGTTCCATTTATTTTCCATTTAACTTGCCTCCTTATTTTTGAGTAATTCCCCTTTTTGAAATTAAATGCTACTGTGGTGGGCTTCTTTGGCATTCCCCTTTACTCCCCACCAGATGTTAAATTTAATTTCATTATCGTCGATATTACGGAGTGGTTCAGTTTTATTCACCTCTGGGACCAGATCCTGTGTGCCACTTATGACTAAATCAAGAGTTGCCTTTCCCCTTGTAGGTTCCAAGTGTAGCTGCTGCTCCAAGAAGCTGTCATTAATGATGTCTAATAGCTTAATATAGCATGGAGAATATTAGAGCAAATTAGAATGATCTTGATCAATGCTGCTAAAAAGCATCCATTTCAGGGGTGCCTTAGCTAACTTGCTGACTCGATTATGTCTGCCTCTTATGCAGTATAGGGAGGATGGGGGTGCAAAGAGCCTTCAGTCTTTCACAGCCTGCATAAAAGGCCAGTCATAATTGCAAACCATACACTCAGGAGCATGGGGACTATTCATGCCATGCTTCCCCTGAGGTGTTTACCACCCTAAAGGAAACAAGCACGGCCATGGCTTTGCCCTTTCCATGGTAATCTTTGGAATAGATCAAGTGCCCTGAGAAGACCAGACTGAGCTTTTCATCATGTGCAGCCAGGTAGCTCCGGGAAAGATTGTGCCATGGACACAATCCTTCCTCAAGCTCCTCCTGAATCGGCAAGGTTTTCTTCCTCCCTCCTACCTGCCAGCACAGAGTTGTGCCTCAAAAAGTACTCAAGTTGCATTCGAAATTTTAGGGCTTGATCTAGGAATTCTTACCCATACTGGTGAGTACTTTCTCACACAAGCTGCCCTTTAACTTCAATGGGACAATTTGCTGAGTAACTGCTAACCAATGTGAACATGGTTTCCACAGTCAGGTACTTGTAAGACATCAGAAACAGATACAGTGCTTCTTAAAACATGCAAAAATACTCAACAGGCTTCCCTCCCAACACAGCTTCTCTGTGTATAAAAGTATACATTTTACACAGGGAAATGCTATAAGTGAATGTTTTCTTCTGCTTATTTGTAGAATTGGAATATTCACAATTAAATATTTTAAATCTTTTTAAAATGGAAAGAAAAAAGTGTTAGGTAATGTAGAAATGTAATTCACTGGATTTTCCTCTTCTGTAATTTTATTAAAGAAAAAGAAAACCACATGGTGGTTTGTTATTTTCTATAAGGGATGTACTGTGCATATATATTAGAAAAAGAAGATTCTCTTGAAGTCTATGCAATGCAGGAGGAGCTTGAGGAAGGATTGCATCCATGGCACAATCTTTCCCTGAGCTTTTTGGTCGCACATGATGAAAAGCTCAGTCTGGTCTTCTCAGGGCACGTGGGAAGGGGCAAAGCCATGGCCCTGCGTGCTTGGCAGAAATGTGTCCTACTGTAAAATGCAGGTGCTTTATCCATGGACTTTGTTCTTTCAATATAGGGTGCTTTTTTAAGTGTATAATTTCCTAAGTTTTTAAAAAAGCAAATGAAGGAGGAGGGGGACCAAAACCAAAAAGAATGCAAGCCCTGTAATGTACGAGTTGAACTTTCAAACCCACCACATTAGTGTGTGTTTGCAATTAGGCCAAATGAGTTTTCCCCTCTCTAGTTACCATCAAAAGACATTTTATTTGCTTTGTATGAAATGAGTTGGTCATTACAATTCAGTTCCTAAAAGACATTTTTAAAAAAAAAAGGGGGGGGGGTGAGGGAGGAAGAGACAGCCAAACAAAAACACCCTGCTGCTAAAGCCAAAACTTGTGGAAGCTGGAGGCATGACAACCTTGGTAGCATTGGAATTCACTCTTGGTTGAAACTGTCTCTGGATGAATCCTGGATGTTTAGCTCAGCATTAAAAAATTTAGCCCAGGATTAACAAATTTTGGGGGGCATAAGCTTTTTCATGGGCTTGCAACCCATTTCGTCAGATGCATCTTACGTCATGCATCTGACGAAGTAGGTTGCAGCCCACAAAAGCTTGTGCCCAAAGAAATTTGTTAGTCTTTTAGGTGCCACAGGACTTTTGTTGTTCTTGCTATAAACAGACTAACTTATCCCAGGATTCTGTCTTCTAAAGCTACAGAATTGCATTGTATTTTCTCCTTTTATTTGAGAAAGTTTACAGATATAAACTGAAATCACATGAGGACGGATGCCTTGTGACACCTTGAAGAAATAATAGTGTAATAAACTGGCATTCTTGTGATAATTGTTCATGAAGAGAGTGTGGACCAGTAGACCTGAGTGGTGTTCCCACTTGTCACTTACCTGCTGTGTGACTGCACTGTGCCTCTGTTCCCTGTCTTGTTAGATTTTAAGCTCTTTGTGTCTGGAGCTGTCTCTTAATCTGTGTTTGTGCAGCAGGATGAGGCCCAAGGTCAACTGGGTCCTTTACGCCTTCCTGTCATACAAAGACTAAGCAATAATAATAAAAATGTCTTCATAGAGTCCAGATTCTCCTCCATTCATACAGATTTTACATCGCTATAACATCACTGACTTCATTGGAGTTACTCCCGTTTTACACTAAGAAAAGTGAGATCAGAATTAGGTCACGGGGATGAATGAGTCTGCCATCTGAACTAGCTTCTCCCTTCTAAAACAAGCGCTGCCTCCAGGTCAAGGTTGAAGCACATTGTCTTGGTGGGAAGATTGCATTGCTACTGTCTGTGATGTGCCCTTTTTGTGGTTAAGCAGAAGATTTCGGTCTGTAGGGCTGGGAGTCTAACAGATTGCATAAACTCTACACTTGCTAATAAAATACAATAAAAAGATAAGGGGAAAGTCCTGTAGTTAGTAAATTTTTTCTTCACCCTTTGAATGCTTGCCATTTAAAAAAAAATCAGTCAGTGGTTATCAGAGTCTATTTAAAGTTGGACTTAACATCTTTTAGATCACTCTGCAATCTCCCACCTCTTGAGAACTGATATTTAAGTGCATCATGTGCTGCCTTCTCTTTTCCTCAAGGATTTGAATAGATAGTTGGGGAAAATGCACCACCACCTAATGTTTCAGCAATGACTTCAGAATAGAGGAGAAAGAGGGAAGGGGGGCATGGAGAACTGGGCCTTCGGATTGCTGATTCAGCACTGCGGTAGTCCAGAACCTGCTAATACACAATTAAGGCTCCATTCAATCCACACTTAAGCTATGCATATCACACATTCTCACATAATTAGAATGAAAAAGTAGAGCTGTGGGACTCTCCTGCCTGCATTATGCAGTCACTTTTTTCTCCCTTCTGTAATTAAAAGCATATCTTAAAGATGTTGCCAAGAATTCTGAGTGAGTTTTACTTGTAGGGCCAGCACTTCCTCCAAAGATCACACAGACTCTGATGTTAAATAGAGGATGCTATGAGAGAAAACCCCAAATTGGGTAACATGGCATGCTGGAGATGTCTAATGGGCACACAAGTTAGCTGGCTTCTCTGAGTTGTCTCCAAAGCACAGCTGTGAGAAAATTGGAGGCAATGGATTGGTTCCTGTGGATTTTTTAAAATAGGAATGACCTGTTATCAAAACTCCAGAGTACAACTAACCTGAACTTCAGGGATGTTTGGATTTCAGAATCAGTCTTTGCAGCTCAGTTTTATCTCTGGTTTTGAAGAGCTGTGACAGCTACTCTGATTTGCATGGTTTGATTTCATATGCTCTAGGCAGATTGACCTCTGGTGTAATCTCCAGTGAAGTCTGGTCCTTTAACTGATCATTTTAATGCTGATGTTTTGGATGATCATGGTTCCTCTGTTGCTTGCAGGAACTCACTGATCTATTCCTGCTGCCAAAGAGAAGGGGCAGATTAGCATGCTTTCCCTGCAGGGGGACTTGTAACTTCTCTGAAATCTGCTAAATCATTCCTGCCACCCTGGGACTTACACTTCTGAAGAAGGCATATCTTTTTTCCAAAGCTTTCCTTAAGAAGATACACCAATTCATCCACAAAAATCTTCATACTTTTTGGTACTTTAGTAATAAAAATACCTGGTATATTTCTCAGAAACAAAGTGTAAGCATGATTAGCCAAGTGCAGCTTGATCTGAATGGGTTTGCTTCTTTCATTGGCTGCAATTGCAAGGGAATTCTTATAAGTTGGGGAGAAGGAGAGTACAAATGACTAGATTGCTCAGTCCCTTGCCTCATCCAGGCTGCAAGCACATTTACTGTAAGTACCAGGTTTATTCATGGGTTAAGGTCAAAAGATTTCTGTGGGAGTGTCTTGTTGAAATGTTTGCAGCTCATCGCTACATTTTTTCAGTCTGGGTTGGATCTAACAAAGTGAATGGAAATGCAAAGGTTCAAATGACGTCCAGAGAGGAGCAAACAGACACATACACATTGAGAAGGAGCACTTCACTCCATCCATTGGAATAGAGTCGGTGGCAAACCGAGTGTAGTGCCCAAAACTGTGTTTGGGCAGATTTTGTTACTTTTGTTGTTCTGAGCATGCTCACATCAACTGAGCTGGTACCAAAATCTGCCCAAACACAATTTTGAGCACTACACCTGTCCTGTCACCCTGCAGGCCAGAGAGGTGGAGGGGGCTGTTCAGCACTTGGGGTTGGAGCCAGAGGTAGGGTTACCAGACATCAGACAAAAGGAGGATGTCTTCCTTTTTACCTTCATGTCCTCCGTCCAGCAGTTAATGTGCCCCCTAAGAATATTTCTGTTGTTCAACTTGTTCTCCATTTTTTTCATGCTGTCATGCATTCATTAATCATTACCCATTTTCCATGACATAATACGGTAATGACAGTTATATTAATACTACATTTTCTCCATGTCCTGCTTTTTGTACTTCCCTGTCCTCCTTTCCATGTTTTGGTATTTGGTAACCCTAGCCAGAGGCTGCCCTCCCTCTGCTGCAGACTCAGAGCAGCGGTTTTTGGCCTGGTGTGGAGCAGTCTGGTGTTTGGCCGCTGCTCTCTGGGGACAGGGCTGGCCAGTGTGTGGGGTCTTGGAGGTTCCCCCCAGATCCTGGAGAGGGTCCGTTCAGTGCTGGGTGGGGCCAAGATGGGTGGAACTGAATGGGCCCTCTCCAGGGCCTGGGGGGTGGCCTCTGGGGCTCTTCATGCCAGCCAGTGCCACCCCTGGAAAGCAGCGGCCAAACGCTGGACCATCCCGACCCCTGGGGTGGAGCAGTTGGTCGGGTATGGGCTGGGCCAGGCCAGAACGCTGCTCTGCAGTAGAGGGAGGATGGCCTCTGCTCTGGTCCTGTCCCTCCTGTGCTGGAGGAGGCCACGGCCACCCCACCGTGGTCTGGCCTGTGTAGTGGGAAGGTGGGGGGCACTAGGTGGCCCCCAGCCCCCCCAAATTTAACAGCTGGATCCAGGGCCCCTCTTCAGCCCTAGTGTGGGGCTGGCCCAGTGCCTGAGGACCTGGCCCTCCCCTGCCCCCAGATTCGGTACACTGCTGGATAGAGCAGCATGCTGTGTGGCACAACACCCTCCATTTGTAGAAGGGAAAGTAGGCCTGGATGGTGCAGGTGATGCTTCTGGATTTCTGTACCACTCAATGAAAGAAGGAGATGCAATAGAAGAATGCTATACAATGTCATAAAGCAGAAGCTGAAGAGGAGAAAGATTGGGTGGGGTCATGGAAGTGTGTGGGATATCAGTAGCTATTATGAAAGGATGTGGGATATGTCTGAAGACGCCAAATCCATCCTTTGTTTTGGAAGGCAGGCCTCTGAATCGCTGGGAGCTGGAGGCTGCCTTCAGAACCAACACTGGTTGTATTAGAGTTACTAATGTTTAAGTAAAAGCAATGTAGTTGTTAAATACAAGCAATATGCACTGTAATGTGAAGGGCAACACAGGGTGAAAACTGAGGAAGTTGAATTATCTAATGAAAGTGTGTGAGAGCAGAAGCATCATGGCCCTGGCTGCTATCTGGATAAATGGCTGGGTCTTTTTATATACCTATGCTTGTATGTGGTCACCGTCTGGACAGACAGCAACCTGTATGCCTTCAGACAGCCAAAGAAAAAACCAAAATTAAACTCCTACTTCCTTCACTCTCTGCCTGGCTCTTCCCTAAAGCAAGCATGCGTGCTTTGAAATTCCACAAATCTCTTGGAGCTGCTTGTACAATGAAAAATTCTCACACCAACTCTGCCCAAATGGAGACAGTGAGCATTTTTGATAGTGACACAACTGCCTATCACCCAGACTGGGGTTTTGCAAACACTACAGTCTGTGCTATTTGCACAGTTGCAGCGACGGTTTCCAAATCTTTTTGATATGCTCGGTCAGACTTTGGCTGCCTGCAGTCCAGCCACCTTCCCTCCTGCTTTGTCTGTCTTAGGTGATATATCTGAAATGACCTGTGCAGATGAAGCTGAGAGAGAGAGAGAGAGAGAGAGAGAGAGAGAGAGAATTTTGGAGACACAATATTGATAGTCATGCAAAAAAGAGTATCACTGAGCCATGAATAGAGTGGTCAGTTGGCTGGGCAGTACGCTTTCTCAAAAGCCATCCGAAACTAATCAGATTCTATTAGCCTTCAAAAGTGGATCAATAAAATAAGTCCTTTTCCCTGCTGAGAGATGTGTTCTGACTTCATTATGCAGGTGGTCAATCCATGATAGCACCTCTAACTTTCTCATGGGGTCAAATCCTCTGTTAATTGTCATATTTCATTTGTGCTGAATATCTCCTTTTAATCTAGAGGTCTGTCTCTGTCCCAAGCTCTAGTGTGTGCACTGGTACATGTGTAGAGTCAGTAACTTCCTCACACACAATGAAATCCCCCCAAAATATCCCAAATAATCCATTTCAGTGAGTCCGAGGCCCCATTTTAGTGAAACATTCAGTAAATTCAGGTACGGATTGTGAGACACCTGCACACAGTCCTGTTCTGACTGTGCCAGAACCCCCCCATGCTAAAAATGGACATTAGACCCCATTTTGATGTGCAAGAAATTCTTCTACAAAAGAGTATATTTTCTTCATGTTCTCATAGAATTGTCCCTCATTCCCCAATGTTTTCATATTGTTATCAAGGGTTTCTATATGTAAGCAGTTTATAATCCTGTGATTTACTATACTTCCACATTTGGTGGTTTTTTATTGGTGGTGATGGAATTCTAAAGTTTGTTTGTTCCTTTTTAATTTCCTACAGTAAAATTTAATCTGACAGGAAAGAAATAAGAAGGCCAAATCCTGGTTTTAGTTGGTGTAAATCCAAAGTAACTATGTTCTATGGGGTCAATCCAAGTTTACACTGGCATATCTGAAAGCAGAATCTGGCCCAGAAAAGTGCAGGCTACACATCTGAAAGGTAAACAGAGTCACTCTTTACTTCTTTACAGCAACATAAAACTAGACAGTAAAAAGCAGTGGGAGTTTGCTGCCTGATTTCTCTACCTGCAGGCATGTGCGCCAGATATTTCAGTGACTGGGAGCTAAAAAGAAATACCCAGCAATGCTTCCTTTATAAAGGACAGCTACATGTCGGAGCAAACGCAAGGAGATCATCAGCCTCAAAGTGCAGTATTCTTTTTAACCAATGTAGGCAGGGGTAATGGAGGTGCCAAACTAAAAAAGTCACAAATGTTTCCTATCTTATGCCTCCTAGACAGGTTTCTTGTACTTACTCAGAGACTGCATATCCCAAGAGGGAGCATTAGCACCTTTATTGCTTTCTCTTCAGTGAGATTTTCAGAGGTGTGACAAACTCCCATTCCATATCAGAGATGGTAGTACCTGCTGTTACTGCCCAAGTCAGTATGCTTGCCTTGGAGAAGAGGCTGTCTCTCTTGCTGTTCTATATTCTTCAGCCCCTTTCAACGTAATTAAAACTTCATATTGCAATTGTATCTTCCCAGTATTCAAGGGGCTAACCTGAGTCCGGACAAAACTCCATTAATGTCATTTTTAAAGACTAACAAATGTATTTATCGCATGAGCTTTTGTGGGAGAAAATCCCACTTTGTCAGATGCTTTGAAGATGGAGAGTTTACAGAATGGGAGGAAATTAAATGCAGGGAAGTTTAAGTAAGAAAGACCTGATCCTATGACTTACACTTACCTGCATTTATTTTCCTCCCATTCTGTAAGTTCCCTATCTTCAAAGCGTCTGACGAAGTGGGATTTTTCTCCCACGAAGGCTCATGAAATAAATATATCGTTAGTCTTTAAAAGTGCCACTGGATTCCTTGTTTGTTTTGCTGAACTAGACTAACACAGCTTCCCCTTTGGAACTCATGTCACGGGAGCTCTCTCAGTCCATGTGCAATAGGATTGACTTTGTCTTAGAATCTTGTTTTACAAAAGACTGAAGACAAGACTGAGATGCCTTTACTCATGTAAGGAAGCCCATTAAAGCAGATGGTTCTACTCCCATGAATAAGTGCTCATTAATGTAATTAAGGATTGCATAAAATAATCTTAGTGGTTTTCAGGGTGTCTGTCACCTAATGCCCAATCCTTTCTGGACAGCACAGCTTTCACTCACAGCTTTGCGTATGCTTCCTTCAGTGTGATTATAAATTTTAAAACAGGAATTTAAGGTATAACTGATCCGTGCAAAAAACAGGGTCGAGTGCTGCGAGGTAAGGGAAAGTAAATGGGAACTGGAGATACCTGGTACTTTTCAGGAAGACACTCAGCTCCATGCAGGATCATGCATTTAGATTTTACGGGAGCCCAAGAAGGAGTTTCCCACACAGATACTTGAAGATCCGCTATCCAAAAGAGCTCCTAGAAGCCCAACGTGATATGAAATCTAATAAAAGTCTCTCACTCGTTTAAATCGGGTTAAAGTAAGGGGGAACGCACTGGAACGCAGTTCCGGGGCCCACACATTTGAGGTGCCAGAGTTCCGGGGCCCCTAAAAATAGAAAAATCCAGCAGAACGCATGTTCCGCCCTGCCCTGGCTTCTGGCAGGTCCTACTCCCCAGCACTGTTAATCACAATACTTATTGTGTTATGCAGCGTTTGCTAGTTTGTGACAATAATTGCTATAGACATAAATGCCATATAAAATTATAAATATTTTTATGAACAATAACTGAGGCATGTGGTACTGAGAAGTGGTTACAAATGCCTACCTGAGCTGGGGCACGCACATGCATGAAGGGGGCCTGGAGATTAGGAGGGTTCCGGGGTCCATCAAATTATACTTTAACCACTGCGTTTAATATGTGTGTGTATTAATCTGCTTGTGTTGTGAAAAGCAGATTTGGCACAGTAAAATAGCAATAGAGAGTTCTCTACAATTTGTTTCCTTGTGACTTGCTAAGCCATTACCTGGCGTATATTTTTTCTCTATCCCCAGACAGACACTGCAGTATTTGAAACCATGCAAGGTAGCCTTTTGACTTTTACTTCATCCTGATAGTTTTGATCCCGTTTCCTACTCCTGCTCTTTCTCTCTTCTTTCCATTTTAAAATATGGATTATCATTGTGAAGAATTGGACTTAGTATTTTACATTTTAGAGGGGGGAAAGTGCAAGGCTGTTGCACTATTAAACAGCAGTGGAGCAGCCACTCTCAACCTCATTATTCAAGCCTCTCTTTAGTTCAATTATACACCTCCACAGCTAAGGAAGATAGATGAAGGTCATTTGGGAGCTGTAAACCGCAGTGCATTGAATGCAGAACTATGTTCTTAAACTGATTTACACCTTGTTCTACAGCAAAGGGCTTCTATTGAAATGCAGGGGCAGTGATTGAAAAGCCTCCTTCCTGTTCTTAGTCTCAGATCCAGTCCCTGTAATTATTACCTTAATTAAATGGTGAGAGACAATGAATACTTTTTCATTATCTGGAGGGTGACAAAAACCAAAACCAAAATGTAGGGACTATCAGCACTTGGCCAAGAACCACACCAGGGACGTGCAAAGATGTTTACATCTGCAATATGATAATTCTTGGTTGTGTGTATTGGTCCAGTGAGGAAGAAAATGTGTAATTGAAAGAAGCAATTTGCCTTTCCAGAAGAGACAAAGAACTGCCATCTTGTTGTGATGTACCTGCTATATATCTCACAGGATGAAGAATGTAATGTATATGGAAGAAAGTTAATTAAACAATGCAAATGCACATTAAAAAAAAACACCTCACAGGCCTTTGAAAGACTTTATGATTGCAGACTTTATTCATAGAGCAGAACATTTTAAAAGTTAATTTCTGCAATGTATGCTGTGTTAAAAGATATGGGGGAAGATTCTCCAGTGAAATTAATCTGTGGATGCTAAAACCCCTACAATTCTCATAGACTTTAAGGTCAGAAGGGACCAGTAGGATCATCTAGTCTGACCTCCTGCAAAATGCAGGCCTCAAACCTCACCCACCCACTCCAGCTATAGGCCACTAACCTATGACAATTCTGACATCTGAGCACCTGATTGTGTACCCCCCCAAAACGAGGTTGAGTCTGAGTCTCTCAAAATGATTTCAAAGTCTGTAATTTATGCAAGACAATACTGTGCTATATTTATTAGGGCTCAATCCTGCAAAGTACTGAGCACCTCCACTGAAGTCAATGGGAGCATAATTCAGCTCCATGAGAGTGAAACATACTTCAAACTGATCAGGAGGTACTCAGCAACTTTCAGAGCTGTCTTTAGGTTGTATTCCAGCATTTTCTTGGGAAATAATTTGCCAGCCTAATAAATAGGAAACTGAACATAAATATAATGAAAACAAAGTGCTTTGAATTCTCTTCTGAAATGTGAGTTATTATAGAAACTTGTCTCTATCAACTCATTTATTTAGAAGTAAATTCCAAGGATTATGATATTCTCCTTTCAAAAAGGAATGGGAGTTAGCTTGTGGTACCACAGAATCTCATGCATTTTGAAGAGGGAAAATAAAAAATACTAGCAAAGTGTGTTTGAATATTTAAAGCAGACCCTGAGTAGTTGACTTTCCAACCTCTCCTCTCCCCAGACCTTTTAAAGTAATGTTGTAGAGCATCCCTCAGCAGGAATACCTTTTTGTTATATACTATTTCAGAATTTGTTTTTCAGAAGAATTTTATTTCAAACCTCTCACTTATTAAAAACAATACTAGAGGGTTGTTTTTAACATTTATATTCTGTGACCATATTTTTCCCTTGTAACTTTTAAGGTCTGCACAGAAAATTTAACATTTGACTGTTTTATAGTTACTTTTATGAAAGCAGCATGGCCCAAATTGTATAGATTGGTCTCTTTTTGATTTGACAGTTCTACTGCCATACAGGGTTATATTTCATCTTTAGATGAACACAAAGTTCCCATTGACTTCAACGTCATGTTAACATCAAAACCCCTGTTGCGCCCATGGATGTGCTTATATGATTCCCATTCACTTCAAAACCAAAACAAAGAAGGAGTTCTGTGGCACTTTTAAAGACTAACAAATTTATTTATTATTATTAATTATAATTATTATATATTTATTACTTTAGTGTTTAAAAGTGCCACAGAACTCCTTCTTCGTTTTGGTTTTGCTGGAATAGACTAACACAGCTATCTCTCTGTAACTTGTCATCATTAACTTCAATTTCCATTCCCATTCCTGAACTCTGTCCTTAGTACTCATATGGTTCTTACTGATTTCAACATCCCATTCCCATAAAGGGCTAAATTCTCTCCACGGATGAGTCCATTTCATTCCTCTGGACTTCAGTATCCTATTGCTGAATTTTGTCCTTGGATGCACATGTGGATCATGTTCATAGCACATTGCTTAAATAATTACAATTATGAGTTAATCAAATCCTGCCCCCACTGAACTCAGTGGTCGATTTCAGATGAGGATCAGGTCACCGAGTTTTGGAGTCTCTGAGGAAAGACTCCAACACACACATACCCACACATGCACGCAAACACACATTAAGATGTACAAAGACAATAGTTTTACGAATACAGAGAAAAGAAATTACACACACAACGTTCCAAATCCTGCTCATTTTACTCAAGTGAGAAATCCCACTTACGTCAATAAAGCTCATCACACAAAACAAATTGGATTTTGGATCTAGCTCACCTACTGTTGTGTCTATCTTACATAGATCATATCTAGGTTTTGGTTTGACTCTTTTCTATCTTCTGATGATTTTGTACTGCATTTGTTGCAATAATGAGGTGTAGCATTACAGAAAAGATATACTTTAAAAATTCTGCCCTGCGGGGAGGGAGGCTTTCATGGATTTCATTGTTCTGTGGCTGTAAAGATCCCAGTCCGGTTAGTGATTTCGAATGACCAATAATAAGACTCTTAAAATAAAACTATGTTAGTATTATTTTGAAGCTTGACATTTAAAAAAATCAAGACGGCAGGTTAGACAATGATGCCATTAAATAAAACTAGCTCTTTAATTTCTTGTCACAGCAGCAGCTTCCAAACAACTCAGCTGTGCATCCTGGCTGACTCACTTCTCTTAGGCTGGAGTGGCATGTTACAATCCTGCCTGCTGAGGGGCAGCATAGTTGCACTGGCATGGGAGCAGAGCAAGGACTGGATTGTTCCTCAGGTGACGGAAAAGAAGGTGTTAGCTCGTTTTTCTGCAGCAGTTGATTTTCCTTTTGTGTGCTGATTCAGTGGCCAAGCCTCCTTGCATGGAGAAAGCAGCCCTGTGGTGAGTGCTCTCACTCCACATACAAACTGGCATACTGCCCACATAGGGTACCTATTAGGGCAGAAATACGTGGCTGTTTCCTGTCCCATCGGCTTTCCCTATCTATTCTTAGTTAGGACAATTTATCTGAGGCCATGTCTACACTACAGAGTTAGTTTGAAACAAGGCAGTTTCCGTTGACCTAACTATGTATGTGTGTACACTAAAATTTCTCTCCTGCCAATGCAACTGCCCTGCTATGCCAGTTTAATAATTCCACTTCCATGAGAGGTGTATAGACAACACTGTGTCAGTGTAGACCAGGGGTCAGCAACCTTTGCCAATCCCTGTGCCAGCCCCTCCTCCTCGACCCTCAGCTGGTGCCGAAGGCCCTCTCGTGGAAAGAAGCCATCTGGAGTGGCTCGTCTTGGCAGCGTGCCTGGGGCACACCGTGGAAAGAAGCTGCCTGGAGTGACTCTGTTCGGCAGTGGCACACCAAAGAGAGGAGCCGCTCTGGATGGCTTCTTTACACGGTGTGCCTGGGGCACAGACGTGGCAGGGACCTCTGCACTGCAGCTGCCCCTGAAAGAAGCCACTAGGAGTGTCTTTTGGTGGCAGGAGTGGCAATTTCTGTGGCGCCACAGAGGATGCCGAGTGCCGCTCCGAATGGGCTCGTGTACCATTGTTGGCACGCGTGCCGGGTGTTGCCTACCCCTGGTGTAGACACTGCATTGCTTACGCCGCTGTAACTGGCTTTCAGAAGCTGTCCCACAGAGCCCCACATTGACAGTATTGACGGTGCAAGTGCCCCTCGTGAGAACCGGCACGTTGTTGACACAAAGAGCATGGTGTGGACACGCAAAAGTGATTTAGGGCGGGTCTACACTACAGATTTTGTCTACCAGTCTGACGAAGTAGGATTCTCTCCCACGAAAGCGATAAATAAATTTGTTAGTCTTTAAAAGTGCCACAGGACTCCTTGTTTGTTCTGCTGACCTAGACTAACACGGTTACCCCTTTGTAACCTGTCAACATACAGGGCATGGAATAAAAGAGGCACGTTTGCAGTATTATTCTAAAATGGCTTCACTTTCCTATAACATTCCTCTAACCCAACCATTACTTTTTTCATCTACGTGTGTCTGTCATTCTGTCACCTACTCTTCTCTGACAGCCCTGTCACCGCCTTCTAGTGTCTTGGGGTCTCTTCTTTTGCTGCCATCAAACTCAAGGTAATTCATTTACATGTCTCATAAGAGGTGTCTGAGCACTGAATAATCTGTATCTTCTGAATTTCATTTGCAATTATTACTTTAGCTAGTGGTTAATATAACCTAAATGTGTGTTTAAAAATGGAAATAAAATGGATTTGTGTTTTTTAGTCATCTCTGATCAGCCTTCACTTGTTTTTCAGAGAGGAAAAATATTACTCATCCTTTTACTGAGATATAGACTCCTGGAACTCAAGATTTAATATTTTTCATAGCACTTTCAGTTATGCTGAATTTTAGTAGGAAAAGCATATAGTTACCTAGTGCATAAAGCTATTGTGGGTGCTAGTGAATCCTATCCGAAACACCTCCTTTGTAGCAGGAATGTAATTGTAATAGGACACTAAATGGCAGCTACAGGCAAGGATAGAGCAACACCACCTTCTTTTCTCACAATGCTATATGTTTTCAGGTGCCTTTAAGACAAAATAGAACTTGTAGAAATGGAAGTATTTTTTTGCTTCTCACGCTGAACAGAATAGAGTTACATACTTCCAAGTGTCATTGTTCACCCTGGATCTGCACTCATCCAACATTGAATTGCAATTTTCAAACAGCGAAGGGGGAGTTTTATGCTTTCCTGATTACCATTTACTGGAGTAATTAATTAATCAAGTACAGAGGTGTTACGGTGATTGACTCCAGAACAGTCAGAGCAGCCTCATTAAGGAAAGGGATTTAAACAACCTGAGAGAGAAATTTTAAAATACTTTTCCTAAAGGTAGCAGTTCCACAAAGAGGAAAGGATTTTAAACAGTCAGGTCAGTGACTGAGAATTTCAAAATGAGTAAAGATTGGGCCTATTGTTCACTGATCTTTCATTGTGAGTAGTGTCTTCATGATTAGTGCAGTGGGAAACTCAGATCCTCTCCCCTAATCTGCACCAGAATATTTGAATTTTTCTTTTTTTAAAAGTCTACCTGGTTTAGTGCTACTTTTCTTAAAATAGTAACTGACAATATATTATAGACAGACTGTACCCTCTCCAAAACTGAGCTTACACATAACTTCTAACATGAAACATTTTAAGTACAGATCACTGAACTTTGGTGTTTAAACAGGAAATTTTAAAAAATGTGGGAGGGATGAGTAAAGGGTTGCAAAACCTAATATTTAGGAATGGACTTAAGCAGCGAAATTTGTATCCAGAATTAGAATTTTCCCATAGTCTGAGGAAGTTTGGATCAGGGTTAACTGTTTGGATTCATCTCTGCTTCTATTGATCGAAATGATTCCATTGAATAAAAGAAACATATGAAAATAATTTGTATTTCAACAGTGCCTAGGAGCCCATAACTGTATTCCACTGCACTTTAATATGTAAATAATGAATAGATATCTAACTGTAGTTAGAAGCACATAAAATATAAGAACATATAAGTGTCTTAGGGAAGAGTATATTAGCAACCAAGAATGTTCATCATGACCCAAGAAAATACTCTTCATCTGCGATACAATCATCCTAACCCTAAATCTTTTGCCTCTTCTTCTATTCTTCTCCAAAGAACTACAACAACTTTACAGCCCCCTCCTGGTCTGCTTTCTTCCTGATGGTGGCAGTTTGCTATATATTTGACCATCCTTTATGTACAGAAAAGTTATATTGCTTTTAGTGCTCCCTCTTCTTTAATGTCTACCTATGATTTTTTGTTCATGAAATAGCTACCTCAAAATTGATCTGCAGCAATGCATTTTTCTTTGCTAGTTTTTAGATTGCTCTTTGTGATACCTCAGTAAACTTGAATCTGTAGCCTGACCTTTTCTGCTCCTTTTCAATTCCTGCAAAAAGGCCAGTGGTAGACAGGTACAAAGCATATATTTGCATTTGTTATATTTCATACTTATAAAGGTATATGAAAGAGGAGGGTTTTAAGTATGCATCTTTAAGTTTCCATCTTGCTCTGAATAGCTATATTTATACTGGTCAGTTCCTCTACTGTAAATCAGCACAGATCCATTGAAGTCAATGGATCTATACTGATCTATGTCAGCTGAGGAGCCAGGCCATTATAGTTTCTGAGGTTTGACTTTACGGGTAATTCAAATAATAAGGACCAAACATAAATACAAGTTTAACTTCTCTCTCCTTGGTTCTTCCTACAGATTTTCTTTAGAACTTCTTTGTTCTAAACCCTACTTCCTGATAGAAAAATGACCTTACAGAATTTACGGATCTTCATTCAGAGGTCAAGCAAATCTAACGTGAGAGTGACTCGAGATTAGCCTTGCATCCTTATGTCTAGTTCTAGTGTCTACCACCCTGTGATACTGTATTTACTTTATGTGAATCAGCTCACTACTTAACAACAGATCTTTATTTGGAGTAGAGTTCTCAAGATAGGTATCTTAGAAGGTTGTGAGGTTTTGAGGGGGGTTTTTTCTCTTGCAGCAACAAAGAAATCAAGAAGGAAATGTCAGTCCTTTCTACATGGTATACAGTTTAATTAAAGATTATAGAATTTTTTATTATCGTCATAAAATGTAATGCTATGACAACTGCATCCAACACATTTTATTATAGAAAATGTATCAAATGCTGGTTCATAATATTAATCAGTCTTGTATTCAGGATATTAGTCAAGTAAAGTATTAAGGCAGTGACTTCCAAATGTGCCTAATGAATTTAATCACTCACCTTCCACTGAATTCCAGTGGGATGCCTATCTCCTTTACGTGCATTGGAAATCCCAGGTAAAATAAATGTTATCTTTAGCCACTTTAGCAACTTACTCTATACTGGAGTCCAGGATTCAGAGAGAGTAGAAAATGCTGTATGTTGTTAAAGCATATTAAAACACTACTTTCCCTCATACATTAAATCCTGAGAGGATACATAGGTCAGAAGTTTTCAAGTTTATTTCAAGATATTTATATTTCAAATGCAAATTTTAAAAAAGGAAAGACTAAAGCTAACTTTAGAAAATGTTTAAAGAGAGCCTGATTACATTGAAAATATTTCCAGAAAAAAACTTTGGATACTGAAAAAATAACTGAATGTACAATGGTGGAAATATCCCATCACTGCTATCCAGCTAGGGCCAGGCCCTGTAATAAAATGGGAGCCTACAATGATCTTTCATTCTACACAGCCTGCGATTTTTTTTCCATGACACAGCAATTACAATTTAATCTTCTTAGGATAGATGGTAATGGAGCCTAGTTGTAAAATATCCTTTTGTATTTTATCTTTTATTTTGTTATGAATTTATTGCCTTGATTTTTATCATGTTTATGTGCACATCAAAGAACAATTATTCACTGTTAAACTGAATCCACAATCAATGTCATTTTTTCTGCATTTTGTTTACCGAGATTAGTGGCTTGATCCTGCTCATTTACTTCAATGGGAGCTCAACTTGCCCCTCTGACACTATATCACAAAGAGGTGGATCATCCTCGGCCTTTGTGTGGGTGTGAATGGGAAGGTTACATGGAACAGACCCCTGCCTTCCCTGATGAAAAACAAAACAAAAAATAAAAATGGGGCATTATCAGTTCCTATACCTGGGGAAGGGCAGTGAATTCTCTCTACACCCAAAGTTCAGAGATCAACCCAAATGGGGCTGATAGGGGAGGGGAGAAGGTAGGCCGACCCCCTCCAAGCCATGTGGCTAGATGGTTGGGCTGTAGTATTTTACTGTAAACTGTTTCCAGAGGGGTAGCCGTGTTAGTCTGTGTATAGCAAAACAATGAGAGTCCTGTGGCACCTTATAGACTACCAGATTTTCATCAGCATAAGCTTTCGTGGGCTATAACCCACTTTGTCAGATGTAAACTGTGGAGCTGATTGCTTGAACCAAGGACAGCTCATTGCACGGAGGGAGAAGGATTGAGGGTATGTCTACAGGCTGACTTGGGCTAATGCAATATTTAATTGCAGTGTAGACATTTGGCCTCGGGAAGCCTGGGTTTTAGGACCCTGCAAGACAGCACCGACCCAGTGCTTGGTTTGCAGCCTGAGCCCATATGTCTGCACAACAATGAAACAGCCTCAATCCCCTTAGCCTCAATCAGCTGGCATGGCCCAGCCACAGGTGTCTATTTGCAGTAAAGATGTACCTTGAGATATAGAGTACCCCTGGGCTACTGCATTTCTATCCTTCCCACAATGCAAGACTGCACCTAAATGGCAAATTGTAGACAATGATGTGGCGGGATGAAAGCGAAGTCAGTGAAGGTTTCAGACAGAAAAGTGAATGCAAGTGAAGTGAGGCATGCTCACCTCTCTCTGTGTTGCAGCCGAGAAAGAGGGGGCAAAGCTGCCTTTGTGCCGTCCTGATTCTGGACTGTTTCAGCCTCTGACATAACTTAAAACAGCCTCCAGGGTTGTCTAAGAGTTGTTGCAACTTCCCCGCAGCTGCCCAAGGCTTGCTGTGCAAGCCAGACAGCCCAAAGCAACATGAACTAAAAGCATCTGTCTTCAATCAGGCTTGTTAGGGGGGGCCATTGTAGGTCTACCCAGAGCATTGCCCAGGGCTGGATTATCAAAGGGGCTTCAGGGGCTTAAGCCCTGGGCCCCGGCAAAAAGGGGGCCCTGAGCCCCAGCCCCTAAAACCCCTTTGATGATCCGGAGACCCTCAGTGCTGGCAGAGCAGGAGGGCAGAGAGAGCTCCTGCCCTGCCAGCGCTGTGCGGAGAGGGTGGGTCAGGGGTGGAGAGGCCGCTCTGCGCTCTGCCCCACCCCGGGGCTGGCTGGTCCATGGGTGGGCCAGAGATCCTGCTCGCTCCACATGGGGACGGGGCCAGCTGGCGTACGTGGCCTACAGGAGGCTCCTCTGGCCCAGCACACAGCTCTCCAGGACCCAGACTGGGGTGGGGGGGACCCCATGAGAGGGAGCCCTGTGGTGGAGTTAATCCAGCCCTGGCAGTGCCTGTCCCTGAGGAATTCTCCAGCTTCTAGAAGGGCTGTTTATGGTGTCTGTACCTTACAGGAGAAAGAAACAGGAGCTGAAGCAACTGTCAGAATCCCTACCTGTGTCTGCTTTAGCTAACAACCAGTAACAAAGTTGGATGTTTTTCTGGAAGATATGCTTTAGTCAAACACAAGTTATTGGGCTCATGCAAACGTGACTAGATGCGGAATTCTATGTCCTGTATTAGTTAGGAAATCAGACTAGAGAATCTAATGGTCCCTTCTGGATTTAAAAATCCATGGACCTATTAATCTATGTTAACAGTAGTAGCAGTGTGGCAGGGTCTTCTGTGTATCTGGGTGTTTGCCTAAAACATTCTCCTCTTAAATTTGCAGGGGAAATTTGGGTTCCCCACCTTTACCTGTAATATCACTACTTCTTAGATTTTCCTTTCTCTGAGTTAAGTTGTGGGCTTTGTTCCTCTTTGAGCTGCAGTCCTGTCATGATGAAGAAATATCTTAATGCAATATTAAGCAAAGATAGAAAACGTGTTTACTTATCTCTAACTTGACTCACGCGATCTGTTACCTCGGAATAAACTGGAGATTAATCTGCCCCATGTGTGCTTGCTACATTTAACAGCAACACTCGGTTTTCCTCATCAAGCTTCCTCTGGAAGTTTTGATCACTGGAGGAAGAATAAGTCATTGTTGACTTTTTCTGATGCACTTGACATTTGGCAAAGTTCTCAACCAAGTTGTGAGGGGAGGGTGAGTGCAAATGCAAGAAGCATCCCCCTGTATGTGGCAGAATAAGGGCTGTTGAGGATCATATTACCTGTGCTCTGGAGGGCGAGGATGGTGTGATTTCACTTTCTGCCCCAGTGGGGTTCTGTCTAGCTAGGTCGAGGTAGTGTGACCCTCCATCCATCACACCACGGATACCCATGTGCTCTGTTCCAATTACAGCACTCACTTACATAGGATACCTCTGTGATGACTTTCACCAATAGAAATATGAGGAACAAATATTCCTTTTTTCCATATAGGCAAAACGAGGAGCTAAAAGCTTAAATGTCCTATTAAACATTTAATCTTCACCTTGCTAAAGTGAAGCTCAGTGAAAGGGGCATCTCGTTAAGCTGCTTTCTGGCACTCTCCCCCATCCATATGGAATGTCTTGTCTTAGCTGATTCATAAGGCCTCTGCCTTCTACTCCTCCAAATCAGTCCTGAAGAAACACATAATGTGTCATGCCTGAAAGAAATCAGTCAACTCACAATGTCTAGGTTGGTTGGGAGACAGGGTAGCTGACATTCTGTTTATTAAACAAAACTCTCCAGTGCCCAAAGACCCAAGTAGTATCCTATGTAATTGCCTTAGGGTGTCCCAACTTTATGATACTGAGGACTTGCTTTTATAGCGCCACCAATAACACCTCCCGATCCCCTGTCCTGATTTTTCACACTTGCTATCATCACCCTGAAGTGCCTGGTGATAATGTTACTTCCCTCGTTCTCCTGCCTCCCTTTGCTCCTGTTGTTTGTTAGGCTCATTTCATTGCAAACTAGATGGTAAGCTGTGCGGGGCAGGGCCCATGACAACCACAGTTGTACAGTGAATGGCAGAATGGGGCCCTGATTTTGCTTGGAGCTTTTTGATACTGTACAAAATAAAGAAATAATAGCTATAGAACTTGGAGGGATCCTTTTCATCCTAGATTTGTGGCCAGGAGCCTGGCCTGCGCCTGTCAGATGTATCTGTTATGTACCTTTCCTTACGATTTATGGCATCTAACAGACTCCATTAGTTCTATGTGGATAAAGGCAAGCTCCTATCTCACTGTCATTTACCCTATATAGCAGCTGTGCTATCAGGGGCTTCCTCATCCAGTGACTGTTCCATAGCATGGTGATGGGGGCTGGAGGGAAAGCAGATGCATGCTGCTATAGCCCATTGATTTTGGAGGGGAGGGATCCAATATCAAAGAGCCTGAGCCCCTGCAGAGCGGAGCATGGGACAGAGGTGGCACTCCCCATTTTTACACCTCCAAGCAGGGACCCACATACTCAGGCTTACTTCATGTCACAGTGCCTATCTGTGGGGCTAGCTCTAATTCTGTCTGTTTGTGCACTGCTTGTAAAGCACCCTGGGATTCTTCCAGTTGAAGGATGCTTTTTAATTCTAAGATGGTATTATTTATAATGATTTAATTATGAAGATTGCAGGCTGTAACTCCCAAAAGCTTTATAAGCTCCTTGTAGTCTCTTTCTTCCCTTTTTTATTAATTCTCACGTCAAAATTCAACCTCACCAATATATCATTTTCAGTCCAAGTTACAGCCACTCTGCCAAGTTCTGCTTTTTCCCCATATTGATTTTATCCTTGTCTAAAACCTTTTTCTGTCATTCTATAATACAATAAAAATAGGCTAAATCAAGCACTTTACCCAATCGATGATTCGTCATTCTTGACCAAGAATCTCTATGCCAGAAATAACATTCCACAGTTTGGAAGAGATAAGGATGAAAGGATCCATTACAACATATTAATCATTGTTCTTTCATTTTTCTTAGGGTAGGATAAATTCCATGGTTATTTATCCTCTGTGACTTGTGATGGGAACCTTTGAAGATTTATTATTCTGAGCCCCCTTTACAATAGCAATGACCTTACAGAAAATGTTCAGGGCCTGATTTTCTCAACTTCGCATGCAGACATGCACACACAGTTGTGGATTTAATGAGCATATGCCATTACTGTGACTGTATGTGTAATCAAGGTGCCTAATTTCGGCTCCCAATTGGTGTTTGATGGCTTTTTCTGTGCTCACAGACCTGGTTAGAACATGCAGTAGAGTAACAGCATGTTGAAGTGTGTGAATATTGATTAGAAAATCCATCACTGACTGAGTATTTTACTGATCTAGACTTCAGGACACCTCTGGACAGTGGTCCTGGGGCCACATGAGAAGGGTGCAAAATCTTTCCCCCTCTTTGCTGTTTGCAGGATTTAGGGATCAGACAGGAAAGGATTAAGAGCCTATGAGTCAAGGCAACTGGAGCTCATTAAGAAAGTTGGCCCGGCTACATTATACACCAAGCAGGAGGAGGCAACCCTGAGCTTGAATTGGGAAGAGGCTGTTCTTGTCAGCTTGGTAGGTGATCAGAATGAGATGGTCTTTCCTTTTGAGGCTAGAAAGGAGCACTCATGAGCCTGGGAGAGCCAATCCCGTGGCACTGCTTGAGTACAAAAGTGGTATAAATATGATCAGAATCAGGCCCACAGAGTTGCACTGAGTAGGGAATCTGACCTATTATTATTTTACACTATACCAAATATAGCCTTTTATTTCAGATATGCTTCTCCCCCTTTCCTCTCCCCCCATGAACACAGTAAGGTTTGAAATAGCTTTTCTTCCACCTGCTCTGTATGAAGCAACACTTGCAGACTTGCAGGTAAAATTGAAAATTACAGGGTATTTGGCCTCTTTTATACTGAGATCAGTAATTAAAGCTGCTTTGCATAATCTCAGAGTAAATGCATAACTGTCAAGGTTGTGTCTTGTTAGTAGTCTGTGAAGCATTCTTGCTTTCTCTACCAAGCCGGTTATTTCATTACAAGGCCTTACTCAAATAGTTTGTGCAATCACTATAGTCCATAGATATGCCTTAGGTCTGAATTCTTGTTTCTTGCTAAAGAACAAAGCACCAATCCAAATTCCATTTTTGTCAAGAGGAGCTTGGCAACTGACTTAGAATCCCAGGGTTAGAAGGGATCAAAAGGCTCATCTTGTCTAACCCCCTACCAAGAGGCAGGATTTGTTGTGTCTAAAAGCATCCAAGACAGATGGCTATGACTTCTCTGCGAGAAAGATCTGGCCCCAAACGCTTACACAGCAATCAGGAGTAGAGTTAGCTAAACAGCTTGAAATTACTTTACCACTCTGTTAAGTGTATAGATTTTTTAAAAATAAACAAATGTTCGTGATACAGAATTGGACATTGTGAAATGCAGAGGCGGCGGCACCTCTATCATTCATGATTGATACATCGTATATGTAAGGATAATGCAAAGCAGGCTGCCACAAGAACTTATCACAGAGATAGATCACAGGTGACATCGTTTTCTGCTGAAGCTAGGGGAGGTGAAAAAGAAAGAAATTAACAAGAAAATGGGTTTCACATCTACTGTCACTGGGAGAAGGCTCAAGTAGGTGGTTTACTTGTTATCACTTTAGAAATAAGTATACACAAATGAAAACTATCACCCTCAAGTACATTAGTCTCTGGATTCTATTATACGTGCCCACACACCTTTATAGCTATTAAATGAATAAACCAATGTAATCTATATACTTTTAAGTTGGAGGTTTCAAAATAAAATATTCATGACCAGTTTCTGCCACCCCTCTTCATGCTGGTGAAGTATCTTACTCCATGAATAGTCCAATTGGTTTTAATGAGGTTATTTGCCAGTAAACAGTAAGGATGGCAGAAATTATTCTAAAAGGAGGAGTAAAATGTACAGGAGTACATATAAGGACACTACACCACAAGAAAAATATGACTCTTGGAATGATTAATTGTTAATATTCTTATGATAAGAAAAAAATAAAGCAAGAAAATATTTTAAAAAATAGACTGGAATGAGATACAGTTGCCTACAATAATTTAGTCATTTAAGAATCAACAAATGTCAAAAAACTAACCCTGGAGTATGTGATGGTGCTCACATAGCACAGTAATGAATCTTATGGCAGGCCAGATTTTCATGAGGACTGAGCCCCCACACTCTGGCTCTGAACTCTTTGGAAGAATCTATCCCTGTGTTAATGTTTTTTTACCGCCTATAGGGAGTATTTAGTACATCGCTGGTATGTATGTACAAATATCTGCCAGATTTGGTCATATACCAGCTAGATGAATTGTTGCAACAATATTTGCTAAGTAAACATTGTTCAAGGATCAACTGCTTAAAGGTATTTTTCATATCTTTAAAAATCATTTAGTCTTACCTAAAGGTATAAACCATGGATGTTTGAAAAGGAAATGTAAATCTCTTTTCTTATGTTCCTTTTTCTTTTCTTCAAAATGAACACAAACCACTTTATTGTAGGGTTGCTTGATATGTCTCAGGATACGATATCTTTTCACTCTTGATATGGACATGGATGTCTTTGTTCTGAAAAATCAATCAGAAGCCTCACACATAAATACATCTGTGGATTTTAACATAGGTAGGTTAGAAAAAGACGCTTTTAGCAAGCCCAGTCTGTCCCACATTCCACAACAGCTGCTTGGCTGCATAGACCGAGAAGATGGATTGGTACTACATGTGTTTGTCCTCTCTAACAGATCTAAGAGAGTAAGGTGGGCATAGTACACAGGCCCCTGCAGGTAGGGGTCAAAAACCAGATGATTGGAACATGGGGCACAGTGTGAGTGCAACATGGGAAAGAGTGCCTTCTTAGGGAAAGGATAGGTGGGAGGAACTCTTTCCAGGCAAAAATCTCCTTTGCAGAAGACAGAAATCCTGCATTCCAAGGCACTTCCTCACCCCCAACAGGTTCCATCAAAGCCTTGACTATTAGTCAGGCCCTAAGTAACATACACCTGTAGATTAGATATAGTTTACTAAGGGCTGACACTGGCCTGAGTTTTAATTGTGTGTTGTGAGGAAAGGTTGGTTGTAAAAATAGAAGAAGGTAATAAAAGAAATGCCTACACTTAACTAAAATGGCTCAGAGGACTAAAGAATGTTAATGTTTTATATGGAGAGGCAAAGTGGGTAAATAAAGTCATAACAAGCAGAACATTCTAAGTTTGCTGGTAGCACTCTGAGCCAATGGTATTGTTTATGGGTCTATGCTTTAATGTTTTAAGATGACACCGCCATGTGTTTTTATTTAAACCAGTCCTCCAAAAGGTTAAAACCATTTAGGGCAAAGCTGGCTAGCCAGCCTCCCTTACATTTTCATTCAGGAATGAAACACACTCCCCCCCTTGGATTCCCAGTAATTTGGGGCTTGACTGAGATTTAGTTTGACAGTAAAAAAGAGAAAACGTATCACTTGGTGTCATGATTCAGTATATAGCCCAAAAGATAAACGATTCATTTCAAAAGTTGATGAAAATGTATTAGTTCATTTGCCATTATATGATCTGTTATATTTTCAACCAATCTTACATTATAAATAACATCCATTAGTTTAGAGCAGCTGTCTGTCTATAGAGTTTAAGGAATTAGGATACATTTGCACTTCACAAAATATTTTATATTTTTCCTCTGGTTGCTACTAAAGAGATTATTTTTATCTTTAAGCATCATTAGATATCGGGGGTGGAGAGCACTATAGAGAGCCCTAAAATCGATACATTGATTAGTTAATGACATGGTATTTACCAAACCTACACATTCAAATCATTCACCACTACAGTGCGGAAAGCTAACAGAATGTCTCTGGACTGATCTGGTGTCATGGCCAAGGAGCACAGCCGGAGTCCAGAGGGGAAGCTACATAGCAGCTGGATACTGCTCTCCAGCCAGTTGGTCTGTGACTCTGCCCCATTGTGAATGATATACACACATGCAGAGACTCCTTAGGGTGGGTTTCCATGGCTGAATGATGGTATACAATGCTTCATCCACAGACTGCCTTTAGTGGTTGTTTGACTTGTCTTTATCCATGTCCTTTTGAGTAAAGCAAGTCCCTTATTTTCTCAATGGGGTAGAGGTCAGGGCTCTGTGGGGGCCACACTTCTTTCTAATGAGTTCCTCAGATTTCTCTTTTTTTGTTTAACTACGCTAATAGACAGTGCAGACAAATGTTTGGTACAATTCTCTCCTTGATAAATCCACCCATAATGCAGCAGCTGTTTTCCAGAAGCAGTCCCCCCAACCCCTAAATGGTACACAGGGGTCCACCTTCTGAGCCAATATACCTTAATTCGCAATTACTGTTTCCAAGAGCATTTCCAGAAATACAACCTCAAATCACCATGAATCACCTTATTTCTTCAGTGTTGATACCAGTGCTAACTCACATGATTTTCTTTTTTGTATCAGCCATTTCAGACTTTGATTCATTGGACTCCAGAACTGTACAACGTCCTTTGTTGTCCATTTCAGCATATCTTAGTGAAGAATTCTTTCTTTTCTTGCTTGTAGGTGTCAGCAGGAATTTTACAGAGCTTTTCTAATGATGGTTGCTAGATAATGATAAATCATTATTATTACTGTTATTGATTTGCCTTACCATAGGAGCTCTAATCATAGACCAGGACCCTGGTGAGCTAGGATTTGTACAATCACAGAAGAAAAAGACAGTCCCTTTTCCAAAATGCTTGAAGTATAAGGCTGGTTGAGTTTGTTTGCCAATATCATGGCTTCCTTTTCTCTTTTGAACACAAAGTCTCTTCACTCTTTATGAACTGATACTGGGTGAGGTCCCAGACAAGTAGCTAAACTGATGAGTAGAAGGAATATATTGTTAGACAGATTAGTTCTATTTAGACTTTCTGCCGAGCCTATTACCTTCCGTCAGATAACGTTCCTCTTAGAACAGATATTTTTTCTAGAAAAGAGGGGATGGAAGTTATGGGCCTTTTAAAACAAAAAACCAAACAAAACATAAAATTTTCCCTCCAAAAATCCTATTGACTTTTTAAAAATGTGTTGTTTTTCCTGACATTTTTTGTGACGTTTATCTAAGTTCTTAATAAAAATATTATCACACCAGTTACTGGAATGGTGTAAATTTTCATTTACCAAAACCCAGGTTTTTTGGTAAACTGACTAAAAATGAGTGTTCAGTAAACAATGGAAAATTTTAGCTCTTTCAATAAAAACGTCACACAAAAACCTTCCAAAAAATAGAGATACATGGTTCCATTTCAAACTTTGAGAAATTGGAGTACCTTTGAATTTTTTCACACAATGTTGAGGAGTTTTTTGCTTTCATTTTTCAATCTGCTTAAATATTTGATTTGTAGGGTATATTTTACAACATTAAGTGAACTGAAAACGTGCACATAACTAATCTATGCAAAAATACTTTCTAATGTCACCTCATCCTCCTTTCTTCCACCAATTTGTTTTTCTCCCATTTTTTGAATTTTTACTTTAAGTAAGCTCTTTGGGGGCAGAAATTGTCTTTAAATGCATGTATGTACAGTATCTAACATAAGAGGGTGTTGACTTGATCAAAGTCTTTTAAGTATTACTGAAATATAAGTATTGAATAATAATTAGCAATTGTCTTTGTGCAGTTCACATCTTCTTATCTGTGACTCTTACAGAAGGTAGAATAGGAGCTATATAATAAAAATTATATTTATTTAAGAGAAAGTATATGCATATTTCCTCTTATAGTATTGGGTGATATTGTGTCACTTATTGTCTTACCATATCTGAAGGAATGTAACTCCATGTAACACAATGCACCCCTGGCACTACACCAAAACCTAACAAAACTTCCTGTGTGTCATGTCAGTTACCGCCCTCCCTCCCCCCCATGGACTTTCAATGAATTCTGACTTGCTTACTAATTTAAGGCATAGAATAGACATCCTTGAAAAAGTGATTGTATGCTCTGTGTAGATTATGTGCTTTCTTGAGGAACAGCTCAATGCAGAAGGAAGACAGTTCAAGATTAAATCTGTCCAGCTGCAGCAGCTGATGCCTCTGAGACTCACTATTCAGGGTGACTAGTGATTCAGAAACACAATCAAGTACAGGGGAGCTTTCTCAACAATACCCAAATAAAATCAGTATCCAGAACTGGTATCTATAGGGGTTCTGTGCCAGTCATCCAATTGGGACATATCTACTTTTTTAATTAAAAACAGCAATTTACTGTCTTGGGTCTTATAACCACTTTCCTCCCAACACCCTCCGCTTTACATCTGATTGAGAACAGAAGAAGCGGAATCCCTGAAAATAGTCCTGGGATATCTTTTGGCTACTGGTAAGACTATCATGATTTACTTCAGAATACAGAAGACTCCAAACATATTTTCAGTCCCATATCTGTGTTCTGTTTAGGGCTGTCTTATGAGCTATGTCAGGCTTTTCTGCAAATTTAAAATGTGGCTTTCTACTTAAAGACTGACACAGGTTTGACAATGTGGAGAATGAGAAACTGGTTTTGATATTGCTGTCATGATGTTATTTCTGACAGAACAGCTGTAGTAATAGAAGATAATCGGTTGTAATTTACCTGGAACATAGCACATAGGCCCTTTTTATATTAAGTAGTTTTTTTGTCGATTTTTATTGATATATTTGCAGAAAATGAAAGAGAAAAATGAAGGGTAAATATCACTTAAAATCATAAGCTCATGAAAATTTACCATGGATTTGAACTGGTTCATTAGCTACATCAGGCCACCTGGTGTGCATTGGCAGAGCAATATTGTCTTCAACTGAACAATGTTGATTTACACCTGCTGAGGATCTGGCCGTAATCATTTAAAATCCTCCATGACCACCCACAAAAAAAATAATATAATTTTTAATGCTATTGATTGCAAAGTTACTGAACAGAACTGAAACATAATTAAGATGGGAGAAATTACCAAGAATCTGGGTTTTAATGTACGTTGTATGTTTCAGGAAACTAAGAAATTCTGACATTTGCAAGGTTAAAAGATAATTTAATAGTAGACCCCAAAAATGTATTACACTTTTCATACAGGCTGCATTAAGGTTTGATCTTGGTGCTCACCAACTCATACTCCCATTAAAGTAAATTAAAGTTGCAAATTAATAACATCTCTCAAGAGCACATCCTTAAAAGTGACCTGCAACAATCTGGAGGGACCAGAACTTTCCCCTCCCCTGTTTCTCCTTTATGATATATAAAGACATGTTGGAAGGATGAAGCCTGGGGACTGGGGTTTCATTATTGTTAATGTATTTCTTCTTTTCCCCTTGTGCTTATTCCTTTTTCTCAGAAGTTTAGGAATTGCCTTGTCTTCCTTGGAGTCTCAATAGATGATTGGAGAACTAGTAACATTATGAAATGTCATCTAACAAGGAAAGTAAATCTGAGCAATTGAGAGATGAAAAGGATTTTAATTTAATACTTTAACTCAAGTGCCTGAAAAACAAATGGGAACAAATATCTTATTCGTAAAGGCTCAAATCACCCACTTTGCAACCTTTTGCTAATGGCTGAAAAGCTCTCATTGTGGTTCTTTTCTCCTATAAGGGGACCTCCAGCAAAACCAAAGACAAGGCAATATATTCTAAGGATTTTTTTAAAAGTATACTTAAACATTTTGGACTTTCTTTGTACATAGTAAAATAAACACAGTAGAACACAGCCCTTTTTAATATTTCCCTTTGTTGGTCAGTTTTAATGGACAGCAAATCAATGAACACTATATCAACCTTTGTGTGTTACGATTTACTAAAGTGAGAGCTTATGGATGTTTTTAGATCAAGGCTCCATCCAAATATACAGTAAATAAAAATAAATATAGTAGATACAGTAATGGCATGTCAAAAACAGATGAACTGAGCTATAGACAATAATAGGCTACTTTTCATAACACCTGAACATAGTTATTAAATATCATTATGAATTTCTTAATAAATGAGCATTGCAGGAGTAGTGAAATTTGTCACTGTCGCTCTAACTCAGTAGTCATAAGCCACATGTTTTTACTTCAAGGATTTTGGGGAAAATGGGTTAGATGTATGATTAGCTTTCTAAATTCTTCAGTAGGTTCTGCTGTCATATTTAGTAGATGCTGTTAACTCAGATCAATGTTTCTGTTGAGGTAAAGTAATCTTGTCATTGGAAGAGGTCTAATTTAAATGCAGCGTAATTTAATTTGCTCTGTTTGGATATGCTATACAATCTGGTGCTGAAAAACCAATCTTGGAACAGCTTTTTCTTGTCTGTACTGACAATTATACAAGTTGTTTTGTCCCTTGGGACATACTGTTTATATCTATGTGGCAGTTTTATATTCTTTATTTCAGATCAGGCTATTTCAGATTGGGCTTTATGTGATAATCAGTTGAGCAGACAAAGTAGCTTTTTCTTGTCTGATTAATACTAAATAATTTTCATTGCAAGCAGTCAGGAATATTATAAACCTGTAGCTTCAAGACATCATTCATAAATAAACACTAATTGCTTTATTCTGGGAATATATACATTAACTCTGAATATAGGGTTATACATTTTTAGATTTTGCATTCGCTCTCATATACATTTAATTATTGCATTACCATCATACTCATAAGCCATAGCTGTCAGCTTGAACTGATAAAGTACACCGACATGAATAAAAAAAATTGCAGTTCCATATGTTAATATGGTTCCATAGCTATTTAAACAGTCTAAAACATACAGAAAATAAAACATGGCTATAGATAAATACTGAAGTCTGAGTCAATTTTTTTACTAAAATGTTTTGTAGGATTATTGGGAATTTAAGATTAGTTCACTCTAAAATTATAGATCTAGAGGCTCATTGGGTGTAAATCAATTACTTCAACAGAGCTAAGCTGCTTTATGCCAGCTGAGGATCTGGCTCACTGTCTATATTTCTCATAAATAACAATTTTATATGAAATTCACCTTTGTGTTGGCCTTCTGCCCAGGGTTAACTTCTGTGCTGAGGTTGGACGGGTAAAGGAGGTTTCTTTGGAAATGGTCATTCTACCTCCAAAAGAAAAGGTCATATGTAAAAACAAACAAACAAAGAAACAAACAAAAAGATTTTCCTTTTATGTGCATGTAAAAATCTAGCCCAAAACGTATCTTGACACAAGTGTGAGAATAACGCTGAAGTGAATAGTAGTATATAAAGCATACATCATCATGAAGTATGCCATACATCATTATTCTATGACTTCCCCTAACTTTTCTGCAGCTTTTTGGACTGAGCCAAATATCACAAATTAATATATGAATTAATGAGGGTTACTGACACCACTTCTGTGATATGTATAACAAAACATATAATAATAGTGATTTAAAGCTTACCAGTTGTATTCGACAACTAAATAAGATTTGCATTTAGCTAAGCTCAATGTGTGCTGGATCCAGCACTCATTCAAATCAGTGGAAAGCCTTCAAATGATTTCAGCAGGTACTGGATCAGGGTCAGTATGCAATATTTTAGCTCCTTCCTATAGTGAATTCAAGATAATACCACACATACTGTACTAACCATACCTGTTACCACAAGCAAAAAAGAGAGAAATCTACTAAAAGAACCTACAAGGGAAGGACCAGAACTTGTACAAGGGAAGGAGAGGTTTTTGTTTCCTATAAAGCAAGATAAGAGCATTAAATGGCAGATATCAAGTTACATTAAAATTGATTTTAAAACCCCAAGAGACCAGTCACACAAATAAAGAAGAGCTGAAGAAGCTGATCAAGTTAGAGCAGATTAAAAAACCTCAGGCATTGAAGACCTTATTTTATAAAGCACTTTAGCATGTATTTAACTTTTAAGCATGTGAGCAGTTCCACTGAAATCATTGAGACCACTTGATTCTGCAGGTCCTGATGTATCTTGCTGAATTGAGGCCAATGTTATCAAGTTCATTCAGTATCCGACTAGTAGAAAACATCATCCCAGTTAATTCACTTGATTTATTATATAGATTTATCCCTAGCAAAGCAATAATTTGGTCTGGATCACAGTCTGGTCCACATATTCTGACTTACCTGTACTTTATGTTGCCTGTTATCAAAAATAGTGAATTGGGTGATGGGCATGGCTACACCTTTGTTTAGAGGATCAGTATGATCCCTAAGCATCATTTAACTTTCATCAAATCTCTATTTTGAAGGTGTAAGTAGCACAGAGGCCTTAGGGCAGCCCTCTGCAAACAGGTGATTTTTTTATTGTTCTGTTCAGCATAGAAATCTTCATACAAGAAAAGATTAATGGTCTTTCTGGTCCTACAGCCTATCTTCAAAAATGTCTTATGACTGGACAAACCAGAACTTGTATGTGATTCCATAATGGAGCAGAACCAGAGCCCTCCAGGAACTAAGAGCCGTGAAGAGTGATTAGGCATATTCGCTCAGGTAGTAACACCTCCTAAGAGGTGCCACCACCTGGAGATACTTGCATAAACTGATTCAAACTGGATTCTCTAGAGACCAGCATGCAAAGAAAGGACTTTTGGATAAATAACCTGAATTTAAACTGGGTCAGGACTGCTTTCTTGATCCAGAAAATGGACAGAACCTTCTGTCCCAGGGGAAGGCCTAGTCCTTAGAGAAGAGTTCTTTTATTGTTTTTAATGTGTTGTCTCTGTATTGCTTTTACCTTAAGAATAAATATGTTTGCTTAGCAAGGACTCACTGGTAACTTATATGTATGGACAACTGTGCAATGTATAACCTCTGAGGAAGAAAGCAAAGCAGACCTATTGAGGCAGTCCAAATTTGCTGAGGAATTTACAAGGTAGGAAAGGAACTGTGTAACCTGCAAATGGTGGGAGGGAGAGAGAGGCAGAGAGGTGTGTTTCTGACCAAAAGAGATGATCACTCACTGGTTCATGGTCATGTTGGAAGGGCATAACAAGCGGGGTACTGCATAGATCAGTTCTGGGTCCAGTTTTGTTCAATATTTTCATCAATGATTTAGATGATGGCATAGGGAGCACACTTGTAAAATTTGTGGATGATACCAAGCTGGGAGGGGTTGCAAGTGCTTTGGAGGATAGGATCACAATTCAAAATGACTTGGACAAACTGGTAAACTGGACTGAGGTAAGTAGAATGAAATTCAATAGTAACAAATGCAAAGTACTCCACTTAGGAAAGAACAATCAATTGCACACATACAAAATTGGCAGTGACGGCCTAGGAAGGAGGAGCTCTGTGGAAAGGGGTCTGGGTATCATTGTGGACCACAAGCTAAATATAAGTCAACAGTGTAACACTATTGCAAAAAAAGCAAACACCATTCTGGGATGTATTAACAGGAATATTGTAAGTAAGATATGAGAAGTAATTTTTCCGCTCTATTTCATGCTGATTAGGCCTCAACTGGAGTAGTGTGTCCAGTTCTGGATGCCTCATTTCAGGAAAGATGTAGACAAATTGGAGAAAGTCCAGAGAAGAGCAACAAAAATTATTAAAGGCCTGGAATACTTTACTTATGAAGGAAGATTGAAAGAACACTGGGCTTGTTTAGTCTGAAAAAAGAGGAGACTGAGGGGGGATATGATAACAGTTTTCAAATACCTATAAGGTTGTTACAAGGAGGATAGAGAAAAATTATTCTTCTTAATCACTTATGATAGGACAAGAAGCAATAGGCTTAATTTACAGCAAGAGAGGTTTAGGTTGGACATTAGGAAAAAAATCAGGGTGATTAACCACTGGAATAAGTTGCCTAGAGAGGTTGTGGAATCTCCATCACTGGAAATTTTTAAGAGCAGGTTAGACAAACCCCTATCTGGGATGGTTTAAGATGGTATCTGGTCCTGCCATGAGTGCAGGGGGGCTGGACTTGATGACCTCTTATGATCCTTTCCAGCTCTATAATTCTATGACTGGAGAGTTGGAAACCTGAGAGTGGGTGCCCTTACAGGACCAAGGAAGGGATTTTAGGCATAGTTGCCCTGAACTATGACAGTAACCACTGCAAATTATAGCAGCCCATTAATCCACCCTTTATATTCTTCTCTGTCCTAAGCTCCTTGGCAACAGCTTAGAATCTAGGTCAGGTTGATGAAAAATGTCTCCATCATTGATATCAACACGTTAATTTAAGTGGCCTTTATAAAGGAACAAAAAGCTTTTACTGAGCGAGTGAATTATCTCATAAATACTGAGTGTGGTAACAGTAGATGCCCTTATGCACAATCAAGAATATCAAGCAATGTCAAGTAAATAAACCAGCTCTATTTATCAAGAAAATCAGATTTTTAAGGTTATATTTACTTGAATTAAATTATACCAAGAACTCTTAACACACTAATACAATCTTTAAAGGTTTAGGGTTCACCAACAGCAGCTTAAGTTTCCCCCATTCCTCAATGTCAGTGAGAGTCTCTGGGCTAAGAGTATTGGAATTGAATGAATACGTTTTTTAAGTAGTGTCAGTTGGTATCCACAACTGCATTATTTATTCTATTGAGCGACATCTATATCCATCCAAGAAAATAATTTAGCACAATATTAGTAGCATGAAATATAATTTGCTTGATTTGGAAAAGCTGTTTCCAAATTATTGCCTACAAATTTGTGCTCAGAAATAATTGCCGACACATTTGTAGCACTTAGAGTTCTAACTATCTGCCGCTCTCTGTGGCAGTTCTCACAAATTGGGTAATATGATGTTTTAGCCATTTTGTGGCCTTATTTAATAGTTCTCTCACAACTATTTGTGGGTTCAAAAACGAAGGTGCAAAAACAGAGACTGCAAAAACAAAGGTTGATTCAAGGTGCTTTTTAAAAATAAGAGTAAGAAAAAGAAACAAGGAGGCTCGTGGCACTGTTAAAGACTAACAAATTTATTTATCGCATGAGCTTTCATGAGAGAAAATTCCACTTCATCAGACACTTAGATGGGGAACTTACAGAATGGGAGCAAAATAAATGCAGGGAAGTGTAAGTCATAGGATCTGGTCAGCAGGGCTGTCCCAAGGGAGGAGCAGGGCCCAGAGCCTGCATGGGATGCGGGGCCCCCCCGTGCAGGGGGGCAGGATGGGCTGACCTAGAGGCTGGGCTCCGGGCTTCCATCTCACCCCTTGCCTTCGGCTTTGCCGCCAAAGGCGTGGGGGGGATGAAGGAGGGCAGTGTGGCAATGTTTGAACGCAGCTATTAACAACTCATCAGTGGAGTGAGCAGGGAGATTGAAGTGTTCCCCTTTTGGTTTTTGAATGCTGTTATTTCTTATGTCAGAGTTATGGCCATTTATTCTTTTGTCCTGTTTGTCTGATGTATAAGATGGAGGGTGTGAGGGAGGCTCCATTTCTGGCACATGATGGCATAAATCACATTGGTGGACAAGCAGGTGACTGAGCCTTGATGGAGTAGCTGGCTTGATTAGGTCCTATGATGGTGTCTTTTGTACAGATGTGTGGGCAAAGTTGGCAGTCCCCAACCTGAAACAGATACTCACCAGCAACTACAGACCTAACAACAGAAACATTAAGCAGACACATACACCTGCAACAAACCATGTTGCCAACTTTGCTCAAACAAATGGATAGCAAATTGAAGCTTCAAAGGGAAAGTGCAGATTTGGAATTCCTATGCAAATTTGACTCCAGGAACTCAGGGCTGAAGAAAGACTACGGGTTCTTTTCCCATTACAACAGGTAATTTTGCTTTCCTTGTTTCCCACCCACCACGCTGCTAATTGCTGTAGTCCACTGAATCCTAACAACTGCTTTGATTTGCTGTTACAGTCTGACCAGATCCTATGATTTACGCATCCCAGCATTTATTTTGCTCCCATTCTGTAAATTCCGCATCTTCAAGCATCTGACAAAGTGGGATTTTCTTCCCTGAAAGCTCATGTGATAAATACATTTGTTAGTCTTTAACTGTGCCACCAGACTCCTTGATGTTTTGCTGGACTAGACTAACACAGCTAATCCTTTGATGACATAATAACTATGGACAAATGAACTAGTTGTGTGTCATGGGACAACTCTTGTTCACCTTAGTCACATGGTATTCTAGGAACTTCAGAGGATATTCATGGGCAAGGTATGTAGGATTTTGTTCCATGTAAAGATGACATGAATAAAGGGGAAAAGATTTATGAAAATATTTCCCAAGCAAAATATAATGAGCATGCTCAATAGAAAAATCTGCCAAACCTCACTGAAGTTATTCTGATACATGCCAGCTGTAGATCTGACCATAAAACTTTATTGGGGGGGGGCTATGAAAACCCTTTATTTTGGGGAACAAGTGCCAAGTTGAAGAGAGAAAATCTGTTCTGAAAAGTTTGTTTTCTCATGATCACACCTTTATGCTCATTGATGTATCTTTACAAAGTTCTGATTTTCATGCCAGTATAAATCATGGTCAGAGTCATCTGATCAGGTAAACAGGATAAACGATTAACATAAATAGGACACAGTATATCAAAGTCTGTGTGTTTCAAACATTAGGAAGTATTGTTTACAACAGTAGTTCCCAACCTTTTTGGCTCAAGGGCCATAAATATAATTTTTAGAACCCTGAGGGGCCACTAGTCTATTTAATTAAATTTGCATTAAAATTGAATTAATTAAATTCAAATTAAATTTAATTATGATTAACAATTACATTTAAATAAAAATTTTAATTAAATAGACTAGTGGCCCTTCAGGGTTCTAAAAATTGTATTTGTGGCCCTCAAGCTAAAAAGATTTTTTTTTTAAAATTGAAAAAAAATGAAAGTCTTTTTTTCTTTTAAAAAGCAGGGGGGAGAGCTGGATGCCCATGAACATGGACAGTTTGTGGGCAGCCTGTGGGCCCCAGCAACAGCACGGCCCATGCTCCAGCCTTCTCCCACGGCCATGCCAGCCCGCGGATCCACCCCCCTCCCATCACACCACGTTGCGTATGGCCACCCCCAGCAGCCAGCACATCCCACAGCTGCACTGGCCTGCCCCCCACTTCCAGCACTCCCCCCAGTCGTGTTGTGCCAGACCACGTCCCCTCCTCACCCAGCATGCCCACCAGCCGTGCCACATTGGCCTGTGGCCCCACCTGCACCCGCAGCCCCTGGAGCCCTGACCAGAACCAGAGGGGAGGTGGGTGGCCGCAGTAGGGCTCACAGCCAGTGGCCGGGCAGCTGCGTGCAGGTCATTTAAAAAAATCCTGCGGGCCACTTTTCACCCACGGGCCAGGGGTTGAGAATCCCTGGTTTACAACATGCTTCAGTATAACTAGCAACTAATCTGTGATGAGAAATAGTATCTCAAATCTTAGGTGTGGTTAGGTGATGTTGTACAAGTCCGTTTTAGAGCTTGTGCTTTACTGGTCTTTAATGTACAAAACAACTTATTCACCTTTTAGTTTTACAAACAAATTACATTAAGTGGAGATCACCACCTTGTGACTTATATTATGATTTTGTATTATTATTATCCTCTTCTAAAAAGATGCATTTAAGAAATGTGTAGTATTCTTCTTAGAAGAAGTAGTAACTATTTTGTGCAATCTTTCTGCTTCTCAATTAAGGAGACAGCATTCATGAAGTAAAGACAATTAATGAAATTTAAATATAATAGAATATATTCTGGTTATTATGAAAAATGCAAACATTCATCTAGAAAATTAAGAAAATACTACTAGCTGAAATAAAACCTCCAGGTTTAGTGTGTGAACTGACATCTTAATTAACTGCTAAAAAGTATACACAACTCTAATACCTGTAAAAACATAGAAAGGGAGAGAAATGGAGTACTCTTGCCCGGTAAGAAAGATCCTAATGTGTTTTTCAACCTTCTTGTAGTAAGGGGCAGCATGTAGCTGAGCTGTCTTGTGAGCAGACCAGGGAGGGAATTTAAGATTTATAGGGTGAAATCCTGTCTCATTTGATGTCAGTGGGAGTTTTGCAAAACAAACAAGGAATCCTGCGGTGCTTTTAAAGACTAAAAAATTTATGTAATGCATGAGCTTTGTCATTGATGGAGAATAGGGTCATCAGTGACAATTAGCCAAAAGGATCAGGGATGCTCTGGATGTCCCTAAAACTCCAACTGCCAAAAACTGAGACTGATGAAAAAGGGATGGATCACTCAAAATTGGCTTATTCTGTTCATTCCCCTCTGAAGCATCTGGCACAGGCCACTCACTGTCAGAAGACAGGATACTTGGGCTAGATGGACCATTGGTTTGATACAGCATTGTTGTTCGCATGCCATTGATGTCAATGGAGCCAGGATTTAGTCCATGGTATCTCAATTCCTTTCTCTTGCTCTTGCTATTGTTGATTTATATCAGTAGCAAATTATTTCCCCCTCTGCTTTAGTTGAACTCCATTGGTCTAACATGCAGTAGTTCTCTGCTCAGAGTCATTAAGGCAGGTCTACAGCCTTTTCTTTACTTATAAAGCTTGTTTGATTATGATCTGAGCAGACAATTGAGTCCTTGTCATATCCATTCCTGTTATATAAGTTAACAAAGAAATATGCCTAGGCAAATAAATATGTAGATCTCAGTCTCTATGACCTATAATACAGCACATTACTAACACATCCCCCAGCTGGCCATTTGGGAGCTGAGGGTCATTGAACACCAGGATATGCCTCTTCAATGTATAATGAAGGAATTTAGCCATGTGACTGCTTACTGTTAATGGAAGTTGCACAGCTGAAGCCTCACTCACTACACTGCAGATTTTCTCTCAGAAATATTTTCAGATTATCACAAAAGCAAACAAAGTCAGCCTCAATCAGAACCCTACCTGTGCTTGAATAACATTATGTTGCTTCATTATGAAAACTGACAGTAGGCAATGTCACTTAGAATGTATTCATTGCTTAGTTGATCTGGTATTTTTGCATTGGCCAGCGTTACACAACATGTGGAGATATTCGCAAGGATTCCGTCTCTCACAGCCCAGCCCCTATATAGTGCTGTGGCAGTGTAAAGGGACTGGAAAACACCCAGAGCTTGCTGGTGGAGAACTCTCTCAATGAAGGCACTGTGTAAGTGTATTCTAGAGGCCCTGCTCAGGATGTCTCACAACTCCTGGCATAGGGGGCATGCTAGGGGTGGAAAGTGCTCGTTGGGGTTGAGTAGGGCAGGCCACAGCTGAGATTCTAGCTAGTGCTGCTGTCCAAAGGCATCCGTGAATGGACTGTTGTTCTGGGTCACACTGGAATCCAAAAGAGCCAGAAGAGTATAAAGATGGCTTAAAACAACTACAAGCCCAATTTATGTCTCCAACAAGTGCAGCACATAATTGCTCCTCAAAACAGAATAAGTTTCATTCCCTGCCCTGACAGCATGAAATCCTTCATGCATTCTTTGTGGTCATCACTTTGGAACCCCCTGCAGCTGCTTTGGAAGCTTTGGCAGTTTAATCCATACAGGACACCTAAATAAAAGGGGCCTCATTCTCAAAAATGCAGCTCTCCTTGGGGTTGATAGAATTGTTAGGTGCTCAGCTTCTCAGAAACACAAACCACTTTTACACGGGTGCTCAAATACAGATTTAGAAGCCTAATTTGAGACACCCAAGTTTGCATATTTTGGCCATATCTTTTAAGACTGCAGATAGGATTGCACAAAAGCCACCAGAAACATTGACCATCATAGATGCTTCCATGGGATATTGCCACATTTGGTTCTTTGTACCACAGGTGAATGGAAGTATTCACAAATAATACAATTTCAGCAAAGCCAGTGGAGCTTGTGTTAGTCACAGATGCAGATGAAGCTCTTTAAGATTGCCTTTGGGTGACTCTTCTAAGAAAGTAAATTCTGGAAATATCTTGAAAATGATTAAATTACTGAACCTGAAAATTACTATTGCCTGCAGCATTTAACCTATAAGTCCCTACCTTGTTGCCCTGTGCTTGTTTAAATTGCTATGTATTCCATGTCAAATTAGAGAATGGACAGGTTAGATGAAGCAAACAGTGGGTAATATGAGTGGAAAAAAAGTGACTATGGAAAGAATTGTCACCCAAACATTTCCTCTGAAACTCTTGGTGGGAAGGTGCCAGGTTTTACAAACACTGTAGCTAAGCAAACCAGTCTGGATAAAATGAAAATTAATCTGAATTTTGAGCTGAAAATTCAAAGCAAATCTTTATGGTTTTTCACATTTAACTAACTTTGAAGTGGAGTGTTGTGGGATGGGTTTTTTTGTTTTTGTTTTTGTTTTATTTATTTATTGTTTGGTTGGTTGTTAGTTTTTATGTTTTGCTTCTCTGAGCAAAGCATTTCACAATTCCATCAGGAACCAGAAATGGAAGGGCCAAGCACACCAGAACACCCAGACCAATTTTGACCATCTCAAGAGGCTTGCAAATAATTTGGATTCACATTTGAATCTCTTGGTCATTATCTGTATTGAACCTTTTGAGCCTCTCTCTACACAAACAGAATATATGTGTTCTCACATAGGTTCCCATTATTTAGAGGTGCCAACGTCTTTTGTGCACATTTGCATATCTTAGCGAGTTTTTTCAGTAGCCTTCAGATATAACCTATATATTAATTTGATTGCCTTTTCTGAGATGTGCATGGTAGCTATTCGTTATAAACATCCTAAGTGCTGTATTATAAATTATAGGCACAGCCCTTGCAGGGACTAAGCAAATTTTTGCATCAGTCTAAAGAGCTTAATAAACATAAACCTCTTTACATTGGTTGTAACAGTTGAAAAAGTAGAATGTGAAATGATCATTAGTATCCACCATTAAGTGAAAATGTCTTCAGAAATTTCAGACTTAGAGACAAATTGACAGCTAGGATAAGCAGGCGCAACTCCACTGATCGCAATGGACTTGTGCCTGCTTACATCTGCAATGAATTTGGCCATTATCATTACATTTTCTTTTTGTTTGGCTCTCTGATGAAGGAAATCATGGTGATGTGGGCATTCCACTGCTGGCACAGAATTCAATTAGACTTGTATGTGTATATTTATTTGAACCTGTGGGATCAAGTATTGGATATGGTTAATCTATTATGAGGTATAACTTCAGTAACATGGTAAAAAGATTACTATGAAATTATATACACCCTCTATTTGAATTCCTCTGCTAACTCGGCACAACTCTCATTTATTATTATTATTATACATCCCAAAGTGCTTTTGGCACAGTTCTGACACACTCAAATAACAGACATATAATCCACATTTATTGCCAAAGATAGATCCCCCTAGGAATGGCAAACTATCCATTCAGTTCCTGTACTGTCAGATTCCATGTTTTGCCAACTATCCAAATGACTTTGGGCGTGTGTCCAGGAAAAATATATTAGATGCATATTATAAAACACTATTTTGACCTGTACCTTTGTTTAGAGAGAGACCGAACTTTTAAACAAGAATAATAGAAGACAGGCTCTAGAATTTGTGTCCTAAAATGTGAAGGCAATTCAATGAACCATCAAAATAATCACATTTAAAGACTAGGCATAAATATACAGTAAGATTCTGGAGACAGCAGTATGGTAGAATGAAATGCCAACTCCTACACTTTTCATCTCTCCCCGTTTTGATTTAATATTGGAAGACAGGTAAATATGTCCTCCATAATGGGAGAATTGGCTGATGTGGTTTTCCATCAATTAAAAAAAAGTACAGCATTTTGGGTTAGTCTCCATGCAAGAGATCTAATATTAATTGAATCAGAGAGAGTCTAATTCATGTAAGATATGATTTCAGTTCATTATCCAGTTTCTAAAACGTAAGGCCTGAAGATCTTGTTTTCATTATCTAGGTAGATGGAGATAATGGGGGCATAAAAATCGATGGGTGTATTGCACCTTATCACTAGAAGACTCATATTATTTAAATAAACTATGGCTCCTTTACTTTGTAACACATTGAACTATAATATGGTTGAAATTATTGAAGTTGGAAAAAGTCAACTGGACTGGATTGAACAAAGTGGTTTCTGGGATTTTGTTGTTGTTTTAATTAAGAATACCTTTATTCTGAATTCACCAAAGAAATATGACAGATGAAGGATTTGAAATCACATAGGGTACATCCACACTGGAGCCTTAGGTTGACTTAAGGATGGATAAGTCGACCTAAAGACCGCTGCGTCCACACTGAGCGCTTATTAAGTCGACTTAAGGGCTTCCTTAAGTTGATTTAATAACACTACCTCTTAAGGTCGACCTAAGGCTTAAGTTGACCTTATTAAGTCAACTTAAGCCAGTGTAGACGGGGGATAGCCCTTAAGTCGACCCAATTGGCCTCCAGGCCCCCTCACAGAGTTCCTGGCCCCTCCTCCGTCAACCTAGCACCTGCCAGTGTGGATGCAGGACTGTGGAGTCTCTAAGTTGACTTAATAAGGTCAACCCCTTTTCTAAGAAGAATGATAGAACTGGTCCATAGCTAATCAAATATGTTGCTGCTCATAGGGGCGATGGCATTGGTTCATTTGTCTTTTTGTTCGTGTTTTATATTATCTATATTTTAGATTTTTTTTTCTTTTTCTCTTTACCACTTCTCTGAGCTTCAGTGGAACAAATTCATTTAGTGTTCATTGGAAAATAGTTCTGGAATAGATTATATTGTGCTTAATGGATACTATTACTGTAAGATCATTTAAGTGAAATATGGGAGGAGGGGAAGGGTTTTTAGGTTTATATGGAAAATTAATAAAAAGTATTAAAAGGTAGATAGCAAAAGATTTTTAACAATAGTAATGCTTCTGGATTCTGCCACTGTAACAAATCAATATTTGTATATGCCCCTTCCCTTCTTATGGAGTTAGCACACTGATATGACTAAGAAATACATTTCCAGCTTTCTATAAGGTTTTCATATTGCACTCTGCTTATGTAAGACTTTTAAAACATCAAGCAGTCTTATAAAAGTTAATTAGGTCTTTAAAAATGTGAAGTGTAATCAAAGAGTTTTGCTTCTTGTCTAGGTTTCAACGCTAGACTATTGGCATCATATTGCATGATTAAGAGTCACTCTCCTAATTTAGCTATTAGGCAATCATTAGTCTGATTACTACATATTGACTGCTGTACATAAATCTCTGATCATGCTACAGAAGGAAAATTTGTACCTGCAAAAATTTACTGACGACAGCTTTGCCTAACAGTTCTCAAAGCTGTTTTGCTTTTTAAAATGTTTTGCCTTTCAAAGTAAATTCTCACCTTGTCATTTAGAAATGTAAAATCCGGTCAGGTTATTACAGCAGATTACAACTTTCTGGCCAGATTTAATGCACAAAAGCCGAATATTCCTTCTGCATCCCAAACCCCCAAGATCAATTCCAAATCAGATCATTTTTTCATATAGTGAGATACTTGGGATTAAATTCAGTTATTATTATATAAAGGACAGAGGAAAAATAGTGTTGCAGCTTAAGGCACTGTACTGGGACTTGGGAGACCTGAATTTAATTCTGTTTCTCCCATAGACTTATTGGAAAAGTCACTTAACTTCTCGGCTCCTCAGTTTCTAATCTGTAAAATAGGGATTATAATACTTATTTTCTCTGTCTTATTTTAGTTGGAAAATAATTGGGGGGGGATGAGGGAGGAAGCTGGACCTGTCTCTACCAAGTTTTTGTCCACTGCCCAACCACAGTGGGACCCTGAACTCAGTTGATTTTTCAGGCACTACCATAACACAAATATGAAGGAGCACCTTCTCAGTTATTCACATTAAATTCTAAAGAATGTTGGATTATCATGAATTCCTGAGCATGTCCCTGTGTTTTGGGCTCCCTGTTACCTTTATTAAAAACAAAACAAAACAGAAAAACAAATCCCCATCATTTGGTAAATCTCTTAAGACTTATCATCTGACCAGCTGAAGCAACAAAACTGAGCAGAGACTAGCTGCATGCATATGTGCCTCAAGCAACACCCCTTCACATGCCCTGTGCCCTCTACTATAAGAGTTCCTAGTGAGCGACCCCACTCCTTGTGTCTTCAAGGCAGTCCTTTTTGACACATGAAGTCAAATTCACTGGATAATGGTGTAGGGAGATAGAGGTAAGCATGGATTGCCTTTGCCCTCCACTGAATCTCTGCACAAGGTAATTTGCTTGACTAGATATATGCACGTGAATCCATAATTAAAAGCCAGATTTAATTTCTCATTTATGAAAATGTGGCTGCAATGTGTAATCAGCCATAAATGCTGGGAAACTTAGTCACTTTCTGAAGCATTTAAAATGATGAAATTCGTCTCTCCTGTAATCCTTTTCGGTGTGTATTATATAATATATATAAATGCCTACTCAAAACACCTCATGTCAAAAAAGTGACATGATTATTGGTGGGATATAACATCATCTAATGTATTTTTATCCTATCACCAAGTAATATCAAATTATTTTCCCTGTCAAGATAATTGACTGGTCTTGATTGAAGATTCTGACATCATTAGGAGAATACTCTTTTGTTTCATAATTTCCCTAACCTGCTATAAATCCAGCTACTCACCTCTTCTCTTCATAAAGAATTGACATCTGTCAGCAGTAGCTGCCCACGCAAATGCAGAGCCCTTTGAATATCACCTAAAAAACTCATCAGATGTACGAAAAGACATGCCAGGTCAAGAAAGTAATACCACTTCAGTGATAACATTTCAGCCTGCAAGTTAAAATGAAGCATGGGAGAACTGATTTAGTTAAAATAACAACCTCTTGAGACCTTCCTGCAAAATACAAACCAATCCTCAACTGCTGAAGTTAGAAAAAGTTCTGCTAACTTTTGGGGAGTAGCTTTAATCATTGGAATTCTGAGCTAGCGATGATCCCTGTCGCTAGCACTGAACACAGACTTTGGCTGCGAGAATAGCTCCTGGGTTGCTAGACTGTTCACTCTCAACTCTGTAGTGTATGGAGAGACCAGCTCTTATTCAGTATTGATGTCAAGGTTGGGTGCACTGCCAACTACTGGCTATTGTGGAGTCTGAATCCCAGTGTGGCTGATTTTAAAGATTTTTAACTTGTATATATCTTCTTCTATATCAACACACGGGGATGGGCTCCTGAACTTGTATCTCTCTCCTCTCCAGCCCCAGTAAGATCAGAGAATGGAAGGGACAGGTGCAGATGCATGTTTCTTCCTCCCTCTGTCTTGTGCAATCTGAATTAGTAGCAGCCTTCTGTGCTACTCTTATGGCAGGAGCTGAGTTCACATGGGTGGTTCTGTATTAGCTGTCGGGGGCAGAGTTGCTGGCACAGAACGCCTCTGTAAATAGCTTCAGCCTGATGTTTTTGAATCAATTCACTCATACCTTTGCACTTCCTAATTTGGGCTGAGATTAGCACTGGGAGTGTAAAAATTATTCCAGAGAAGGTAGTACTTCTGGTGGTGATGTGGCCTGGCTGAACCAGAAAACAGTCACAATTCTGTGCGCACACACACACACACACACACACACACACACACACACACACACACACACA